>CM042089.1:4140523-4693764 GCA_023512835.1 Taxillus chinensis
CCTAGCTCCCCACTCCTTGGCTCACTGTCCCGCTGGACATGGCCTAAGTCAACGCTACCTCGATGCCGTTCCCATGTAATGTCGGTGGAGGGTCCAGACCATATCGATAAAAGTCCATGTATATTCAACCGAAGCTGAGTAGCCCAAATTACTCCAACCCAGCCTATTTGGTTTTTGAGTTATTACTCGGAGGCCCACCCAACAATATCTGAAGCCCAAACTCATTTCGCTCTTCTTTTCAACATGGCCCACTTTCAAATCTCAACTATAATTTAAAAGTCTTTGCTGATTGTTTACTTTTAATGATATCATAGCTTTATTAGTAGGGGGTTTAATAATTTTCTTGCAACAATGTATTTTTGTCAACATAGGCTCGTGTGCAGTTTAAATACATTTGTAGCGTGCATGAGTGTTTGAAATTATAAAGAGAGAGAGCTACCCTTTAACTTTTGTTACTTGTGGGTATGACATTGGTTGTCTACCCAATACACACTTATTTCATAAATAGGGGCTGGGAATCACAACAGATATATAGGAGAAAGAAATTTTACTATTATAAAATTAGAAAAAAAATCCAGGAAAAAAATATATAAAAGATATGACGTAGATAATTAAAAGGCAAACCCATTACCCATGACATTAGAAAGCGTGAGAGAGGGAGTCTTCATCTTCGTGCAGGGCAGCGTTGCAGGTAATATGACGAACAAGAGAGCCCAGGCACACAATTATAGTTTTTTTTAAAGCTTTAAAAAAAAAGAGTTTGATGAAATAAAGTGATGAGAAATGAAAATGACAGGCATGTGTGCAGTTTAGTAATTCTGGTGAAACAATACATCTTTGTCAAGATAGGCTTGTGCCTGAACACATTCGGCTTTCTGGCCTTTGTTGTTGTAAAATCACCCTCCCTGGCTCCCCACTCCTTGGCTCACTGTCCCGTTGGACATGGCCTAAGTCAACGCTCCCTCGTTGTCGTTCCCATGTGATGTCGTTGGAGGGTCCAGACCCAATCGATAAAAGTCCATGTATATTCAACCGAAGCTGAGTAGCCCAAATTACTCCAACCCAGCCTATTTGGTTTTTGAGTTATTACCCGAAGGCCCACCCATCAATATCTGAAGCCCAAACTCATTTCGCTCTTCTTTTCAACAGGGCCTACTTTCAAATCTCAACTATAATTTAAAAGTCTTTGCTGATAGTTCACTTTTAATGATATCATAGCTTTATTAGAAGGGGGTTTAATAATTTTCTTGCAACAATGTATTTTTGTCAACATAGGCTCGTGTGCAGTTTAAATACATTTGTAGCGTGCATGAGTGTTTGAAATTATAAAGAGAGAGAGCTACCCTTTAACTTTTGCTGCTTGTGGGTATGACATTGGTTGTCTACCCAATACACACTTATTTCATAAATAGGGGCTAGGAATCACAAGATACATATGAAAGAAATTTTACTGTTATAAAATTAGAAAAAAAAAAACAGAAACGTAGATAATTAAAAGGCAAACCCATTACCCATGACATTAGAAAGCGTGAGAGAGGGAGTCTTCATCTTCGTGTAGGGCAGCGTCGCAGGTAATATGACGAACAAGAGAGCCCAGGCACACAACTATAGTTTTTTTTTTAAGCTAAAAAAAAAAGAATTTGATGAAATAAAGTGATGAGAAATGAAAATAACAGGCATGTGTGCAGTTTAGTAATTTCTGGTGAAACAATACAACTTTGTCAAGATAAAGCTTACGCGTGAACACATTCGGCTTTCTGGCCTTTGTCGTTGTAAAATCACCTTCCCTGGCTCCCCACTCCTTGGCTCACCGTCCCGCCGGACATGCCCTAAGTCAACGCGCCCTCGTTGCCGTTCCCATGTGATGTCGGTCGAGGGTCCGGACCTAACCGATAAAAGTCCATGTTTATTCAACCGTCGAGTAGCCCAAATTACTCCAACCCAGCCTATTTGGTTTTTGAGTTATTACCCAGGAGGCCCACCCAACAATATCCGAAGCCCAAACTCATTTCGCTCTTCTTTTCAACAGGGCCGACTTTCAAATCTCAACTATAATTTAAAAGTCTTTGCTGATTGTTCACTTTTAATGATATCATAGCTTTATTAGTAGGGGGTTTAATAATTTTCTTGCAACAATGTATTTTTGTCAACATAGGCTCGTGTAGGTTAAATACATTTGTAGCGTGCATGAGTGTTTGAAATTATAAAGAGAGAGAGCTACCCTTTAACTTTTGTTACTTGTGGGTATTGACATTGGTTGTCTACCCAATACACACTTATTTCATTAATAGGAGCCGGGAATCACAACAGATACATAGGAGAAAGAAATTTTACTATTATAAAATTAGAAAAAAAATCCAGGAAAAAAATATATAAAAGATACGACGTAGATAATTAAAAGGCAAACCCATTACCCATGACATTAGAAAGCGTGAGAGAGGGAGTCTTCATCTTCGTGCAGGGCAGCGTTGCAGGTAATATGACGAACAAGAGAGCCCAACCACACAACTATAGGTTTTTTTTTTAAGCTTAAAAAAAAGAGTTTCATGAAATAAAGTGATGAGAAATGAAAATGACAGGCATGTGTGCAGTTTAGTAAATCTGGTGAAACAATCCAACTTTGTCAAGATAAGGCTTGCGCGTGAACACATTCGGCTTCCTGGCCTTTGTCGCTGTAAAATCACCCTCCCTGGCTCCCCACTCCTTGGCTCACTGTCCCGCTGGACATGGCCTAAGTCAACGCTCCCTCGATGCCGTTCCCATGTGATGTCGGTGGAGGGTCCAGACCTAACCGATAAAGGTCCATGTATATTCAACCGAAGCTGAGTAGCCCAAATTACTCCAACCCGGCCTATTTGGTTTTTGAGTTATTACTTGGAGGCCCACCTAACAATATCCCGAAGCCCAAACTCATTTCGCTCTTCTTTTCAACAGGGCCCACTTTCAAATCTCAACTATAATTTAAAAGTCTTTCTTTGATTGTTCACTTTTAATGATATCATAGCTTTATTAGTAGGGGGTTTAATAATTTTCTTGTAACAATGTATTTTTGTCAACATAGGCTCGTGTGCAGTTTAAATACAATTGTAGCGTGCATGAGTGTTTGAAATTATAAAGAGAGAGAGCTACCCTTTAACTTTTGTTACTTGTGGGTATGACATTGGTTGTCTACCCAATACACACTTATTTCATAAATAGGGGCTGGGAATCACAACAGATACATAGGAGAAAGAAATTTTACTATTATAAAATTAGAAAAAAAATCCAGGAAAAAAATAGAAACGATACGACGTAGCTAATTAAAAGGCAAACCCATTACCCATGACATTAGAAAGCGTGAGAGAGGGAGTCTTCATCTTCGTGCAGGGCAGCGTCGCAGGTAATATGACGAATAAGAGAGCCTAGGCACACAACTATAATTTTTTTTAAAGCTTAAAAAAAGAATTTGATGAAATAAAGTGATGAGAAATGAAAATGACAGGCATGTGTGCAGTTTAGTAATTCTGGTGAAACAATACAGCTTTGTCAAGATAGGCTTGCGCGTGAACACATTCGGCTTTCTGGCCTTTGTCGTTGTAAAATCACCCTCCCTGGCTCCCCACTCCTTGGCTCAGTGTCCCGCTGGACATGGCCTAAGTCAACGCTCCCTCGATGCCGTTCCCATGTGATGTCGGTGGAGGGTCCAGACCCAACGGATAAAAGTCCATGTATATTCAACCAAAGCTGAGTAGCCCAAATTACTCCAACCCAGCTATTTGGTTTTTTGAGTTATTACCCGGAGGCCCACCCAACAATATTTGAAGCCCAAACTCATTTCGCTCTTCTTTTCAACAGGGCCCACTTTCAAATCTCAACTATAATTTAAAAGTCTTTGCTGATTGTTCACTTTTAATGATATCATAGCTTTATTAGTAGGGGGTTTAATAATTTTCTTGCAACAATGTATTTTTGTCAACATAGGCTCGTGTGCAGTTTAAATACATTTGTAGCGTGCATGAGTGTTTGAAATTATAAAGAGAGAGAGAGCTACCCTTTAACTTTTGCTACTTGTGGGTATGACATTAGTTGTCTACCCAATACACACTTATTTCATAAATAAAATGGGAATCACAACAGATACATAGGAGAAAGAAATTTTACTATTAGAAAATTAGAAAAAAAAAATCCAGGGAAAAAAAAAACAGAAATGATACAACGTAGATAATTAAAAGGCAAACCCATTACCCATGACATTAGAAAGCGTAAAGAGAGGGAGTCTTCATCTTCGTGCGGGGCGCGTCGCATGTAATATGACGAACTAGAGAGCCCAGGCACACAACTATAGTTTTTTTTTTTTTTGAAGCTTAAAAAAAAAGAGTTTGATGAAATAAAGTGATGAGAAATGAAAATGACAGGCATGTGCGCTTTAGTAATTCTGGTGAAATAATAAAGCTTTGTCAAGATAGGCTTACGCGTGAACATATTCGGCTTTCTGGCCTTTGTCGCCGTAAAATCACCCTCCCTGGCTCCCCATTCCTTGGCTCTGTCCCACTGGACATGGCCTAAGTCAACGCTCCCTCGATGCCGTTCCCATGTGATGTCGGTTGAGGGTCCAGACCCAACTGATAAAAGTCCATGTATATTCAACCGAAGCTGAGTAGCCTAAATTATTCCAACCCAGCCTATTTGGTTTTTGAGTTATTACCCGGAGGCCCACCCAACAATATCTGAAGCCCAATCTCATTTCGCTCTTCTTCTCAACAGGGCCCACTTTCAAATCTCAACTATAATTTAAAAGTCTTTGCTGATTGTTCACTTTTAATGATATCATAGCTTTATTTGCAGGGGGTTTAATAATTTTTTTGCAAAAATTTATTTTTGTCAACATAGGCTCGTGTGCCGTTTAAATACATTTGTAGCGTGCATGAGTGTTTGAAATTATAAAAGAGAGAGAGCTACCCTTTAACTTTTGCTACTTGTGGGTATGACATTGGTTGTCTACCCAATACCCACTGATTCATAAAATTAATATTTAATTATATATCTCAAGAATAATTTAATTTAAATTTATGAAAGCTAGGGACCGGGGGCAGGGTATGTGCTGGGGAAGTTTTTTAGGCAGCTACGGCCAATAATACACACTGACAGCTTAATAAATAATGAAATAGTTTGTTTCTAATTATGTCAATAAAGTGTATAAAATTATGGGAAATAGTTTTGATAATATCATAGCTTTATTAGTAGTTGGTTTGATAATTTTCGTGCAACAATGCAGTTTTGTCAACATAGTATCACATAGTTAGTTTTACGACGAGCTAACTCGTGCGGCACTTAATCGCTTAGTAGAAACTTCATGAACTAAGTAAGCCTTTTAAGTTCGAGTGAATGTTTAGAGTTGTTCGGGACAACGGACAACGATTTATGGAAGTTGTAGAGAATGCCTGAAAGTGAGAAAATTTATATTAGCATAAACATCAAGTACAAGTTTTAACACTAAAACCTTGCTTTACATATAAGATTTAAAGTATTTTTACAATTGGAACCAGGAAACATCAAGTTGGTGCGAGAGTACAAATCGCCTATAAAGTCTTAACTCTTTCTACGAGCTATACAATCATTACAAATGACTCTAATATGTTACAAAGGTCGAATATGAAATTTTCCACCGCAGTGGCATTGCGAGTACCATTATACATCGCTGGTTTCGGAACTTTCAGCATGGGACTGTGTCCTCCGCTCGTAACACTCGGCCCAGTGTTTCCCACCGATCATGGGATCGTGTCGGCGGAATGTTTCCATCTCCCTACGGATGTCATGGATCTCACATTCTATGTATTTTCGCAGGTCAACCAGATTCTCGTTGAGCGTCTCAATTTGCCCCTCGAACGATTGGCTGCATTCACGGATCATGGCCTTAGCGGCCTTTGCGATTTTCGTATTTTTCGTAATCAAGTTGTCGACTTGATCGCTAAGTTCCCTGACCAAGGAGTTCACGGCTGTGAGACTCCCTTCAAACAACAAAATACGAGCTTCCATGGGATCCTTGAGCATCGTCTTGGATTTCCCACGTTTCGGTGGCACTGGAGTACGCAGCTCCTCACGCCCACGACCATGTCCTTCTTCCTGTGTGTGGTTCTTCCGTCGCAGTAAACCCTTCCTCGTGTGCCATCTGTCACGGGGTCAGGTTTCCTGCGCCTCTCAACCCATTGCGCCGCTTAGCTTTTCTATCCACGGTCCGCTAAGTTTAGCCTTTGAGGGTTGAAGCGCACGTAGACTGGTTTCGCCCTGCCACTGGGCTCATCAGGAGAACGGCTCCAGTTCCCGACCAGTTTGTGTAAGGATGGCCAAATCCCTTCTTCAACGTCAAGTCCTCGACTAGCGGCGTGCTCCCCGCATTCAACCGGGTCGGCACGTCGAACTCCGAAGGGGTTCCATCCGTTCTCCCTCCACGAATCGCCTGGAACCTTCTCGCTGCGCACCATCTACGCTTCAACCAACCCCTCTCCTTTACGTAGCATGAATCCATTCCCGAATCGTGCCACTAAGAAACGTCCCGCCAGCACCACGCTCGGGTCGTGACATTCTCCTCCACCCAATCCTCGCAACGTCCTCGTTGCGCTTGTCGACATCGCTTCCCCGCAGGCGATGGCATCATTACCTCGACGCCCTCCCACTCGCCCAATGTCAACAGCTTGGACATCGCTTCCCCGCAGGTTGCAACACCTTTACCAAGATACTCGCCCACTCGCCCAATGTCCAAAGGATAGGAGGCTTCCAAGATCGCTCCAACGCGCTCCTTCGTACTCCTTGCCCAGCTTCCGTATCACACTCTAGGATACTTCAACTCTATGGACGCGAGACGTGCAAGACACTATCGGCCGACTCGACTCACCTGCGAGCTCCCACCTTGGGATCACGCTACTCGCGAGAGTGCTCGGCGAGTCTTCAGGATACGGGCCGGTTCGGCTCTGATACCACTTGTCACGGGGTCAGGTTTCCTGCGCCTCTCAACCCATTGCGCCACTTAGCTTTTCTATCCACGGTCCGCTAAGTTTAGCCTTTGAGGGTTGAAGCGCACGTAGACTGGTTTCGCCCTGCCACTGGGCTCATCAGGAGAACGGCTCCAGTTCCCGACCGTTTGTGTAAGGATGGCCAAATCCCTTCTTCAACGTCAAGTCCTCGACTAGCGGCGTGCTCCCCGCATTCAACCGGGTCGGCACGTCGAACTCCAAGGGGTTCCATCCGTTCTCCTCCACGAACTGCCTGGAACCTTCTCGCTGCGCACCATCTACGCTTCAACCAACCCCTCTCCTTTACGTAGCACGAATCCATTCCTGAATCGTGCCACTAAGAAACGTCCCGCCAGCACCACGCTGCTCGGGTCGTGACACATCGCCTTGACTCTTTTTCCCAACCAACCAAATTACGACTAGACATAATTGACTTTGATACCATCTATCACGGAGTTAGTCTTATGACGAGCTAACTCATGCGGCACTTAATCACTTAACGGAAACTTCATAAACTACGTAAGCCTTTTAAGTTTGAGTGAATGTTTAGAGCCGTCGGGACAACAGAACAACAATTTATAAAAAGTTATAGAGAATGCCTGAAAGTGAGAAAACTTATGTTAGCACAAACGTTAAGTACAAGTTTTAACACTAGAGCCTTGCTCTACATATAAGATTTAGAACATTTTTACAACTGTCACCGAGAAACATCAAGTTGGTGCGAGAGTACAAAACGCTCATACAAGTGCTAACTCTTTCTACAAGCTATATAATCATTACAAATGACTCTAATATGTTACAAAAAGTATTGTGAGGCTCTGGACCGTGACAATAGGCTCGTGTGCAATTTAAATACATTTATAGCATGGGCGAGTGTTTATAATTATAAACAGAGAGAGTTACCCTTCATCTTTTGCTATTTGTGCTTGGTGGGTATGACATTGGTTGTCTACGAAAAACATAGAGAAAAGTAGGAGAGGAGTATCCACTAGTAAGCACATGAACACAAACTTAGAGAAAGTCATTTTCCTGTTTTGAAAGTATTAAAATACAATCATGTTTTGTTCTTTCTCCTTCTTTATACTGACATTACAATCCAAATTCAATTAAGGTCATGCTTGACTTTTGTCTTTTTTTTCTGCTCGCGTTATAATTCAAATTCAATTAACGTCGGTCATTTACTCAGTGGTTGGTGTATGTACCCTATACCACACCTTTTAAAAAAGAAATTAAAATCATTTCTATAATTTTAAAATGATATCCATTCACATTACACACGCCTCAAATAAAAAACATTGTCAAATGACTTATTAAAGTTGTTCTTTTTACTATTATAAAATAGCCTAATACACACTTATTTATAAAATTAATATTTAATTTTATATCGCAAAAATAATTAGATTTAAATTAGTGGCATAATTAATTAATTAATTTTTTGGCATGTTTAGAATACATGATAATGATATCCTTCAAACTTCTATAGCAGGCACCCCAAATATACACCATTATAGTTCCATGTATTTTCATAAATTTTGCATGCCAATTATTTTTTGATTGTTAGCCTTTCCTTAAATGTTAAAATTAGGACACTATCTTAACACCGAATGTTGTGTGGGTGTATGTGTGTACTTACTATATAGGAGGCGGCTTGATATCTGAGGTGGCAATGGTTGTAAATCCATTAACCGAATTTTGGCTGCTGAACCAACGGGAGCTAATAATGCAGCTCAATCTAAAGCAGCAGGAAAGATAATTACATAACACTTGCTAATGGGCTTTGAGCTTTTCTAAAAGATCTTAACTGGTAAGAAAAATCTTGCAAGAGATTGTGAAAATACAATCTCCATTTGTTCTTTTCGATTTTTTATACCGATTTAAACATTACAATCCAAATTCAATTAATTATTTTTACAAAAATTAAAAGTATGTTTAGAATTTGAAAATTATACCATGTGATCATTGTTCAAAAATTTCCTAGTAAATTTGATTTATTAACTTTAATTTATTAATTATTTTTACTTATTAATGTTTTCTTCCTCTTATAAAATTTCCTAGTAACTTTAATTTATTAATAATAACCCAATACACACTTATTCATAAAATTAATATTTAATTGTATATCTCGAGAATAATTAAATTTAATGTTGGGAAAAGCCTGGGGGGGGTCTAGGCTGGGAAGTTTTATGGGCGCTCAAAAATAATAATGTATCCCAATAACTTAATAAATAATAAAATAATTTGTTTCTAATTATGTCAATAAAGTGTATAAAATTATGGGAAATAGTTTTGATAATATTATAACTTTATTAGCAAACGGTTTGATAATTTTCATGCAATAATGCATTTTTGTTAATATAGGCCAGGTGCGCTTTAAATACATTTGTAGCGTAGATTAGTGTTTATAATTATAAAGAGAGAGAGTTACCCTTCATCTTTTGCTACTTGTACTTGTGGTTATGGCCTTAGTTGTCTATGAAAAACAAAGAGAGAAGTAAGGAGAGGAGCTTCCACTAGTAAGCACATGAACACAAACTTACGTAAATATTTATTCTTTTTCATTCTTTATATTGACATTACAATCCAAACTCAATTAAGGCTACAATTTATTATGTTAGGTGCTCTACTATGTCTTTTTACAAGAAATTAAAAGTTTGAGAATTATGCCCCTTCACACATGACAAAATTAAAGGTTTTCTTTTTCCTCTTATAAAATTTTCCATCACTTTAATTTATTAATAATAACCGATATTAAACTTATTTTAAAATTTATATTTTATTTTATTGGGAAAAGACCACTTTTCTCTCCCCCCCGAGGGGCGGGGGGGGAGGAGAGAGGAAAAAGACCCCCGCGCGAGAACCAAAAACGAAAACGGGGAAAGAAAACGACCAAAACCCCCCGGGGGGGGGGGAGAAAAAAGAGGAGGAGGGGGGGGGCCCCGGCCCCGGCCCCGCGCGGGGGGGGGGAGCCGACCGCCCCCCGCCCGTTCCCGCCTCCCCCTCCGCCCGGCCACCCCCAAAAACAAAAAAAAAAAAAAGCCCCAACCACCCCCACCCGGCGTGCCGGGTCGGTCTACCTTGAGTAGTTAAGATGTGGTCCCGTGTTACCAGAGATGGGTTCGGGAGTCTGGTTACGTGTTGGGAAGGTTTTAGCACCCCTACAACGCCCTTTCGGCACTGTCTTAGGAGGAGGAGGTTTCTATTTGTTTTTTTTTTTTTTTTGTTTTTTTTTGTTTTTGTTCTGTTTTTTTTTTGCTTTTATTTTTGCTTTTATTTTTTATTTTTTTCATTTTTTTATTTTATTTTTATTTATTTTTTAAATCACATTTAATCTAAATCTAATACTCAAAATTTTATTTTAATCCGTCACATGCTAATTAATTAATAAAGCTTAATTACTACTCACGAGCTAATTATTAAATTTAAAAGTTAAAGGTTAAATTTAATTATCATAATCTAAGTACAAATTATTTAAATTAGCCTAATTATTTACTAAATTTTAAATATGAAAATTAATTACGAAAGTTAATTACTAATTTATCTAATTACTAATGTTATTTAATTCATTACGCACTAATTAATTAATTACTAGGCTTACTTACTATTGACATGCCTAAATTTGAAAAGTTAATTACAGACTTATTAAAAATTAACCAACTAATTATGCTAATTTAATTATACTAGATTATACTAATTAAAAACTAACTAACTAATTAACTAAATATGCTAAAATTAACTAATTAAAATTATGCTAATTATACTAAATTTAAAAAAACTAACTAACTAATTATGCTAATTTAATTATAAACTAACTACTAATTTACTACACAAAATTATAATAAAAATTAAAGAAGGAAAGGAATAAAAACCCGGAATATCGTGGACCGAGGGCGCCCTTCTCCCGAATGCCTCCTTTTTCTCGCAAAAGAAGGGAAAAGAAAATTAATTTGACTATAACCGCAGCTTCTTTTTAGAACCGCAGTTAAGTTTACACTTTTCTCTTTTTTTTGAGTTTTGTGTAATTGATGGATGGTGTGTTTTGGAAGGAAGAGAGGACCCCTTTATATAGGAGTCATGGAGAAGGAAATTTTGTAAAACCTCCAATGTGGGACTTCCATTTTTGATTTTTATGATTATTATTATTAAGAAGTCAAATAAGGGCAAGTCCTGTTCATGCAACAAGAAACTGTGGTACTATTCATGCAACAAGAACTCGGGTACTATTCATGAATAGAGACATGACAAGACTCGAGTACTATTCACGATTTTTTTTTTGAATCTTATGTTGGCCACGACTGATCGTTAAGCGGTTTTATTTATTTATTTATTTAACATATATATGTATATATACACACACACGTATAACATAAACATGCAAAGTGCAATTTATTTAGGACTCCGTAGTGGAGATATTACATGGTTCAACCTAAAATATATTCTCGTGGCCATTGCCATTACATACAAGAGGATGATGAAAGCAAGGAGGGGTATGAAAGTGCCGCCAAAGACTATAGTACACATAAGAACCGGCTTAGCAGACGCACTTTGCCCAATCGACCATTTTCGCAGAAGAGGAGGCAAAAAACGTGGAGAATTCAAGAAGAGAGTTTGAAGAGTGGTAGAGTGGAAATTGTGTGAGTGAGGGAGAGGAATGAGGGTGTATTTATAGGGTGGAAAAGTGGCCGTTGGTGGAGAATATAGCCGTTGGAAATAAGTGCCGTGACCGTTGGAACAAGGGCCATGACCGTTGGAACAAGGCCTTGACCGTTTTTTTTTTTTTATGAAAATGTTGTTTGAAAAATAAAAATGTAGACATTCAAAAGCTCTAAGGATTTTTTTTTTTTTTTGAAATTTTTTATTTTGTTTTTTTGTTTTTGTTTTTGTTTTTGTGCTTTATATATATAATTAACATCACACCCTTTAAATTAACAGTCACACCTTTTTATTTATCTATACAAAGTGAATGATAAATATGAAATAATATAAAGCTAAAATGTAATGAATATGTATGTCCAACCCGGACAAAATGGGGTCCAACAGTTTGCCCCTCTTTGTGCATTGTTTGTAGACAAACAGTGTACAAAGATAAGAAGGAATCATTTTGGACGGGTTGGAGCACTACTTCTGTCTTACCTAGCGCTGAAGCGGGGTAGACGTTATGGTTGGGTCTGTCCCCAAGAATGAAAACGAGGCTTCTAAGACCGGTGGAATTTGAATAATTTTGATGAGGCATCTAAGGCCTGACAAGAGTTGAAAAGGGCATCTAAGGCCCTGACAGAACTGAAAAAGGCATTTAAGGCCCGAGAATTGAAAAGGCATTCAAGTAAGACTGAATTGAAAAGGCATCTAAGGCCTGAGGAATTGAAAAGGCATCTAAGGCCCTGATAGAAATTGAAAAAAGCATCTAAGGCTTGCGGAGTAAATTGAAAAAAGCATCTAAGGCTTGACAGGAATTGAAAAGGCATCTAAGGCCCTGACAGGGATTAAAAAGGCATCTAAGGCCTGACAGAAATTGAAAAAAAAGCGTCTAAAGCTTGACAGGAATTGAAAAGGCATCTAAGGCCCGACAGGGATTGAAAAAGGCATCTAAGGCCTGATAGAAATTGAAAAAAGCATCTAAGGCTTGACAGAATTGAAAAGGCATCTAAGAATTGAAAAGGCATCTAAGGCCTGATAGAAATTGAAAAAAGCATCTAAGGCTTGACAGAAATTGAAAAGGCATCTAAGGCCTAATCAGGAATTGAAAAGGCTTCTAAGCGACGATTGAAAAAGGCATCTAAGGCCCGACAGAATTGAAAAAAAGCATCTAAGGCTTGAGGAATTGAAAAGGCATCTAAGGCCCGACAGGGATTGAAAAGGCATCTAAGGCCTGACGGAAATTGAAAAAAAGCATCTAAGGCTTGATAGAATTGAAAAGGCATCTAAGGCCCGATAGAAATTGAAAAAAGCATAGTGACAGAATTGAAAAGGCATCTAAAGCCTAATCGGAATTGAAAAGGCGTCTAAGGCTGAAATTGAAAAAGGCATATAAGGCCTATTCAAGAATTGAAAAAAGCATCCAAGGCCTAGACAAGGGTGCATGATTATTGAAGAAGGTATATGGGCTCCCTCTACGAGTTCACTCAATGAGATCGCTCTACGAGGTTACCCAAAAAGAGTGGAAGTTTGTTCAAGTCTCAAAAGGGTGCTTTTAGAGCTTGGGGAAATTACATAAAAAAGTCTTGTAGAGTTAAACAAAGGAAGCTAGTAGGGCTTGATGAGAAGCTTGTTCAGGATGAGTTCTTGGGATTTTTAGAGGCAATGGCGTCCCCCGAATTTGCAAAAAAATCTTTGAATGTATGCAATGATGCATGGAATGCAATGTGGTGTATGCGGGGAGACATAGTGAATGAAATGTGTTGCCAAGAACCCAATATGGGCTAGGGTTTTATTCTCAATATGGCCGGAGAGTTGATTGACATCCAACTTGTTTGGGAACTTTCTCTCTCTCAATATGGATGGAGGGCTTGTTTGACTTAGCTTCACCGCATTGAGGAACTTGATTTGACGACTCCGTTGGGGATGTTGGCACTACTGTGTCGAAGAGTTTGACTTGTTTGAGGTTTGAGCTTGGCCCTACTCATAAGGTAACGCCAAAGGAGCCTCTTGGGGATTTAAAATGTTCTAATTAAATGTGACATGAAGACGATGAAACATGCGTAGGGAAATAAAAAGGATTTTTGTCGGTTTAATTCCACAAAACATATTTATATCATGAAGGTGCCCCTTGTTATAATCTGATAAAAAGAATTACAAGTCTTTAAAACATAATGTACAAATTTGATTCGAGTATGCCTCAGGTTTGACCAGGTCTTCCACCGTTTGCAGCTATTGTTTTTTAGATGGTCGTTGTTTCCATTGTTTGCAAAGGACCCGGTTTTATGTGGTCTTGATCTTTTCGCCCTTCAGGATTTATTTTTGGCTTTGTATTTTACCCTTGGTGCCCTTTCAGGTTTTCACCAAGTCCGCCTTTATTCGCTTCTTTGTCTATTGTTGGAGCTTTGTATTTTACCCTTGGTGCCCTTTCAGGTTTTCACCAAGTCCGCTCATTCGTTGCCATGCTTTATTCCTTCCATGTATCGGAAGAAAGATTAAGTAACTCCTCATTTGGACGAGAGAGTTAAGCATAAAACCTTTTCACTGCATCGCTATTCACTGGGTTAGGGAGCTCATCACCATCCATTCTGGCAAGGATTAACGCGCCTCCTGAGAATGCTTTCTTCACAACATATGGGCCTTCATAGTTAGGAGTCCACTTGCCTCTATGGTCATGTTGAATTGGTAATATTTTCTTGAGGATGAGATCACCCTCTTGAAATATTCTAGGCTTCACCTTTTTATTGTAGATGTTCATCATTCTCTGTTGATATAACTGACCTTTGCAGATCGCTGTCAAGCGTTTGCCCTCAATTAAATTCAATTGTTCATAACGGCTTTGGACCCACTCTGCTTCTTCAAGTTGAGCATCCTTGAGTACTCATAGGGAAGGTATCTCTACTTCGACAGGTAAGACGGCCTCCATACCATAAACCAAAGAAAATGGAGTTGCCCCCAGTTGATGTTCATACCGAGGTGCGATAAGCATGCAAGGCAAATGGTAGCTTCTCATGCCAATCTTTGTATGTTTCCGTCATCTTTTTGATAATGTTCTTGATATTCTTATTGGCTGCTTCCCTGCTCCATTCATCTTGGGGCGATAGGGGTCGAGTTGCGGTGTTGGATTTTGTATGTTTCGCACAACTTACCCATCATCCATTGTTGGATTAGCGACATTATCCTGTTATGATTTGCTCAGGAAGGCCGTATCGACATATGATGTTGTTCCTAAAAATTTAAGCACCACGGCTTGTGTGACATTAGCATATGAGCTGCTTCTACCCACTTGGTGAAATAATCAATGACCACTAAGATGAAGCGGTGACCATTGGATGCTTTCGGAGATATTGGTCCGATAACGTCAATACCCCAGAGCGAGAATGGCCATGGGGAAACCATCACATGTAGCTTGGATGGAGGTACTTGGATCTTATCGCCATAAATTTGACACTTGAGGCATTTACGCACATACGCAATACAATCTTTTTCCATGGTGACCCAATAATAGCCCGTTCGCATGATTTGTCTTGTTAATGCATGTCCATTTGCATGTGAACCACATTCTCCTTCATGCACTTCTTTCATTATCTGTGTTGACTCTTCTTTTGCCACACACCGTAATAACACCATGTCATGATTTCGCTTATATAGAATGGGACCATCAAGGTAATAATTGGATGCCGACCTTCGAATATTTCTTTTATCAGACTCAGAGGCCTCCGCCGGGTATTCTTGCTTGAACAAATACTGTCTGATGTCATCATACCAGGGCTTTTCCTTGGTATTTCCTTCGATGGCCATACAATGTGAAGGAGTATCTTGTATGCGAATGTCGAAAGACTGAACTTCCAACTTTGTGTCTAGCCGAAGGAGGGAGGCTAGAGTTGCAAGTGCGTCGGGAATCTGATTGTACTCCCTGGGCATATGCTCAAATGTAATGTCTTCAAACTGCTCAGCTAACTCTGAGACATGCTTCCGATATGGGATTAATTTGTGGTTTCGAGTCTCTCATTCTCCCCTTACTTGAAAAATGATAAGCGCAGAATCACCAAACACTCGTAATTTTTTAATTCCTTTGCTAATTGCTTCTTGGAGCCCCATCACACAGGCCTCATATTCCGCCACATTGTTGGTACAAGGGAAGGTCAACTTTGCCGCCATTGGGAAATGTTCGCCTTTTGGAGATATCAGGATGGCCCCAATACCGTGTCCCAAAAGACTAGAAGCTCCATCAAACCACATAGTCCACATGTCTGATACTTCGACCATAATGATGTTGATGTACTCATCTAGAAAGCCAATAGTCATAGGCTCGTAATCTTCTAATGCTCTGTCTGCTAAGTAATCGGCTATTGCACTTCCTTTTATGGCTTTCTGAGGCACGTAGATGATATCATATTCCGACAGGATCAATTGCCACTTGGTGATTCTTCCAGAGATGGATGGCTTTTCCAAGAGATATTTGAGTGG
The DNA here is from genome assembly GCA_023512835.1 of Taxillus chinensis. Lineage (NCBI taxonomy): Eukaryota > Viridiplantae > Streptophyta > Magnoliopsida > Santalales > Loranthaceae > Taxillus > Taxillus chinensis. The sequence continues at coordinate 4,156,615 of CM042089.1, forward strand.
ATCATGCTTGGAGATTAGCCATGTAGTATGATAAAGAGTGTACTGCCTTAATCTTCTTGTTATCCAAACAAGGGCACAACATGTCTTTTCCAATGGTGTATAGTTCTCTTCATTGATAGTGAACTTCTTGCTGAGATAATAAATGGCCTGCTCCTTCTTGCTGTAGAATCATGTTGCCCTAAGACACAACCCATTGAGGACTCCCTGAACAGTCAAGTATAAGATCAAAGGTGCGTCTGGTCCTGGTGGGACCAAAATAGGTGGATTGGACGGATATTGTTTAATCTGTCAAAGGCTTCCTGACACTTGTCATTCCAACTGTCTGGATTGTTCTTCCGTAATGTCTTGAAAATGGGTTCACATGTGGCTGTCAATTGTGAAATGAACCGAGCAATGTAGTTCAATCGCCCGAGGAATCCTCTAACCTCCTTGATGGTTCGTGGTGGGGGCATCCCTTGGATAGCTCGAACTTTGCCTCGGATCAATTTCCACTCCTTTTTGGCTCACAACGAAACCTAATAGTTTTCCCGACATGGCTCCAAAAGTGCATTTTTCGGGGTTCAATTTGAGCTGATATTTTCGTAGCTTTGTTGAAAAGCTTACGGAGTACTTCAATATGATCTTCAGTGCTCCGCGATTTGGCTATCATGTCATCCACATATACTTCGACTTCTTTATGCATCATATCATGGAATAGGGTCACCATGGCTCGTTGATAAGTTGCCCCTGCATTCTTCAAGCCAAACGGCATCACATTATAACAGAATGTGCCCCAAAGTGTCGTAAACGTGGTCCTCTCCTTGTGTTCGGGGGCCATACGAATCTGATTATAGCCTGAGAAGCCATCCATGAATGAGAATAGGGCATGTTTTGTTGTGTTATCCACTAGTGTATCAATATGAGGAAGCGGGAAGTTGTCTTTCGGGCTGGCCCAATTCAAATCTCGATAATCGACACACATGCGAACCTTGCCTCCTTTCTTTGGTACTGGTACAACATTGGCCACCCATTCTGGATAGTGGGAGACACTTAGAAAACTTGCGTCCCATTGCTTTCTGACTTCTTCTTTAATCTTTAGTAGCATCTCCGGTCTCATTCTTCGCAATTTCTATTGTCTAAGCTTGCACTCTGGCTTTCCTGGTATGTGGTCTGCACTATGTCGGTGTCTAATCCCGGCATTTCTTGATATGACCAAGCAAAAACATCTATGTAGCTTCTCAATAGCTCAATTAATTGCTTCTTGATATTGGCGCTATCAAGGACCCTACCCTCAATTCTTTTGGTTAGATTGTCGTCCCCAAATTCACCGTTTCTCTTGGGTCTTCACTTGGAATGGGTAAACAATCGTCCCTTTCCAATAGGCGTATGATCTCTCCCGGTAGTTCGGGTGTCTCCTCTACCTCATTCTCATCGGCTTCAAACCGGTTGCTCCCTAGTTTGGACTTTGGTCAAACCTTAGGCATCTCGTTTCACTTTCGCATACGATGTTCTCATTGACATTGTGATACCCTTATAAGAGGATGACAAGTTGGTAACCAAATATGATATGCATATGTCATGAATGGAATGCACCATGAAAGATTTAAAGAAACACATTTTATTGGAAAGCTTTTAATAAAAACAAATGTTCACAGCTTCAAAAGACATTAAAATAGAAAACAGTAAATCCCAGTGACCCCTTAAGCGTTACATTATGGGGAGGTCCAGGCTGGTCCAATTGTTTAATGGTTGGTTGGAATCCTCTCGCGCCACCAAAGCCATCTCGCTCGGTGCATGCTCGTCTGTGTCCAAGGCAGCTACAATCCTCGTCTCGGGCTCGGGTTGGCTCTTGTGGATAAACCCTCCAGTCTGGAATGTAACATGTAAGGGGGGAAAGCTCCTCTTTCCCCTCCTGTATTGGCCTTTTCTCGCAACTTTGCCATTCTGATTTCCTTTTTTTTTGGCAACTTCCCTCTGTCTGTCGGCTCTTGTAGGCATGTAACCTAACCCAAACTTCTCGGTATTTTCGCGAATGGTCAATGGTTTTTGGATTCCTTGAGCCTTTGGGCCTAATCCTTGCCCTGGTTTGTACCCCTGTTTGATCATGGTGGCTGCAACCATTCTTGAAGCCTTCGAGATATAATGGTTTGGGGAAAAAGTGACATTCACCATCTCAAATGCCCGATAGGAGCATTTTGGAACATCCTCATTGTTTTCAATATAGGGGACAGATGCTGGCTTGGTGACAAGGAAACTTGTCTCTCCAGATATGCAAATGAGTTGGTCTCCCATTGCAAATTTCATCTTTTGGTGGAGGCTTAATGGCACTGCTCCTGCCATGTGGATCCAAGGCCTTCCCAACAAACAACTATAATAGGGTGTAATGTCCATCACCTGAAATTCTACCATAAAGGTAGCTAGTCCAATCAGTAGTGGAATGTCTAGGGTTCCCACCACGTCACGTTTTCCTCCATCGAATGCTCGTACCTTCATTGTACAAGGGCGCATATAGGATGCGTCGACCGGCAGTTGTTGCAGTATATTTAAGGGCATAATGTTCAAAGCAGAGCCGTTGTCAATAAGAACTCGGGCTATGGTGTGCTCTTTACACTTGACAAGAATGTGCGGAGCTTTTATGTGTCCCTTCCCTTCCTAGGGGCAGCTCGTCATCTCCAAAGCTGATGACGTTGTCCATAATGAGGTTACTAGTGAGTCCATCCACATTCGCCACTGGGATGGTTGGAGGAACATAGGCTTGGCTTAGAACCTTCATTAGTGCTTCCCGGTGAGGTTGGGAATCCATCATTAATGAGAGCAACGAGATGCGAGCCGGTTGTCGACTTAGCTGATCCACAATGTTATATTCGCTTTGTTTCATAAGTTTCAAAAATTATGTGGTCTCTTCTTCAGTGACCGGTGCTCCTTTCTTTGTTGCCTCCAGTGTTGGCTCAATGTCGGGTTCTACGGGTTTTTCTTTCCTTGCTTTGTCGGCCATATCGGGGGCATATGCCCGACCGCTCCTGGTTTTCTTTTTCCCTGCGGTGGCTCCTTGGATTACTTCACAGCTATAGTTCCATGGGACTGCTTTATCCATCTTGTAAGGGAAAGGGGTAGGAACTCGTATGGTGAGGTGTGTAATTCCATGAGGCAATTACGGGATCTCTGTTTTTGCTTTCTTGTCTGGCACCAGATTTGCATTATGTATAGTGAGAGGCCTGATTCCATGTGGTAGTAGTGGGATTTCTGGAGTCTTCACGTTCAAGATAAGGGGTGTTGGCACCCATGATGGTTTGCATGACATATCTCCTTGGATCATATGACTTTGATTTTCTGTATCTTCTCTTGAGAATTCGATTATCCTTTGATCCATCAGTTTTTGCACCACCTCGGAAAACTCACAACATTCTTCGATGTCATGTCCCTGCGACATCTGGTGGTATGGGCATTGTTTTTCCATATGTACCCCATTCTCTGCTTCTGATGTGTCTTTGGTTTGTACATATCCATGTTCTTGTAGCAACTAAAACAAATACACCTTTTTCATATGTATTTGTGAAGCCTTCTCCAATCGTCCTTGGTCTCGATACTAGCTACATTATTAGAGTGTTTGGGAGAGGGTTGTTGTTCACATTTGGCGTCCCCGTCATTGTGGAAAAATCTAACCAATTTGCATCTTTCAAAGCTTGGACCTTCCTTTTGAATGCTATGCAGTTTTCAATATCATGTCCTACTCCACCAGCATGATACACACATCTAGCATCTGGTTTGTACCAAACTGGGGGAGGAGACCTTATTTCTCCCAAGGGTGTAGGGAGTACCAACCTTGCTTCTAAAAGCTTGGGATATAATTCCGCATATGTCATTGGAATTGAATCAAACTCTTGCCGTGGTCGACGAGGGGCCTGATTCGTTCCTGCATGTTGGGTTTGGGCCCTTGGTTGCCCCTGTCCTTGGAATGCGGGTCTAGGTCCTTCGAGGCGACGCCCTTGGTTGCTCTTGGTATGGTGCTCTCGGTTGAAATGGGTTTGGTGCCATTGGATATGGAAATGGAACCCCTCCTTGTGGCAAATAGGGCGTGAATTGGGGAGCGAGGAGCAAGGTGCGGCATAGGCGGCTACGGTGATCCTCTATAGTACCCTGGTGCTTGGTAGAATGTCGGTTGTATTGTTGGGTGCGATTGATATACTAGGTTGGTCTCATTTTCCTTCTTCTTTGCCGGTGGTTGAAACCTTTTTGATGCCTTAGCCACATCACCCTTTAGCTTCCCTCCTTTAATGCCACTTTCAACACGTTCACCAAGATGCGACCAAGTCGCAAAGCTGCTAGAGACGTTGCCAATCAATTTCTCATAGTAAACGCCTTTTAGCGTGTTGATGAAAAGAGTAGTGAGTTCTCTTTCGTAAGGGGAGGTTGGACCTCCACCCGTCTCTCTCCATCTCCGTGCATAATCCTTGAAGCTTTCGTCGGATCCCTTTTCTAAAGACTCGGGTTAGTCGGTCCAATGCTAACTCAGTGACGTGCTTATATTGAGCCAAGAAGGATGTGGCCAATTCTTTCCAAGTCTTGATACGGTTGCCATCCAACCGAAAGTACCAGCGGAGGGATGCCCCAGTTAGGCTTTCCCGGAAACAATGCATAAGGAGCTTGTCTTCACCTGCGTAGGCTGCCATCTTTTGACAATACATGACTAGGTGTGTCTTCGGACAACAGGTTCCGTTGAATTTCTCAAACTCGGCATCTTGAATTTCGGTGGCAGCACCACTCCCGGCACTAAGCATAAGTCTTGTGGGCTAATCATGCCATAGCCGTCGATGCCTTCTACAACTTTCAATCTTTCCTCCAATCGTCTTAAAGTAGGAGAGTCAACATTCTCCTTCGGAGCTGGGAACCCACTACTTCCATTACATTTCTGTTGTAGGCATAGTACAATGAATCGATTTGGAGTAGGGAGTTGTGTCATGGCAAGCCGATATGTGGGTGCCTGACTTGGATCCAGTTAGGTGGTAGAACTGCTTCACCCTGTTCTTGTTGGTGATTTGAGGTTCCTCTTGCCGAGTTCCTTCGCCGGTCAACGGTAAGCATTTCCATTATTGCGACTTTTGCCCCTGTAGGGCTTGTTGTGGACTGTTCCAACCCCATGAGTCCTGTTTCTCTGTTTCTTCCGCCATTGGCTGCGGCGGTGGTACTTGATTGCGCCTGGGATCCGAGGTTGTAAGAGTGCGCAATCTTGGAGAAAAGCGGCTATCGACCTGGAATAATGTAATTTTTACTTGATTTTCAATTTTAATATGCATGTATGCATGAATGACTATGTGATAGGTTAGAGAAACAAATAACTTTATTCCAAACATTTGCAAACAAACACACAGTACAATGCGAAATGCCATGTAGATGATATCTATGGCTATATGATCTTAAGGCAAACTTCCGGTCATCTCCTAAGTAGCACGACGCCTTTTCCTCTGGGGTGGTCGCTTCCTTGCCTCTTCCCTCTCGCTTCAATATGGTCTCGACTGTTTTTTCCCTCAACTGTAACCGTTGAAGAGCTCCTTCTAGGGATGCTTCTAGCCTTTGGATCTGTCTGAGATTCTGATTCTCTTGGAGGATCGCCCTCATGTCTGTAGTCAACTGTGGCTTGTGTTGTGCCCTCCAGGATATGTATGCCGGATAAACACCAGATTTTGGACTGTTGGGTTGGATCTTGTGTGGGATGGACCATGCTTGATACATCTTTTTGCCTTTTTGTTAGCATAGTTTTATCATAGGTGAAGTCACAATCTTCCATTCCAAAGAGAACCTGGGATAATCCGATTACGCCCAACTTGTCTTCCGCCTGCGGTGGTGCATATGCGGTGCCTCCCCAAGGGCCTAAAAGTGGAACCCAATTGTAGTCCCCACGACTATATGTCATGGAGACTACCGGCATCCAGGGAGCAATCCAGGTAATGTCGGTCACTGTGAGGTTCTCTAACTTCTTCCTCCGGTCTTCAAAGCCTTTTGGTAAGCTCCACTTGCTAGCGAATATCCAATAGTGTCGTGGCTGGCACTCGATAAACAGCATGAAAACGAGGAACAATACAAGGAAAATGACCCTGTGACCATGTGCATAGAAGAGGCAGGCACCCCATGATCTTCCCCGAGCCCGTACTCCTCGGATAAGTAAGAGATCAAATGGTTTCGGCCAATATAGCGGGAGTAGGGCCATTGAGTACTTGTTGAACCAAATCCACAATTGCTCCGTCGATGTGGGACGGGATCCTTGGGAAGATTATTAGCCCGTATATGGCTATTGTAAGTAATTTGTGCGTCCCTACTACATTGCGGCTGCATCATTTCTGCTTATCGTTGCCCATGAAAGATATTCTCGCCCACCATATTTTGTAGGCCTGGTGAGTCCCAAACTGGCTTCCCCATTATCTCGGAAAATGCTCTTTGACATGATTTTCGGGCTCGGTAAATAAATCTTCATGTTGTTTTCTCTTGGGATATCCAACAATCTTCTGTATTCTTCTATGGTAGGAACAAGATCTATCTTGTTGAAGTCGAAGCATCGCCGTCGAGGGTCCCAGAAATAGATTGATGCCCCAAGCATATCCTTGTCGACTAGTAGCTCGGTTATATGGAGCAAATCTCCAAACTGTTGTGTATAGATGTTTTTCCTTTCGTCGACCACCGATGCCATATAGTCCGTAATTCTTTGGTGTAGTCTAACTGATCTTCTATGATAACCCGCTCGCCTTACATGCCTTTCTTGTTGAAAAATCTCCAAGGCGACTCCGAATGTCCCCAGATGCTTGGGCCACCCGTGACGGCCTTCTTGTCATTAAGGCCTTTTAGGAGATGATTGAATGTTGCCATGTGCCTATGTGAATGTTATGTTATGCATAATGACATGTTAGGATAACAGTTTAAAATATCAAGGTACTTTGTTCAAGAAACAAAAATAGGTATTAAGGCAAGTAATTTGTACAAGAGATGCTTTTAACAACTACCCTGCAAAAACGAGAGGTTAGCGTGGTATTGAATGATCAAACAACATGTGGGTTTAATGCCCCCTGGTGGGCCTTACTAATCCTATCTTATTCATTGGTCCCCAAGCTTCCTCTATAGAGGGCTCCGTACACCATGGGATTTACCTGGGAGGGGGCCTTAAAAGGACGAGCCTTAAAAGGACCTCAAGCTTGAGTGAGGAGTTCGGGGCCCCTTTGCGGATAATGATCAACGCGCAGGGGACCTTACTAAACCTCGCTAACCTAAATGGTGAGATAAACCCGGGTATAGGGTTATGCATGGATGCAACAGATTAAGGAAAACAGGAAATCATAACTATCATGTCATTTCAAAGTATATACATCATAACCAACTCGTTAAGCAAGCACAAATATATACAATTAAGAAAACAAAAGCAACCTCCTACTCTTAATTCTAGGCCTAACTCTCTACAATTATATTAAGTCCCCAGTGAGTCGCCACTGTTATCACTCATTTTCGTCCGGGCCAAACCCAAATGATAAAATATACCGAGTCGCCACCAATCGTTTTTGGGGTACAGTTGGATACCCTCTACCTTGAGTAGTTAAGATGTGGTCGTGTTACCAGAGATGGGTTCGGGAGTTGGTTACGTGTTGGGAAGGTTTTAGCACCCCTACAACGCCCTTTCGGTACCTGTCTTAGGAGGAGGAGGTTTCTATTTGTTTTTTTGTTTTTTTTTTTTTTTTTTTTTTTTTTTTTTTTTTTGCTTTTATTTTTGCTTTTATTTTTTTATTTTTTCATTTTTTATTTATTTTTATTTATTTTTTTTAAATCACATTTAATCTAAATCTAATACTCAAAATTTTATTTTAATCCGTCACATGCTAATTAATTAATAGGCTTAATTACTACTCACGAGCTAATTATTAAATTTAAAAAGTTAAAGGTTAAATTTAATTATCATAATCTAAGTACAAATTATTTAAATTAGCCTAATTATTTACTAAATTTTAAATATGAAAATTAATTACGAAAGTTAATTACTAATTTATCTAATTACTAATGTTATTTAATTCATTACGCACTAATTAATTAATTACTAGGCTTACTTACTATTGACATGCCTAAATTTGAAAAGTTAATTACAGACTTATTAAAAATTAACTAACTAATTATGCTAATTTAATTATACTAGATTATACTAATTAAAAACTAACTAACTAATTAACTAAATATGCTAAAATTAACTAATTAAAATTATGCTAATTATGCTAAATTTAAAAAAAACTAACTAACTAATTATGCTAATTTAATTATAAACTAACTACTAATTTACTACACAAAATTATAATAAAAATTAAAGAAGGAAAGGAATAAAAACCTGGAATATCGTGGACCGAGGGCGCCCTTCTCCCGAATGCCTCCTTTTTTCGCAAAAGAAGGGAAAAGAAAATTAATTTGACTATAACCTGGCTTCTTTTTTAGAACCGCATGATTAAGTTTACACTTTTCTTTTTTTTTTTGAGTTTTGTGTAATTGATGGATGGTGTGTTTTAGAAGGGAGAGAGGACCCCTTTATATAGGAGTCATGGAGAAGGAAATTTTGTAAAACCTCCAATGTGGGACTTCCATTTTTGATTTTTATGATTATTATTATTAAGAAGTCAAATAAAGGGTGCTAGTCTGTTCATGCAACAAGAACCTGGGTACTATTCATGCAACAAGAACCCGGTACTATTCATGAATAGGACATGAACAAGACCCTGAGTACTATTCACGATTTTTTTTTTGAATCTTATGTCGCCACGACTGATCGTTGGGGCGGTTTTATTTATTTATTTATTTAACATATATATGTATATATACACACACACGTATAACATAAACATGCAAAGTGCAATTTATTTAGGACTCCGTAGTGGAGATATTACATGGTTCAACCTAAAATATATTCTGGCCATTGCCATTACATACAAGAGGATGATGAAAGCAAGGAGGGGTATGAAAGTGCCGCCAAAGATAGGATACACAATAGTACTAGCACCGTTAGCACGCACTTTGCCCAATCAGCCATTTTCGTAAGAGGAGGCAAAAAACGTGGAGAATTCAAGAAGAGAGTTTGAAGAGTGGTAGAGTGGAAATTGTGTGAGTGAGGGAGAGGAATGAGGGTGTATTTATAGGGTGGAAAAGTGGCCGTTGGTGGAGAATATAGCCGTTGGAAATAGTATCCGTGGAACAGTGCCATGACCGTTGGAACGGTGCCTTGACCGTTTTTTTTTTTTTGAGAAAATGTTGTTTGAAAAATAAAAATGTAGACATTCAACGAGCTCTAAGGATTTTTTTTTTTTTTTTTTGAAATTTTTTATTTTGTTTTTTGTTTTTGTTTTTGTTTTTTGTGCTTTATATATATAATTAACATCACACCCTTTAAATTAACGGTCACACCTTTTTATTTATCTATACAAAGTGAATGATAAATATGAAATAATATAAAGCTAAAATGTAATGAATATGTATGTCCAACCCGGACAAAATGGGGTCCAACAAGTGCCGAAGACGGAGCACCACGGTTGGACGACCTCGTCTGGTGCAATCTCGATGGAACGGAGATCACTATCGTCGGCTATTTTTGTTTGAGGAAGACGAAGCACGTTTGATTTTGGAGAGCCCGTACTAGAACTGGTTGATGTTTGCAAAATGCCACATCTGTTTTGTTTTGAATACATCGAAATGGTGTTTTCGAGCACCATTTTTTAGGTAAAAATTTTAAATCTAGAAATTGAAAACATTAATCAAACAACAAAAGTTAATTCCGACCCCATCATATTTTGTGTATTAAAAAACTATTTTTGAATTCCATAACCAAACGTGTTATTAACAACACTCTTATGGGAAAGAAAAGAATAATCAAAACAAATTAGCAATATTTTTTTTAACTATTTTTGAATTCTTCTTTCCAATAAGATGTCGACGCATGATAAAAATTAGCACTTCGAAATTCGAATCCAAACAAATACGAGCAAATTTTGTCTACAGCAAACAACACAAGTATCAATGAATTTTTAAAATATAACCATTATGCATCTCTAAAAAGTTATGACCATTACATAACCAAAAAAGCATTCTTCTCTAAGCATAGGTGTTATACGGACAAGTGAATGTGGTTTTTTATTAGTCATATATATAATTAAGGAGAGGCAACTACTACACGATAGGTTCACGACAATCAGGACAGCGGTGATGACCAGCATCAATGAGCTGCCGGATACAATCAAGATGATATATAAGCATGGCGGCAAGGGAAGTAACGCAAATCTTGTTCTAGGACAAATTCAGCGAGGCACACATGGCATGTGTCTGCGCCAAAACCAACGTCTCCTCTCAGGTTGGGCTGGAAGACAAATATGGGCAGCTAAAGTGGATCGACAAACACACGTACGTTGCGGCTGCTGCTGCTGCATCTCAATGTCCATAGTGTCGTGGTTCAGCGGACTGCTGACCCTACGTATCAATGTCCTGATTGCCAAATAAAGCAATAATATGACTAAAATTGCAGCAAAAACGGTCGGAATCCATATGACCACCCGGGGCAACCGCCGCTCCCATTCAACTTCTAGCTTGTAAGCAGGCGTATGCAAAACAAGTTGTGTGATAGGAGGGCTAGCACCAAAATCACCCGTAGCTGCTGATAATGCCTACATTAATTACAACCAAAACAACATTACGTACCGTTGGTTTAGTTTAAAGCGCACGACAAAACCATGAATTGAGCATATCACAAAACTTATTGATGGAATTAAGGTTACAGTTTGGAAAACCTATTAATTTTATAATATAAAATTATCAAACTTTAAGGGGACTGGCAATTAACGCACCTGTGTCACCAACATCAAAACAAAACCGAATGCACCTGTCCATCAAAACCGAAAATGAGTGATATATAAGGATTTCAAGCATTATATTGGAAGAAGCAAGTAAGACAACACCACAATAAATTTACTCTATTGAGAACAAATCACCTCCTTTTCCTCATTTTCATAAATAGGGGTTAGAAATCACAACGATACATAGGAGAAAGAAATTTTACTGTCATAAAATTTAAAAAAAAAATCGGGAAAAAAAAAAGAAAAAACGATACGACGTAGTTAATTAAAAGGCAAACTCATTACCCATGACATTAAACTCACAGGCTTTGTATTAATTGGCCCTGATATACACATTAGACCCAACAAAACGGTTAACTACCGGAACAGAGTACAAGGACGACCAACTCAATCGGTAGATATAACAGTCAACAGATACTGGAGACTTGCAAGACCCCGCTGGACCCCGAAGAGGAAGAAGGATGAGAGAGAGAGAGAGAGGGTGTGTGTGTGTGTTTGTAGTTTGAGGGCTGAGAATGAAAATTACAATAAACAGAGAGAGAGAGAGCTACCCTTCATCGTTCGCTACTTGGTGGGTATGGCGTTGGACGAAAAACCAGAGAAGAAGTCGGGAGAGAGGAGCTCCACTTTTTGAAGGAACAAAAGCTATACACGGTTACGCGTTCATATGTACGGTTACGCGTCACATGAATTAGAGAGACTATCATTTCTTGTTTTCTTTTTTGAGGGTACAAAAAATTCAATTAACGCTGTCATTTATTATGGTAGGTGCTCGCCATGCCATGCCTTTTTACCAGAAATTGAAATCATTGTAAGAGTTTAAAATGCCGTTCACACATCACTTACAGTTTTGCCGAACCGATTTCATAGCACAATACACACTTATTAATAAAATTAATATTTGATTATATATCTCAACAATAATTTTAATTTGTTAATGAAAGCCACTGCAGCCAATAATGCAAAAAAGAGAGAGAGAGAGAAAAAGAGATGCATAAAGTGTATAAAATTATGGAAAATAGTTTTGATAATTTTCGTGCAACAATGCAAGTTTGTCAACATAGGCTCGTGTGCGTTGCGTGGGTGAGTGTTTGTAATTATAAAGAGAGAGAGAAAAAGAGAGAGAGAGACCATTCATCTTTTGCTATGGGTATGGCGTTGGTTGTCTAAGAAAACAGAGAATGAAAATAGCAGCACACGCGTAGTAAGCATGTGAACACAAAGTTAGAGGAAAGTCATTTTCTATTTTGAGGGTATGAAAATACAATCTGTATTTCTTCTTTTTCGTTCTTTATACTGATTTAGGCATTACAATCCAAATTCAATTAACGCCACAATTTATTACGGTAGGTGCCCTGCCGTGTCTTTTTACAAGAAATTAACAGTTTAAAAATTATACCCGTTCACATGACAAATAGAAGGCATGAAACTTTGTTATGAGATTTCTCAAGGTAACATTGGAGCCAAGCGGAGCCATAGGCCTCGCTGCGGTTCTATCCAATAGGAGCAACCCCGCATGGAGAGACCGAACCCGTGTTGGGATTATACTTTGGGGTGGCATGGTTGATTTGGGTGCACTCTTGCAGAACTTTCTAAAACGTTTGCCTTTGGAATCATGACTCGCAAAGGGTCACAAAATTATCTACCAACGAAAAGAAAAGTGGGATCACTGCTCACGAGACAGTAACAGTGTCTTCAAATATGAAAACGTAAGAAAAGGCTCTGTTGCCAAGAGCGTGAAAAGCATAATAAAAGTTCTAACAGTGTTTAAATCACTATGTTATTTAAATCACTGAAGAGCTTTCGGGTGGCATGGTTGATTTGGGTGCACTCTTGCAGAGCTTTCAATATGTTTATTGAAGTTAATTATATAAGAATGTTGACTGTAGAGGGATACCCATAAGCTTAGCTTGTTATTTTGTATAATAGGTGTCGATTCAGAGGACGCAAGAAAATGATGATCAGAGGTAAAAGAAAAAAAATCTGTCATACTATCTATCATTTCATGTCTGAACATTAGTATGGCTTTTGGCTGACGTCTAATTTCCTTTTTTCTGGGCATTTTACAGTGGAGTTTAAGGGCCCAATTGTGCTATGAGGCAAAACTCTTGGAGCTCTGTAAGCGAACAAGTTTGAAGAGCATCCAAATGGAACAAATGTCTGAGATTGAAAATAATTCCAAGCAACTTTAACATTATAATTTGGCTCCAGTTGGTCAAGGGTCCAAGGAGAAAAAAAACATTGGAAGATGCATGATATTTTTGAGTTAAATTTAAGGAGAAATAAACATTGTTTGAGGTAAATTTTTTGAAGATGCATGATATTTTTGGCGTGTAAATGGTTCGTCAGACATAAATTTGCAGACATTACCACAAAAAATCTGAGGAACCAAAAGGTGGACTGCATATTTGCAATTCATTATGAAGGTTTGTTAAACTCTGCTTAGCGCACAGTAATTGAAATAAGTTGGTACATGCATTGAACTAAATCTTTTTTTTATGTTGCGGGGTGAGATGAAGATAAAGGAATTTGCTTTTGAAACCTCGACAAAAGTGTTTCTGGAGATGAAAAACGATCCTCTAAAAAAATAAAGAATTATAGAATACTATCAAAGGGCTAAACCACAGTAGTAGTGTAAGTTTTTGCAACCCCAGGTCCATAGATTCCACAAGGTTTTCAAATTATTGCTTCACCTAGCAGATATGTAAATTGATGTTCGCATTGAATTAATGTGTACAGAGAAGAAGCTGAAGGCTAGCAATGAAGGGGCTGTGGTTTCGGATGGGACTAAAGCAACTTCAAGAACTAATAATTTGGCTCCAGCTGTTCAAGGGTCCAAAGTGAAAAAACATTGGAAGACGCATGATATTTTTGAGTCAAATTTAAGGAGAAAAATACATTGCTTGAGGTAAATTTTTTGAAGATGCATGATATTTTTGATGTGTAAATGGTTTGTCAAACATAAATTAGCAAACATTACCACAAAAAATACGAGGAACCAAAAGATGGACTGCATATTTGCAATTCATTATGAAGGCTTGTTAAACTCTGCTTTGTTGGGAGGAAATACGAAAATAAGAGGAAATAAAAATAGCACACCAAGAATTTTACGTGGTTCAGGAAATTCCCTACGCCCACGGAGCTACTACAGTATTTTTACTATGGGGAGAAAAATACACTGTGTTTACAAACACTCGATCCCAATACCCAATTACACCCGACAAATTATCAAATTGATAATTTTTCTCTCTCTATTTCTTTTATCTCTTTTTTTTCTCTCTCTCTCCCGTATTTGGGATTTGCTGCTGGGATGGGATTACACAGCCCGTGAGGTGCCTATTTATAGGCTTGCTGCACCGTGTTTTTCCTCCGCGTTGGCACACCACGTTTGAAAAAAAGGTTTGTGTAACCTTTTCTTCTTCTTCTTCTTTTCTTTTCTTTCTTTCTTTTTGGGCGGTGAGGTGGCGTCTAGCCGCAATTGTTGACAATCTCCCACTTGAAGACTGATTTCAATCTGTCTTAACACTTGCAGTAGCTCTTTCCAATGCAACTATTCTTGGAGACCAATTAGAGTTGCGCACAACTCTAATTTTTCTATAGTGACTGGTTTGGTTAACATATCAGCTGGGTTCTTGCTCCCTTGTATCTTCACAAGTGTCAACACTTCATCCTCCAAAGATGATCAAATGAAATGATAACGAAGTCCAATATGCTTGGTCCTTGAATGAAATCTTTGAATTCTTGGCCAAGTGTATTGCACTCTGACTATCACTGTATAATACATCTGTCTCTTGCCTGAAACCCATTTCTGTTAATAATCCTTGTAACCAAATAAACTCTTTGCTGGCTTCTATCACCGCAACATACTCTGCCTCAGTTGTAGATAGAGCCACAATCTTCTGCAATTGAGAATTCCAGCCCACCGTCGTAGTCCCCAACGTAAACACATATCCTGTAGTGCTCCTCCTGTGGTCTATTTCCCCTGCGAAATCAGCATCAACATAGCCCTGCAACCTTAGATCACCTTTTCTGAAACATAAACATTTGTTAGTAGTACATCGCGGTATCTAAGTATCCATTTTACTGGCTTCCCAATTGTCTTTCCTGGATTAGACATAAATCTGTCCTGCTCCCACCGCATGAGCAATATCCTGGTCTCGTGCACACCATGGCATACATCAAGCTTCCAATGGCTGAGGCATATGGAACCTTAGTCATGTAGTCCTTATCTTCATCTGTCTTTGGACATTGCTCCTTTGACAACTTGAAATGATTAGCAAGAGGTGTCCTCACTGGTTTAGCATCACCCATACTAAACCTTTGTAAAATCTTACAAATATATTCTGTTTGAGATAATTGTAAGGTACCTTCTGTCTGTCTCGCTAATCCTCATTCCAAGTATTTGCTTTCCGCACCCAAGTCCTTCATCTCGAATTCATTGGACAACTGTTTCTTCAAGTTGTTGATCTCATCTAAATTTGCTCCGTTATTAAGATATCATCAACATAAAGTAGCAAGATAATAAAACTGGAATCAACCTTCTTGAAGTAACAACAGTGGTCAGCATTGCATCTCAGATAGCCATTATCTTGCATGAAACCATCAAATTTCTTGTACCACTGTCGGGGTGCTTGTTTTAAACCATACAAGCTTTTGGTCAACCTGCATACCAGATCTTCATTGCCCTCGTCTGTGAATCCTTCTGGTTGCTGCATGTATATCTCTTCCTCCAAATCTCCATGGAGAAAAGCTGTCTTTACATCTAATTGCTCTAGATGTAGATCCATTGCTACTACAATGCTTAAAACTGACCGAATGGTAGTTAGTTTAACAACTGGAGAGAATATTTCAAGTGTAGTTAATACCTTCCCTTCGTTGGAAGCCTTTAACCACCGATCTTGCTTTATATCGCTTGAAGCCATCATGCTCCTCCTTGACTCGATACACCCATTTGTTTTGCAAAGCTTTCTTGCCGGCCGGTAGCTTTGCTAATTCCCAAGTCTGGTTGGATATAAGAGACTTCATTTCATCTTCCATTGCAAGCTCCCACTTGCTTGCATCTTCTACCTGACATGCTTCATGATAGCATTCGGCTCTCCTCCATCGTCGTGACAAATAATTTAAGTACTTCTGTTTGGTACATGCGGTCGACCGGATCTCCTCAATGTAGGAACTTGATCCTGTGGCTCTTCAATGGTTTGTCCTGTAACTTCCCCCTCCTGAGGTTTTCGACTGTTTTGATAGCTTCACTATCCGAGACATCATCGGGCTCAAAGTAAACAGCTCATGATCCACTTGACTAGTGGATTCGGTCGTGTCTCTATCTTTATATCCTTAATGTGTTTGTTGCCAATATATGATATGAGATTATTATTTACGTACTAAATTTTTACTGGATTTTCTGTAGTAAGTTTTTTGAAATTTAAATCTCAAAATGGCTTGAATCACATTTTACATTGGACAATCTGCAATAAATTTAACTGTTTATAGCTTGGGTTACTATACTACGCCTTTTTATAAGAAATTAAAATCATTTCTATCATTTAAAAACTATACCCGTTCACACGGATACATGCCTCAAATAAAAATAAAGTTTGATGGTTGGTGTGTGTATCCTATACTATGATTTGAAAACTATACCCATTCACACATGATACACGCCTCAAATAAAAATAAAGTTTGATGATTGGTGTTCGTATCTTGTATCTTACCTTTTTACAAGAAATTAAAACCATTTCTATAATTTAAAAATTATACCCATTCACAATGGACACACGCCTCAAATGACTTATTAAAGTTTTTTTCCCCTCTTATAAAATTTTCCATCACTTTAATTTATTAATAATAGCAAATACAAACTTATTCAGAAAATTAAAATTTGATTTTATATATCAAGAATGATTAGATTTAAATTAGGGGCACAATTAATTAATTAGATTTTTGTTATGTTTAGAATGCATGATAATGATATCCCTGGAACTTCTATAGCAGCATCCCAAATATATACTATTGGTTCCTATTAAGTGGTATGTATTTCCATAAATTTTGCAGATCAATTATCCTTTGAGTTGTTAGCCTTCACCTTCAATGTCAAAATTAGGACACTATTTTAACTCCAAATGTTTGTGTGAGTATATGTGAGGCAGCTTGATATCTAGGGTAGCATTGGCTGTTAAATTCATCAACCCCACTATTACAATTTTGGCTGCTAAACCAACAGGGCTAATGATGCATCACTTTTGTTATTTTGATTTTATAGCGAGTTAAAATCACCCTTTCCTCCACGCTCTCAGCCCCTTTGGACGTGGCCCATGTCGACATCCTAGCCCATCAATCCTCAAACCTCTTTTTCCTGGTTGTGCTGTTGGGTGTTTATTGTTGTACTTCTCTCTGTTGTGTTTTAGTATTTGTTTTGTGACAGGTCAGTACTTTGCAGTGTTAAAGAAAGAAGACGTCTTTTTTCTATTTGATGGTTTTGGGCGGTGGTTTTCAATATCATCACGGGAAACAAGTTGCAATTTGCATAGTAGCTAGTCTTTCTTTTGAGCTGGAAATTTTCTGGCCCAATGTTGTGGTCTTGGAAAAATATTATTAATTGTTCTAGATCACTTCAAAAGCTAACCTGTTAATAACTGTATGTGACCAATTGAAGAGGGGGTTGGGAATTTCTCCTGATTCGTTTCTCTTCACTAATGTTCTCTTGGCTTATTTAGTTTTTTAGTATGTTTTTTTTCATGTAGCTTGTTTAGAATTGATATTGTTTTTTTTAAGTACCTAATTGATATAGCTTATATGTACTTATCAGCCAGGTCATAATAGATTAGTTCTCTCAATTATTGGTTCAACCATATAAGATACCCGAATGAGACTTTGGTTATAATAACTAAGAATATAGTAAAATATTTTAACAAATTTGTGTTTATGGAGAAATATTGAAATAATTTTTTATATTTTTAGAATGGTTTAAATGGATTAAAAGTTAAATCGATTATCATATGACATTACATAATATATTTTGTGTTGAATAAATAAAATAAAAATAAAAAAGTTTGATAGCTTCCATTACGGTGCAGGAAGAGGAATCACGACACACAACATGAAATAAATAAATATTTTTAAATAAATAAATGCTTATAAATAAATAAATATGTATAAATAAATAAATAAATAAATATGAAATAAATAGAGTCATGACCTTATATAAAAGAACTAAATATGAAAGTGAAAGTGGGCCCATGTTCGATACCCTTATGCAGAGCAGAAGTAAGTAGTCTGCAGGTCGTGACTCGTGAGTGACAGAGAGGGATGAAAGCGATATCTATCTGTTCATCTTCATCGGATGCCTGGTCTTGGAGCTCTGGCACCGCCAAGGTTTGGATCCTGCACGGCGTGGTCGTCGGAGCGGCCGTTGCGGCCGCTGCCGTCGCCCACGCCCGCGGCTACTTCCCCCTCCGGCGACCCCTCAGGTTTCGCAGCCGCGTCGTCGGCATCATCCCTGCTCGCTTCGCTTCGTCTCGCTTCCATGGAAAGCCTGTCGCTCTCATCCTCGGCAAGCCTATGATCCAGGTCTCTACTGTCCTTCCCCATTTCTTTTGAGCTCGGAGCTTGCTGATTGCTCGTGTTGTTAAATTCAGAGGCTTAATTTGGTAGGAGTAAGGAAATGAAAGAAGAAAAGGACATAAAATTGGATTGCATTTTCACGCAAAAACCAATGCAATTTCTCTGATTGGAATACAATTTGACTATACTCGTACGGTTTTGATCTGATTGGAGATAATAGGGCTTGGTTAAGATGTTAGTGGCTTAAGTCTTAAGCTGGTGGATCTGTTTTTGGTGGGGACTGGGGAGAGGTGGGAAGGCTGCAGCTTAGTACTACTACTTGTTTTTATATTGTCCTTCTAGAAACAAGTTGATGTTCATGTGACACAGCGAAGAATGTAGGATCGTGATGGGTAATCGGAGATCATTTAGTCCCGTGTTGCTTGCTTATCTGGAATCTTACAGTTGGTTTTTTTTTTTTTTGGCATATTGTAGACCACTTTTAGAGCATATTCAGTTGGAAACATTAGAAGCATGTGAGACAATGCTCTGACTTGATTTCGATGCAGCGAAACATTTGAGGTCCAATTTGATAGTACTTTTAGGGATTCTTGCAAAAGCTTCAAGCACATTGATTAGCACTAGTTTGAATTTATTGGATATTTCCAGAGAATAGGTTTGCAGATGTGATATTTACTAAAATTATCGTCTTATATAATTTGGGTTATTACTTCTTAGTCTATTTTCAAATTTCATGAATGTGGGACTCAGTAATTGTAATTTGAGATTTGAACAAGAAACAGAGAAGGAAACAAAGCTACTATTCTTCTTGGTTTTGGTTTCTTCTAGATCTGTCAAGCAAGCAATACTTGTTAACTTGATTGATGATGTTACTTTCCGTTTCCCCTTGTACTTGGTTTTCATATTTATGCTTCTTGTTCTTGTAATAGGCTTGTGGATTACAGCATATAGACCCAACACATTTATATGCTCATCTTTTAGTTTTTATTTTATAGAGAACATGGGAAAGGGCGAAGCAAGCAACTTCACTGGATCATGTTGGTAAGCCTAACACTTGCTCATACTAGTATCATCCATTTTTAATTTGTTTTTGCTGGCCCACACGTAACAATATCTGGGGCAAAGGTGAATCACTAAAATATGCTACTGTCTAAATTTGTTTTTGTGGCTCTTTGAAAAAGAATGGGTGACTTGATGTATGGCTTCTCAAGTCTCCTAGTGCTGCCAATATTTAAGCTTAAATTCTATGGTAATTGTAACAGGATGAGTAAAACATGTTTTATGTTCATAGAATCTTAAATGGATGATTTTAAAAGCTCTTGACAAAATTATAGACAAAGGAAAAGTTCCCTTTCTCTTTGATTTGCCTCCAGACGAGGCATTTCTTTGTGTATGGCAGTGATGATGCCAGGACTTTCATTGAGCTGGGACACTACCTGTCTTAAATAAATCACTCAGCATATACTGGTAAAATTGTCAGGTGCCAGTCCTCTTTTTTGTTAGTTTCTAATTCTAGTGTCTCCATGATTCAGTTATAGCAACAGATGATGAGAAGATTGCAGAGTGCTGTCGAGGATTTGGTGCTGATGTGATAATGACTTCAATATCTTGCCAAAATGGTAAAATACCTCTTGTTATTTGATAACCAAGTAGCTTACAGTTTGTTTTATGTTTTTTTTTTTTTTTTGCATTTTTAAAATTTGAAGGTACTGAACGTTGCAATGAAGCACTTCAAAAGCTTGAGAACAAATACGATGTTGTAGTCAATATTCAAGGGGATGAGCCTCTTATCGAACCCAAAATAATTGATGGAATTGTTGAAGCTCTACAGGTAAATATGTTATTCTTAAACTGCCTTAAGATAGAAGTATACTATATAGAGCATTTAGTAACTATAATGAACGAAGTGATGTCCTCATGTCCACTCTGCAGGCATCCCCTGATGCAGTTTTCAGCACTGCAGTGACATCCTTAAAACCTGAAGATGGATTTGATCCAAATAGGGTGAAGTGTGTTGTTGACAACTATGGTTATGCAATTTATTTTTCAAGGGGGCTAATTCCATACAATAAGTGAGTCTTATATGTAATATCTTGGTGTTTGCATGACACACCACCCACTTCTTGGGAGATTTGCTGACTACACCACTTTTTATTTAATTAATTTATTTATATATTTGCTAATCAACTCAACTACTTACTCCAGCAGGTCTGGGAAAGTCAACCCAAAGTTCCCATACTTGCTTCATCTTGGCATTCAGGTAAGTAGTGTTTCTTCCAAAACTGCAGGTTTGTCTATCTATTTACCATGGTTGATTGTACACAAAGGGTTCTCTTCTCGCCTTCTAGAGCTATGACGCAAAGTTCTTGAAGGCATATCCTGATCTTCCCTCTACCCCATTACAACTTGAAGAAGATCTGGAACAGCTCAAAGTCCTTGAGAATGGGTTTAAGATGAAGGTACTACAAGATTCACTTATGTTTTTTGGTCCACAAGATATCTTTTTTGTTTTCCTAATTTATTGTGTGAAGTTGGGAATTTGGAATGTTCTAGGAATCAGGACCTTTAAATCCAAAATCACTAAAACTTTACTAGGATGTCTTTATTATAGTTTTATTGGTGGTGAAATAGACAGAAACAGGCTAAAGAAAGGATGCAATTTGTTATTTTTTGTTCATCACACAATGGGTGCTTTAATTCATGTAAGGAAGCATATAGTCCTCAATGCATATACATTACCCCCCTTGTTCATTCCCTTGTATTTAAATTCATGAATGAGTTTCTACTTACCCTCATATAGTCTTTGATTTATCTATTTCTAATGGCTTCCTTGTTTTAGATTTTAAATTTTTTATTTCTCAATACAGTTTATGATTGTTATTATATAATTTCTATATATTGACTATTGAGCTTCTTTCTTGCTTAAATTTGGTTTGTAAGATGGAATTTGACCATGTAAGATTGTCTGCAGCAGTGGCACAGTGGCTAGAGGCTTGCCAATTTTTTATTTGGTAATCAATTATATGGTTGTTCTTACACCATTTCAGGTTAAAAGTTTTGCTTTCTCTGTTAGCATGTATGCACGTAATATGCTTTATGTTGCACTATTATAAAGTAAGGCGGTACTCTTGTTTATTTTATTATCATGGCGGGAAGAGGTTGCTCTATAATTGTGATGATCCTCTACATTTCCTAAACTACCTTTGTGCATTTGTCCAATTTGGGTGGCTTAAAACGAATAACAACTTGTTAGTGGAAAATTTTATGATGTATAATTTTCATGGTCATGATTGCTTTAGTTGAAAAAGCTTTATAGGTCATGGTTGTAAGGTGAAAAAGCTTTATACATGTTCCTTCCTTTGCAGGTCATAAAAGTTGATCACGAGGCTCATGGAGTCGACACACCAGAAGATATTGATAGAATAGAATCATATATGCGCGAGAGGAACATGTTGTAAGTTAGCTATAGCATGCTGGTTTCCTTGTGTTATTTCACCGGTTATGGTTAGTTAAACTTAATATTCTCTTTACTGTAACATCTTCCTTCCTGGAGGTTATAGACCTAGGCTTAGCACCCCTGTTTGTTATACGTACGTACGGAGCATGAGTAAATGGTATATGCTTATGTCTCACCACCACTTTACAAATTCAGACCATAGTATTGCTGTGAATCCGCATAGACAACACTTCTGCATTGCTTTATGGTGGTGGGGAAAGGCTAAAATATCTGAATGTTGGTACGAGTTTTAAAACACAATGATCAATGTTTTGCCGTTTCCCCACGGCTACTTCCTCCTTGGCCAGACCAAAAAATGCATCATCTTTCATGAGTTTTCAGGAAAACTTGCCCTTCATCTTCCTCGCTGGATCTCCATCACGAATTTCTCTATCAACCACCATCTCCATTACATCGCTGCTATGCCCTTGGTGACCTATAATGAAATTGATGAGCTTAAAAGATTTTAAACTTGTATATGTATCATGAAATACATTCAGTCACTTCAAGATAATTGTTATCAAAATGCGGGAAAAAAATCCTTATAAGTTGATTGACCATTGGAGTTGATTTTAAAGTGGAAGTGACAATTTAACTAGAATTGATTGTCAAGCAACAAACAATGGTCGTAAGAGGAGAAGTTGAGGTTTAGCTATGCAACAGACCTTTGAATGGTCTTTGAAAGGTGGAGATGTTATTAGACTTTGATCTTTATTAGGTAATCTTGAAGAAAATAGACAACTTAATGGGCTTGTTAGAGGAATTTGAGAAGAATAGACAACCTTGAGGTGTATCAGAGGATTTTAAAAGAAAACTTTAAAAAAGAATAGACAACTTGTAAGGGATTTTTAGTTGCCATTTTTACCTGTGGAAGAATTTCATTTATAAGATTAAAATTATGGATTCTATCTCCAAGTCATTAAGAATGTAGTTTGATAATTCAGTTCTCTTTATGGCTAAAAATAATAACAGTAAGAGTTAAGAAGTAATCACATCAATATTAAATATTTAGTCATGGGGGAATAAAGTGGTCATTGAGCATATAAGAACTGAATTAATGATCATGCATCTGATTTGGAGAACGTTGGGCATAAAGCTGGGTCGACTATTGAATGCAGTTATGCGTAGGTTCCTTTCAAGTTCGGATCAACGATAGAGATTTTTATATGGTAATATTACAGTTGATAAAAACGATATCGTTTTATTATTATAAAATAAATAAAAAATAAAATAACAAATTGAAGTTTGAACCGTGAATTTATAAAGAAAGTATTACACACTACGTCCACTCCCATTTCTAGAAGCAGAGAAACGCGTCCGCCATCCGTCCGTCGACGTGTCAATCCCTCCGGCCGCCACGTTTCGACCCCTCACCCGCAAAGGCACCGGAACAACATGAACGATTGAAGTTGGTTGGTTCGCTTTTGCGGCTCTATAAAACCAACCATCGTGTCCTCTCCGTCCCCTCACCCCCCCCCTATGCGATTGCGTTTGCTTTTGGGTTTGCTGTCTTCGTCCTCAGGGTCTCTGCGATCGTCGATCCCGCTGATTGCCTCCGCCCCGCCGCTGCGATTATTCGCGTCTCGCTCCATCCATCCCGCGACGGGCGCGAGGCTTTCTAATTGCACTCCGAGGCATCTTTGGTTTCCAACCGCCTCGTCTGATCCTCGTACCATGACAAGCCAGTCGGGAAAAACCTCGGTCCATGATTTCACCGTCAAGGTCTGTCGATTTTGATTTCCAATTCTCTCTGTCTCTCTGCTGCGTGCGGTTGCTGGATTGTTGTTGTATAGGTTCATGTGGGCGTGGGTTTGCATTTGGGTTAGTTTTGTTGATTTAATCGCTTGTTGTTTTGAATCAGTTTAGATTGGTTGATGTTCGGGGAGTTCATCATTTAGTTCGTTCACCTGGCTCAGATGCTTTCGAAATGTGTTTCTGAACCAAAATAAGCTCCCCCCAAACACCCTCCTTGTGGGCTTATGAGATATAATGTCATGTTTACAATTTATGTTTCAAAATAAGCTCCCCGAAAAATTATAACACCCTCTTACTCTTAGTAGTGGGTTTATTTATGAGCTAATGTTATGTGTACAATTCATGTTTCGTAGAAATGTTTGAATTTTGTCTAATAATCTCTGAGTTAATGTTTGTTATTACTTGTGCGCGGGTTTTTACCCTCTTTATCATTACCCAATTGATGCTAGATGGCAAGGAGATTGCATTTTTCAACTTAAAAGCCTTCTGTCTTTCCCTTATTTATTTGGTCTCTTGTTGGAAATTGGAATAAACTTGTTTAGTTGGCATTCCCTTTTGTTGTAGAACCTTTTTGTTTAGGTGACATGTTTTACATATGTTGCAGGATGCTAGGGGGAATGATGTGGATCTTAGCACATATAAGGGGAAAGTGCTATTGATTGTGAATGTTGCATCCCAATGGTATGTTGAGTTCCTTCATCTCTGTCAAAAGTTAGTTTCCTTTTTGTGCTGAATTCACTGCTATCTGCCTGAACTTGGCAGTTTTCCATAATACTTTTTTTTTATTATCATATATTAAACCAACTTTAAACAGTACCAGGTACTCGTACAAACGTATTCATGCCTCATGTAGGTACTAGGTAGAAGGTGTATGAGTCTATATGACACATTTTCTACCTTTTGTGCCTTATTGTTTAACATGATGCCTTATTATATTAATGCCTGCATAACTATTTTTTTTCCCACAACAAAATTGCTCAACTAGAGTTCACCTTTTTTGGCAGTGGGCTGACGAATTCCAACTACACAGAACTTACTAAGATATATGAAATGTACAAAGACAAAGGTAAGATCTTCATGCTTTTCCCCATGTTTTCCGTCTGAATGAATATGCTTATGTTGGAGCCCGTAGTGATTTGTTCGTAGCATATCGTAAAACGCCAATGGAAGGGAGAAATAGCTGTAAAAAAATTGATGAAAAATGAGATGATTAGGTGAAGTGTATTTGGGTTGGTGTGAATTGTCTTCAAGCTCGTAAGTGATAGTGGAGTGGAATGGTTCCCCCCTTGGGTTTGTACTTAAGTGGGCATGAATTATGTACCGTTGTTCCGCAGGTCTTGAGATTTTGGCATTTCCATGCAATCAGTTTGGAGCACAGGAGCCAGGAAGTAATGAGGAAATCTTGGAGGTTGCTTGCACCCGCTTCAAAGCTGAGTTTCCCATCTTTGACAAGGTACAAAGGTTCAGATAACTAGCTCTGTTGAGTTTTTTTTCTTCTATTTTTTTTTTCGTTTTTTGCTTGCGGTCACCTTAACTAAAGTTGAAATAAGGATATCCTGAGCGCGTTTGTATGCGTTCATTGTCAATCATGTGGTATGTGTATTTTATTCAAATCTGTCTCAGCTATGCAATCACATTATCTTTAGCAAGAACTTCACTCATCATTTTGTGTATGTTGGTTTGGAAATGGTGGTGTTAAACATTTCCTACCCATGTCTCTCACCAAACTACATACACTTATTTTAAGATCTAGGGGGGGCGTCTATTATTTTGTACCAGTAGTCCAGTGTTCCTTGGCACTTGAATTAGATGGGGTCGTGTATGTATCCGCATTTGATAAAAACCTTATTCTCAATTCAGCCAAAAATCCTCAGCTCTGTTTCTTCTTGATCCAGGTTGATGTGAACGGCAAGGGAGCTGATCCACTGTATCAGTTCTTAAAGTCTAGCAAAGGTGGGCTTTTTGGGGACAGCATTAAATGGAATTTCTCCAAGTTTCTGGTTGATAAAGATGGCAATGTTGTTGATCGTTATGCTCCAACAACCTCCCCGCTCAGCATTGAGGTAATCCATTTATTATATGAAATCAAAATGGGATTTCTAGCATCTGGTGAGAAAATTTACATATTCGTTTCCTCTATTTACAGAAAGATGTGAAGAAACTGTTGGGACTTTAAGCGATG
Organism: Taxillus chinensis; assembly: GCA_023512835.1. Lineage (NCBI taxonomy): Eukaryota > Viridiplantae > Streptophyta > Magnoliopsida > Santalales > Loranthaceae > Taxillus > Taxillus chinensis. The sequence continues at coordinate 4,182,443 of CM042089.1, forward strand.
AAGGTAAGTCGGGGGTGCGTTCTCAGTCCGTGAAAAATAAAGCGAGCAGTACTTGGAATAAGGGACTACCTACCGTCAGAAGCGTTCCCCTGGTCGTATAATTGGAGAAAAAAAGAAAAAGAAAAGTGCTTTTATAGTAAGGACTATTGTCAGGAGGTCCTTGGCATGTTTTGAAGTTGTTGATGCTGATTTACGTTCATGTTCTTTCAACTTATCGTCAGCTTTTTAATTTGAGTGAATGGTTTTATGTTTCTGTTTTTGTGTTAAGATCTGCTGTCACCCTCGCCTGCCTCCTCCAAGAATCGGTCGTCTTTCCTCCTAATATCATGGAGTTGGAAAGAATATTAACAATATGCGTCACTTAATCTCCTCAATTATTCTTGGAGGTCAGCCATCGGTTCATTCGTGGAGATCATTTTAGAAAAGGAAAGTGTCTAACATGATTAAACATTTAAAACCCAAACGAGTGCCTAGGGCGTTCTACGATGGCTGCTACAATAGCCTCTGATAAGTTGCGCATTTGCGAACGTGCAAGGATTCTCTCCCGTCACTGTAGGAAATGCAGTATATCCAAGCGGCCTAAAACGATATCGCTTATTCTTGCAGGAAGACTCAATAGTAATACCACATTTGGTATGGAACCCCACTGCATTTCCCCCGGTCCTAGTAGGATTTCTGTCATGACAGTAACCCACCTATTCAAGACTAGTGTCATTGCCATTAAAAGTTCCTATTATTCTTATCGGACCTTCCTATTGTTCTCCATCATGGGACTTGAGCATTATCTGCTTGCTTTTGTTCTTTTAGGGCTTCCATGATTGGCATGGTATACAAACCCAAATTCTTGTTTCTTTTGGCGTGGAGGCCCAAATTCTTGATTCTTGTTTCCTCCAAGTGACAAAAATGTTTGGCAGAAAATGCTTTGGTTCATTGTTTTTTTATCTTTAAAAGACTTTTTATTTGCGGAACCGTTGGCTCACTGCTGTTAGTTAAGGTGATGAAAGTTTAGTGCTTGGAGGGTGCCTCACTTGAGGGGAGGGTAGTTCTTCTCTTTGTTTGATGGGAAACGATCATTCATTGGCTTTTGGGAAAGGCCTCATTATCATGGGATCTATGTTTGAGGAAGGAATACCTACTGCTTGAAAAGCAACCACCTTTGTCTCTTTAAAAAAATTATTTTTATACTTGCTCAATAGATGAATGGATGATTCACAAGAATGTCAATAAATTGGTCCTAAGTGAAAATACAATGAATAAAGGTTTTTGGTGTCAATTGTTCATGCACAAATTGATAGTCAATTTTTAAATGTTTGGTACAAGTATGGAACATAAGATTGAGAATGGGAGCTTTGTATGTTGCATTAATGTTGTTACCCCAAATAGTCAAAGATGAAATAGGCATGCAAAAGTCAATAAAGTAGAAAGAGTGCCCCAATAATTCAATCACAAATTGTAGTCAATTTCCATCTCTTAATAGTGCAGTGGTAGATTTATATATATAATGGCTTGTATGACTTACTTTGTCCAAGTAATAGGAATGTTGAGTTCTTGCGTATTAAATTTAAAATGTGAGCATTGAAATAAAATTATTTTCATTAGATATTTAATTATTCTTTGTGTTATGAGGGTATGGCACATTGGAATAAGCTTAAAGGTTTTTTTATGCTGATTAGAGGGGAGATATTGATTTATATTAGTGGATTTTTATTTATTTTGTATGGGATTACTATTAATTGGATGAGTAAGATAAAGTATTATTTTATTTTCTGATAAGGTAGAGTACATGACTTTAACTTACATGAGGAAAATATGACTTTGAAAGTTATGTTTAAAGCTTAATTTAAACAAGATATAATGAAGTTAGATTGACAATTAAAATACTATTCATTTTAACTAATATTTAAGTTTAAATGATGTGTTCGTGAAACTAACACTAAAGTGTTATGCGTGCATAGCATCCACTGAGTAATCCCACTATGCCAACGGGGGGGGGGGGGGGGGGGGGGTACATGCCTTGGAAATTTGTTAGAGACAACCTATGAGTAACCGGGGACGCGGTTGAATTTTTTTTGGTAGAGCTTATATATTTTCTTCATAAGAGTTCGTCATAATTAAAAAAGTAAGAAAACTGTAAAATTTATTAACATAGCATTAACCGATAATCATTCTTGTTTAAACCTAGGTATCTTTGTATATTGTTCGCTCCTTTTCTCCTGGAATATTTGAGCGATTAGGAACATGAAAATCATAAAACGAATACTGATTTGTGGGAAGAGCCACTTGGTCTTAACAAATCCATAGTATTTGTACTAAGGATTTGTTGATACCTGCCATGCTTTGTGGATGCGAAGTTCGATAACCATATGCTTCATTCGAGCAATCAAGCAACCACATGGCATCATTTGAAACGAACCATTGCCCTCATACTGAAGGTTTTCAAACATTGAAGATCACCAGTAGAAGATAACCAAGGGCTCGTAAAAGAAATCATATTAATAGGAAAACCAACCAAGATTTTTTACATGCTAGACATGAATATCATGATACAGAATCCAGGTTTCAAAGATTAACATCAAAAATTTTGCTTGGGTCGGCCCAGTGAATGCAAGCCATAGGTATAGCATTCTCCTGGCACCCAAATTATCAGAAAACAGAACTAAATGGTGCACACCACACACTGTTAGCACACTAATCTACAAGATCAATATTGAAGTCAAGTTCAAAAGTCTAAGGCATCAAAAGCGCGGCTAATTTACAACACAGTATGTACACGATGTGAAGAGTTGCCCCTGGGTCCATGGCAATGAGTCCTCACCCTCGCGTCAAGTCAATATCATTGTGGGGATTTCTCAGATCTGCAGAGCGTGAGCCCGACCAACTGGCAATTGCAGATGATGGAGTGTGATGTTGACTTGTAGGAGCATTGGATGGTGTAGCAGACTCACCCAGCTGATGCGAAGAGTTTTCAATCTTTTCAGGACCCGGCTCTGGGTTATTCCTTATCTTTGAAGTGCCATAGACAAAACTGCATGCTACCACCTGCCACGTTAATGCTTAGTGTTCCAAGTTTTGCATGTGTAAAGAGAAAATTTTGTATGCTATTGGCCTAAATCAAAAACTTGCATATGCTAGACATGACATTGTTGATGGAGAAAGGGAAAGAGAAATTTATTTTTTAGATCCCATAATCAATTCACCCATTTCCATTGTGAACGGCAATATATTTCAGGACCTCTGGTGCAATGTAGGGAGTTTTTATCATCTTACACGCTTGACAGCCAAATTACCAGATAAATATATATAACCCAACTGCAGTCGCCACCTCAAACTGAGACTCAGACTCAGACTCAAACCCTCAAACTGTCACTAAAGGGCATTTAGAGTCGGTCACCGCCCCGCAAAGGTGATATTTCTTAAACAATAATAAAAATGAAAAGCTGAATTGAAATCTAAGGAAAATAAAGGTTAATAGCATAAAATAAAAGAACCAATTATTGATTTTATTTTGTATATTTTGATAAGAAAACAAAAGGAAATAAGGTATCTTTAGAACAGTAATGAAAAAAACACCAAGCACAATACAAAAGGCAACTATGAAAAGCCAATGCGATGTATTAAAAATTGAGACCAATTGAATAATTACCTGAACAGGGCTTGCTGCAACAAGCACTTCCACAGAACCACCAATAATGGGGCCACCAGAAGTAGAAAGAGAAACATTTAAACCACCAATTCGGCTACGAGGGCTACCACTCTGGGAAAGCAAATAAGAACCTGACAGGCATAATATCTCAAAACGACCCTACACACCATATGAAAGAAAAGGTACCTATAAGGCAGCAGTACAACTAGGAATGGATGAAAACATATTCATTAACAGAAAGAAAATTCAAAATTTTAATTGCAGTATAATAACATCACTTACTAATCATAATCATGAGCACATTCTAGTTTGTATCTTTTTTTCGTTTAGCATATTTCTTCAAAAAACAAATCATTCACTACACCAACATTGACATTAATGAAAATAAGTTCTAAGCCTATTCTTGCTCACGTGATTAAACAATGAATTTGACATAACCAGACACTGCAAACCACAGGTCATATATCTGTGTGTGTTCATGGGTTTGTTTATATAGCATTAAAGTTTAATCTTAGTCTTAGTCTTAATTGTCAACATCTGCAGCAAATGCCATATACCATTGAGTTTTCCAGCTAATTTTTATTATCTAAATAACATAATGAAATCAATATCAAATAAAATTCAATAAATGAATTCCTAGCTATTTAAAAATGATTAAACTTATATAATGCCATGCTGAACTAATATAATGTAGAGGGATAAGGCTCCCACCAGAAATGCACCTCAGATTCTTAAATAAACTCAAATTCTATAGAGAAATTCTAATCAAGCCTAAATTTGCAGATTGACCTTAGCCACTACCAAAATTATTCCATATTAGCAAGTTTTAGGCCCGGTCCCTTCCCAGACCCCACCAGTCGTGGGAGCTTCATGCACCTTGTTTGTCCTAAAATAAATTGGAAAGTTTTAGGTAAAAACATGAGTTACAGAGACAAGTACTCATATGTTGCACAATCCCTTTGCTTTTATATTATGAAACTCACACATAATGTGATAATACATCCACAGCCCAGAATTTCTACAGAGGCTTTAGACCATTTGAGTTTTTCTGACATTCAATAAACTAGTCTGCAGCCAAATTTAAACGCAATTACTCCGTTAAATTAGTTGTAATATTGGTAGAATAATCATCAAGACTAATGACCCTTGAAAAAGCATTGATATAGGAAAATGTTCGCAAGTTGGTGCTAGCATCCAGAGAAAAACTTCCAAGCATACCACCTCCCTTTACCTTATGTTGTCTGTTACTTAGGAATGAAGCATAACATGGACTAACATCCATCAGCTTCACCTTATTCAACACATGGGCATGGCAATCCACCTAACTAACAATAAGGGCACAGGCACTCACAAAATCATGGTTCCCATATCATATCATTAGCCTTTTCACTCCCAGATAGTTGTAAAATTCCTCTTTTGTGCATCTTTCTGTCCATTTATGTGTAAAAGGGCCCACGGTTGTAGCCGTTGGACAGTCACAACCCATTCCTAGAATTCTCCTCAAAAAATGAAAATTTGTCTACTTTTAATATCATCCTTGATGATCACCAATTTTGTTTTAGGGTAACCCTGAGTGATAGGATGTTGGCACGAGACAGAAGACAAACTTCAACCTAAGATATAATTCATAAACCGTAGAACCTATAACCTATTCAAGATGAATATAAAAATTGTCTAAGAGAACAGGATCATCTAATCACATGATAGTGTCACAGTCAACTGCAAACAATAAGGCTTCATATGCACTGTTAAGTACCTAACAACTTAAACCCTTATATATGTAATGTGGTTGCTTTGTATGATTTTGACCAATATCATTTACTGTATTTATCATTAGATGTAGAGGCCATTCTACTCTCTAGGTGGCAGGTGCAAACCCATGCAATAGAAAAGGTCTTAAGCTCTGATATACAATGTATACCCACAATGTAACAGCTTAATGTTTAACAAGGACCATAAACAAGCATGCTGAACAAATAGAACCGTTTACACTGTAAGAAATTGATTTTAAGAATACAAGGCGCCAGTAGGACTAGTACTAGGAATCAGGAATCCAAAGGAACCATATATTGGAAGTTTGGTCACAGATAAATCTTGCCCAAGAAAACATATATATATTTATACAAAGGCTACCTCAAATCTCAAATTTCCAACAGAAGATGCAGGCTGGCGTAGGATCACAGAAGAAACTGTACCATTGCCTGACATAATGCATACAGCCCTTGGTCTCTGTTGTGCAAATGACAATACTTTTGCTGCAACATCCTGCCAGAATAATATACAGGTAACCTCTAAGGCCCAATAATTTTTAAACAACATGTATTCAATAAAGCGAATTGAACATACTTACTAACACATCCATAACCAAGTGTGTACTGCAAACTTGCAGAAACACATTCAACTGGTGAAATGTGAAGAACCACATCATTAGCCATGCAGAATCATTCAAATTATCTCCTTCTTACCCTTAACGTATCACTTAATTTTTATTCACTTTCATCTTCTTCTTCTCACTCCCCAACCCATGCTATAGATACCCTCCCCCTTATTGGGTCTTCTGCTTTATCTTAAGTCATCAACCCATGTCAAAAGACCATATGAGTTGCAAGCATCTCAAATATCTTCAAGAGCCAAAATGATATCAATAAAGCTTTATGATCCTTCTTCCATAAAAGGCATCCCTCTCCCACTCAAATTTTCTGAGGAGACAATGCTTTCAGATAACCAAGTGGTATTACTGTATTACACTGGTTAACCACACATAAGGCCCACAACAGGCAACGGAACAACTCAACAACCTACTGTTTTGTAGATAAGAGTTATGAACATGCATAGTTATGGCCTACCTCTCCTACTGCAACGCTGATAATATGAGGTGCAAAAGCTATTCCAGCTGACTCAGTCATCCACTGACCTAGAAAAGACAATTAGGAACAAAATTACTGTACATATTTTATTTCCCCATGAAATAAAATAAAACAGGCCATGCATATAATTTAACCAAGCAGCTCAGGCATACACAAACCACATTACGTTTACATTGGAAAGCTCACCAAGGGCGGCTAAACGCTGCTTCCTCCCAGATCCACGAGGCCTCCCTCTGGGCCGCTTCGGGGTGGGCGTCGTCACGATCACACCCCCACCAGATATAGTAGGGGAAATGGGAGACAGCCCTAGAGATACAGCCCCAACAGGTCCATATTTCCGGGGACGCCCTCTCTTCCTCTTCACAGACTCGCCCAATTGTGGCGGAGAGGGCGCTGCGGACGGGGTTGCAACCGTATTACTGCCACGATGAAAATTGGACTGTGAGGACTCCACTGGGAACGTTTGTCCCGCAGAGCTGCCCCTGGCATCAAAATTTGACTGAACTGGACGGTTAATGTTAGTAATGGATCTGAATCCGGGTGGTGATTGAAAACCCGTGGGGTGTGTTCCAGACCCAGAATCACTAAACCCTCTGTGCACGTAATATGACGCTGACCCAGATAATGCCATGCCTTCCCTCCCATCCATGCATTTACTGCAAGCAGCCACCTCCCTAAAACCTATGTCTTCAACAGATCCCTGAAAACACAAACGCACAAAACACGAATAAAAAACCTAGGGTTTTATAAAATCTCACCGCTTGAGCTGAAACAAAACCGAAAAATCTGAAAACCCAATACCAATTGAACAGAAGAGTCAGCAAAATCATCGAAGAATTGAGGTTCAAGCTGCACAGGGCAACCAAAAATTTAATTAAATGCAACGAAATGAGGAGTAATTGGGGGATTTTGAAATGAGGGTCGTGGGTTTTAGAGCGTGAACTGTGTGAAGGGACTGGGTTGGAGAAAGAGAGTCCATTGGAGGAAGGGACAGTGGGACAGTAGTGACCTACCAAATGACCCACATAGTGTGCCCCCTAACAGTTCTTGTCGCACACCCTTTTAGATTAAGGAAGAGAAGAAGCCCCTCTCTCTCTCTCTCCCTCTCTCTCTCTCTCTCCCGCTCCCGGCCCTTTATGCCTCTTTGGCTCCTCTTTGGCTCCTTGTTGCCCACCAACTGCCGTACGACTCTGACACACCCACAGAAAAAGTTTACGGCATGTGGATTCAAACAAAACCAACTAGAGGAAAAGAAAATGAGAACACATGCGTAAAAGGAAGGGTGCTTTTTGAAATTACAAGTATACATGGAGACTTAATTGCAAAAGTTCCAGAATACAAGGTCTTAAATGTAAATTTGTGGGAGAACGACAAGAAAAAACAGCAATGGTGAGGACGTACGATGGATGGGGTGAGTGTTGGACCAATCGCCAAATGGAGTTGAGCATTAGTTAGTAGTGTATTAATAAAAGTTTTAATAAATTTATTTATATAGGATAATATTAATTATAAATTATAATTAAAATTTATATTTTAATTATAAATTATAATTAAAATTTATATTTTAATTATAAATTTTATTAAAATTTATATTTTAATTATAAATTTTATTAAAATTGTAAACTTTAAAATACTTAAATTTAATTAAATTTATCAGAAATTATAATTAAAATATAAATTTTAAGTATAATTTATAATTAATATTATTTTATGTAAATAAATTTATTAAAACTTTTAACTAATCAATTATCATTGATTCAAATTGAAGCTCAGGTTAATTTTTTGGTCAATTATTATATTTATACCAAGAGTGATAATCTATAATGAGACGCAATAAGGAAGTAGAATTATAGCACTGTATGGTCGTTTAGAAATATCATAGACCAACAATGAAAGAATAGAACAGAGGTTGCAACGTATTGGATTAGATGAAATTATTACTATTTTTATTTTAAATTTTGATCTTATAAATATAAATATTATTAATATTAAATATTTTAATATATTCAAGCGATCGAGTTTCAAGTAATTTTTATCTCAAATGTTAGATGGATCGATTTCAAATTTTATACGTAAGTTTGGCCTGATTTTGATTTTATACGCTCCTGTCTTCGCAAGAAAAGTAAGGTCAATAATTGACTAATTGTGCAAGAGATAAATAATTAAAAATTGTATTGGCTTGCTGTTCTTATTACAGGTACACATATCCCAATCATCCATGGGGTTGATACTAATTACGTCAACAAATAATAATAATTTGGACAGCAAGGGAAACGGATCAGGATTCTTGTAGATATATTTAATAATTAAAAAATAAGTTTGTTTTTATTACTTCAGTGTTTCTGTTTTTTATTTGATTAGAAAAATAGTCCAGTATAAATATTCTCTTATAGATTTTTAACAAAATAGAAAAAAAGTCATACTTTCATCGCATTTGTTTTTCTTTTATTCTCTGTTTAAAAACTAACAAGTAAATAGATTTAAAAAACTTTATTACATTTCATTCAAATTACTATTGTTATTTTGTCATTTTCATGGCATTATCCCCCCCCCCCCCCCCCCCCCCCCCCAAATGATCAATACTCAAACACAAGCAAAACAATAAGAGAAAATATTATAACCGGTTATGCCCTGTAAAAGAGTCTTAAGGGACATCTAATTACTGTTACCACATATGTTATTCAAAACAATTCATATTACATCAAAATGATACTCAACACCATTTTAAATATAACTTTATACTGTGCATCTTTGATCCTCTTGACCCAAATGCTTTAAATGTTTAGTGCTCCATATTTTACATATCACACAAAAAACAACTTGAGATGGTAAACATAAAACTTGAGTAAAAGCATATTATAAGATAGTTGCATGATAAACATAATATTAAAGATGATAAAAGTTCAATATCTTGTATATCGATTAGTGAAATTAATGCATATTAAATAAAAAAAATTAAATAATTCAAGTTAGTTGTTTGAGATGTTTAATAGTCATAACATGACATATCGATCAAAATGACAAATATCATACAGTGCATCAAAGAATCCAAATTCATCTCATATGGTTTGGTTCATAGAATTATAGTAAAATTAATGAGGTGTCAAAATTTCATAAAATATGATTTATTTATCGAAAAATGGCTTGACCGTTTCAAAGAAGCTCTTATACAATAATCATCCAAATTGAATCAAGTATTGAAAAAAAAGTACACTATTAAAAACATGATAGTCCCTTTTGTTCTTTTTATATGAACAGGAAAGACATGCTCAAACATATACATATAAAATAATAAAAAACTAACTATTCACTAATCATCCGAGAAACAAAGACATGCATATAATCCTCACAAGCTATAAATAAATGCACAATAAACAAATGTTGTTGAATGACCCTTATTTGTGATCCAATCCTACCACAATCACATTTAATGAATAAGTTTTTTTTATTGTTTGATTTGTAGTAAAAAGTACTAATTTAAAATAATTGTTAATATAATATATAGTAACATGAAGAGTATTGACGTTATTTTTAAAAAAAATTATAATTTATATTTTTGGATGGAGATAAATTTAAATGGAGGCCGGTAGTCAAATGGAATATATAAGTCAGTTAGAATTTACTTTTAGTCGATTAATAAAATTCTTTTCACATATGAAAGAAAATTATTTGTGTCCGTTTGTAAAATAATATGTGATTCAAAATTAAATATTGTAAAACAATGATTCGGCTTTGAAATAAAGTTTTATAGATTTATTTTTAACAAATAAAATCAAAACCTATTTATTTTTAAATAGCTTTTGTCAGAATGTAACTTTTCACATAGTTTAGAAAAAACTTCAATATACAATTTCGCAATGTTTACAATAAACCGAACATACGCTATGAAAAGTTTAAGTTATTCATTGTTAAATGAGAAATTTTGTAAAAAAATTATTGTCTGACAAGTTATAATGTGTTGATTTAGTTAGGTAACTAGATAGGGAAAAAAACTATCATTATTAAAACCTTTTTGGATGGCATATATATATATATATATATATTGCAATATGGGGAAAAAATTATAAATGGTCAAATTAAAACGACAAGTGTTGAAGTAGTCATGTGATAGGTGAGAAATAGATTATCATATTAAAACCTTTGTGCATGTTGTGTATTATTATTATATATTATAAACATTAAATAATTATGAATGATCAGACTAAATGTCACTTACATGTAACTTGTGAATTGTTTAACATTCAATAAAAAAATTATGGTACTAAGAAATTTGAAATCGAAATGAATTAAACTTGAATATATTACAACTTAGCTCATTAAGTCGAGGAACTTCACCCCATAAGTATTTTTATTAATTTATATCTATACATATATATTTTAGTAATTTAATTAATTTACACAAAATTAAATAGTTGAAGCGATTCTAACACATTCTTTTGAATAATACTATCATTTTTATATTATATTATTACATTTTTAGCTTTTATATCGACATAAATTGCTCGTATTAGCTGTACAAAATTCAAATTATGCTTAAACTAAATCATTAAAAGCTAGCTTGATTCAAATTAGCTGTACAAAATGAGTTGACTTTGAACTATATTTATATAAATATAATTACACATAATTAATAAATAATTATAATAATTTTTTTTTACATGTATGACCCAATTCGAAAAACTTCATGGACAAAGACAACTATTATGTGACCACTATTATTACTTACAAAGTTATACACAAAAAGTTCACGCATCATGGTTACAACCTTTCATTCATTTTCAAGTCATATGTTTTTAGAAAACCTATTTTGAAGGTCATTTTTTTCTTCATAAAAGCATGTTTCATTCATTAGTATAATGTTATATACAGTATATAGCTCTAAACTAACAATTGAACAAAGGACCGATTGCGATTAAAAAAGGGATAAATTCGACAAAAGGAAAAAGTAATCATTGGAACTATAATTTCTCATTATATAATTTATGAAGCTATTTAAAAATCATTTCATACAACATTAATTTCTCATTGCAGCCCTTCATGAAAATCAGTGCACTGCCTGGCATTTTTATTGCCAATTCATATAAATTGTTACACGCATGCCAAGGTGGGGAATATTAATGTTTTTTTAAAAACATCTGTTTAAATGTTTTTTAATTTTTTTAAATCCTGGTATTCAGTATTCACTTCTGGTACGACGTTAAACTATAGTATAATGCAACATGCTGACGTGTCAGCATTTTCAGGGCCCATTACAAGACCATCCAGAGCAGCCGATGATGTCGCCACACTACTCAGTATTCAATTCCATCACCCCTTCCTCCTTCATTCTCCACCATCATTAATTATCATAACCAGCACAAGACCTACACCAAACCCTAGAAGTATCAGAAACCCTAGAATTTGTTGTCTGATCCAGAACTAGGGATCCAATCCTTTCTCTCGTCGACTAATCGAGCCCATGTTTCGATTCAGTTCGGTGGATTATGGTCAAAGTTGTGAACTTTGTAACTGCACTTAGAGCCTTTGTGTGCGTGCGCGTGTGTGTTCATAGCTGATTAGCACGTGTAATAGAGTGAGGTAAGGTCACAATCAAATACCCATTTATTCGTTTTTCAAGAGGCAAATACCCATTTAATTGTTATGACAATTTTTGTTATTGGACTGGATGTGTGGCTGTTAACATTAAATCCAGTAGGGCCTTCTGTTTTTTTTTTTTTTAAATTTAAAATTATTGCTTTAACGTTTGTTTTGTTTTTATGTTTGGGTGCTATGTGAAATAGAGCGTTGGTGACAGTGACAATCAGATACCCATCGGAATCGTTAAGAGGATTGCTTAGCAGCATAAAGATTTAGTTCCTTGTTGTTTGCATGAATGGATGTGTGGCTGTGTAACTTAGATATTGCGCATCGATAGTATTGTCTACATCTGGTGGTTGGCTGTGAGGCAACCACCATACCTTTGTGTGTGAGCCCACTTGTTATAATAGAAAGTACTGTCTCTAACAAGTCCATTTCAATAAAGAAAAACCATGACAGAGTTTAATGCGTTACTTATGCTTAAAAGGCTTTCTAGATTATGGTAAAATGCCTTTAAATTTACAATGTATATGAACCGCAAGGCTGCTAAATCTCATTGAAGTTATTGAATATTTAAGGAATAAATGACAATAGCTATTAGCATCAAGCCTGGCTGAAGGTTTCTAATAATTGCTTTATGTGATGCACAGCACTGTATGGCTAGAGTGTTGTAACTGGAAAGACGCATTTGAAGTTCACTAGAGCCCAACATGGTGCTCATTTCCCAGACGGGTCCATCATACTGCTTTCATTCAGAGATTATGCTTCGTAGATCGTCAAACAGTGTGCCTTATAACACAATAAACACAATGGATGGTTCAAAAACAAGCCAATTTTGTATTGGCTTTTCATCATTGTTGAGGAATTTGACGAGTAGAAAGCTTGTTGTTCAATCCAATAGTCTAATAGCAGGAACTAGAAAAGGTCATCGAGTGATTGTTGCTGCAAGTCCTCCCACAGAGGATGCTGTAGTTGCAACAACACCACTGACAAAAGAGGATCTTGTCGGATATCTTGCATCTGGGTGTAAGCCTAAGGAAAAATGGAGGTATGGCCTTTGGCTCTTCTTAAAAGATGAACAATAGAATCCTTGACTTTCTCTGTTACCATCATTTTCAAACAATCATGTAGTCAAAATAGCAATGCTTCTTTCTCATCTAGAAATTATGGATTACACTTAAGATTGCTAAGGAGTGATTGGCTGTCTAAGCAAAAGATGATAACCTAATGATTTTCAAGTGAAATACAAGGTTTAGTAGATTGTGCTAAGATAATGACAATATTTGCTGTCATGTCATATTGCATCAGCTAACTATTGATTGACGAAATTGAGGTATTCCCAGTCCCAAAATATTGGTTTTGCACTATTCCCTCTCTGGATCAAACATTTTATGGGGTTATTTTTATCATATTTGATAATATTCAGTACTTTCTTTTAATTGAGCCAACTTATTTCCATTACCCAATTAGTTGTATGTTAATAGCCAGTCTCATTATTTTTTGAAGGATAGGGACAGAACATGAAAAGTTTGGCTTTGAGTCTAGAACTTTGTGCCCTATGAAGTATGAGCAGATAGCAGATTTGCTCAATGGAATTTCTGAGAGATTTGACTGGGAAAAAGTAATGGAAGGTGACAAGATTATTGGACTTATACAGGTAACTGCTCCTGCTGTTGTCAATCAATATCTTCTATAAGATTTCATAATGTCTATTTTGGTGCAACTTTGTTGTATAATATTTGATATCCTCATATAATGTTTTAGATTGTATTGCTTGAGATTCTTTGTTCTTGCTGCCTGTCTTTTGGGGTGTACGTTGAAGTATTTATTTTCAGATGTATTACTATTGGGAAAAAGGCCTACAAATGTCTTTTTATTTTATCAAGAATATATTCATTTTTGTTCGGCAGGGAAAGCAAAGTATCTCACTTGAGCCTGGTGGTCAGTTTGAACTTAGTGGTGCACCTTTAGAAACTCTGCACCAAACTTGTGCAGAGGTTAATTCACACCTTTATCAGGTCAGTGATGTTGAATTTGTAATATTGGATTTACTTTCTTTTCTTAATTGCATTGATTTGACTAGCTTCCACTTGTTGCCAGTCTTTATACTTTGCATCCTTGGGAATTTTTGATTGTCCGTTTTTGTTTAAAGTCATCTCAAGTTAAGTGATGTCTAGTTGTATCAAGTATGAAGGCTTTGGGTCTTCTGTTGGTATGAGGAGCTTTGAACGTCCATTTATTGGGTCTGCAATGCTAGGCCTTATAACTTGTTTAATAAGAGAGAGTGGCCCTAGGTTGAGCAGATTGAAGTTGGTAATTGTGATATGTTGACATGGAAAATTGATGCATTAAAAATCTTGAGATTTGAAGTCATGAAATTGTTAGGCATATTAAAAATAAGTATCTTCTTTTGCATTTAAAATTGGATGTTATTGTTTGAATGGCGTTCTTTGGTGTATCTGCTCAACATATGGGGGCTTTAAGGGACTCCATTAAATGTTCCTCAATAAAATTAAGGCCTAATTTCATACATATATGGTAAATATTTATTGTTAATATAATGGCCTACTTCTTTAACAGGTTAAAGCTGTTGCAGAGGAAATGGGGATTGGATTCTTAGGAATTGGTTTCCAGCCCAAGTGGGGGCTTAAAGACATTCCTATAATGCCCAAGGTATAGTGCTTATCTGATGTCATATTCATCTACAGAGTATTTCATAATCCATATGGTTCATACTGAAAGCGTTTTCTTGACCAGGGAAGATACAATATTATGAGGAATTATATGCCCAGAGTTGGTTCACTTGGACTTGATATGATGTTTAGGACATGTACTGTTCAGGTGAGAAAGATTATGTTATTAGTTTTTGTTCAATTTTTTTAAGCCCTCCTATTAATTTTTGTGATTGTATTGTACTCGGCGATTTCTTAAAGTATTCTGTTGGGATTGAGGCATTTGATATAAATTATGAAATCCTCAAGATCCTGTATTTTAATAGGTGAATTTGGACTTCTGTTCTGAAGCTGATATGATCAGGAAGTTTCGTGCTGGTCTTGCCTTGCAGCCTGTGAGGATACTAGTTCATTTCTGTTTGTTCCTGACATGTCTGCTTTTGTTGATTCTAATAGCCCTTCTAAACAGATTGCAACAGCTCTATTTGCTAATTCACCCTTCACAGAAGGGAAGCCAAATGGTTTTCTCAGTATGAGAAGGTCTCTTGAAGTTATATTGTATAATCAGTGCCTTCTGTTCTATTCATTTTTTACGAGGTTTATATTAATTTTTGTTTACTTGAACAGCCAAATCTGGACTGATACCGATAAGAATCGCACTGGCATGTTGCCCTTCGTCTTTGACAACTCCTTTGGGTGAGTTCACCTTTTTTTTCCTTCTATGATGATTGATGACCCAAAATATGCAATGCATTGTTTGTTTGTTTTTGATAGGAGAATGGTTTTATAAGGTTCTCTTTATGATTTCATATTGTTTTAAACTATCTACTTTAATTGGTTCTTGGTACTTGTGCATCATTATGATCAATGATTTGACCTACTTGAGACCTTATTATCTTGTGTAGTGCTTGGTACTGTTCTTTTTTTTTTTTTTGTCTGTTTTTGGTTATTGACTTTATAATGGGAGTTCATATTGATTTCCTTGTGTCCTTTCGGTAAATTGCAGGTTTGAGCAGTACGTTGACTATGCCCTTGATGTTCCAATGTATTTTGTCTATCGGAACAAGAAGTATATTGACTGTACTGGAATGTCATTCCGGGTTTTTATCTATCCTTCACAGCACCATTATTGATTAGCGTTTCTTCCAGATTTCTTGATTTTTGTAGCCCATCCCCCCCCCCCCCACCCCCCCCCCCCTCTCTAAAAATTACTTTTATAATGCATCGCACTACATTTTTCCTTTCAGGATTTTATGTCCGGGAAACTTCCTTCTATTCCTGGAGAATTTCCTACCTTTAATGACTGGGAGAACCATCTGACAACAATATTTCCTGAGGTTTTTTGCGAGCACCTGAGATCAAATCTGGAAGTTCCCATACTGGCATTTCCTTTAATCTGTAAATTTCTCTTCAATTCAGGTCAGGTTGAAAAGGTATCTGGAAATGAGGGGTGCTGATGGAGGGCCTTGGAGGAGATTATGTGCTTTGCCAGCATTTTGGGTAATCAGTTATGTTTGTCTGGTTATGCTTAAAATGTTACTCTGTGCACAATGTACTAGTATTCATTCCTTTTACCAAGCAATAACCGTCTGGGTTTTGTACCCTAAATGTCAATAGAGTTTTGAAATACATAAACGAGGAAGAACTGTTTGTTAAGGTGAACTTGTGTTCTAAATTCAAGTGACCTAAAGTTCTTGATAATTGTATTTAGCTTGCTTGTACTATGTGCTTATGTGTTTGTGCACATGCAAATTAATTCTAGTTGCATATTTCCTGGTAATGTATAATTTTGATGATATGTTCAAGAGACAAGATCCTACTTCACAATTTGATGTTTGGATCACGATCCTTATAACTGGTTGTGCAGAGCTATCCACTCTTACTAATTTGGTGTCACAGGATCTGTATATTGGATATTGCCACATGCTTTCTAATTATATTTAAATGTCAGGTGGGTTTGCTGTATGATGAAGTTTCACTTCAAAATGTTATAGATATGACAGCTGATTGGACCCCAGAGGAAAGACAGATGTTGAGGAATAAGGTAATGTACTAATTAATCTAATGAAGTTCACGTTCTGTTAGAGATGGAAGTTGAAGAGATTACACGCTTTTTACATGTACATTTTACTTTATTTTATTCTGAATTTTCTATGTTGCCATTCTTGGCAATACACTGGAGAGATGATTGCCAGAATGCAGCCCAACCCATTTACCTGTCTTCATTTCGTTCACCCAAACCATTTAAGGTGGTTATATCGCGCTTCTTGTTTTCTCTCTTTGGGAAAAAGTTCAGCCAATATATATTTTTTCTTATAAACTACTTTTCCCTTTGCTACTTCACTCATTTCAAGATCCGGCTTTGAGTATCACTAAGATGCATAATTTAAGGGTATGAATCCCATATAATGTTTCTAAAGCAGTTCATTATTAGAGTTGGAATTTTTTTTATCCTCCTTCATTCTGTTCCATTGAATTGAGATCTTATTTTAAGAACACATTCCTAGGTTCCAAAGACTGGTTTAAAGACACCATTTCGTGATGGATTGCTAAAGCATGTTGCTGAAGATGTCTTGCAAATGGCCAAGGTAACTGGAGCCCTTTTCTTTTAATAATTATATAGTTTTAAATATTATTGTTGATTAAATCTCTAAATTTTAGGATGGCCTGGAGAGAAGGGGCTTCAAGGAATCTGGGTTCTTGAATGAGGTTGCTGCAGTGGTTAATACGGGTAACTTCAAGTCCATTTGTTTATTTATCTGCAGTTATAATACTCTAGCTAAATCAATTTCCACCATCAAACCTGTAGCTTCATGCCCTGGACTGAAGTGAAGTACTCAGTGTTTAGCTTCCTAGCTACTAATAACTTAACTGGTACCTGTCTTGCCAATCTAGTGAAAAGAGAGTGGAGATTTTTTCCCCAGGCAGACTTGGTAGCTACACTTCCCGTTTGTCTTGTACATTGTAAAGAACGAGGATCATCTACAATTACCAGGCTAGGTCCCCTGGCTATAGCAACCACAGTTGCGAACTTATGGTTAGCCCTTGCTCATGTTTGAGTGTGTTTGCTCATCGTTTAGGAGAGCACTCCTGCCCTTGATTACGTAAAGGCTACCCACCAATTGTTGGACACACGTAAATAAGCAAATCCCTTTTGACATTCCATTTCAGTTTCTATAAAACAAGAAGTGTTCTAAAGGCACAGCTAGAGTAGTGGAGCATAATTTACGCTAAAGCTTTTAGGTGTCTTCCTCTATTCTTTTCCCCCGAGGGCTTTATAAGAATTGAATGCCTTCCAGTATAAGAGACGAGCACAAATGTCATCTGCAGTTTTAGATACATGGATTTTAACATCATAACAAAGTAAAAACAGCTGCAAAATTTTTGCAATATTCCCCGGGCATTCATTGGTAGACGTGTGGTTTTTTAATGACAGGGACGACCCCAGCCGAGAAGCTTTTGGAAATGTACCATGGGAAGTGGAATCAGAGTGTAGATCCCGTATTTGAAGAACTGCTCTACTGAGTTGAACTGTCATTGTTGCCTTTTGGGATTCGGTGGATTTTTGATTGTATATCAGTTTCTGGGTTATAAGCTGTTGTGAATAAAGTTCACAGTAAAATACCAATTGAAATAAAATAGAGCTTCCTAGAATCACAGTTTGTGATTCGATATAGCTGAAAATCCGTCAGTTATACGCAAATTTGGCTTCAGCATTGATATAAAGCATAAGTGTTTGTTTTTTGGTTCCCATTGGTGTATCGTTTATCGTTTTCATTCCCCTTTCGGTTGCAACTTTTGTTCGTTCCTATGTGACACAAGCAAGGAAATTTGAATCACCATTGCACTCAAATGTTTGGTTACTTGTGCATGGAATGTGGCGGATGGATAAGACAATACATTATGATAGAATTGAAAACTGAGTTGACAGATTAAAATTAGACAATACATTATAAAATCTGTCCCCCTTCAAAATTTCAAATTCTGTATCAGATCGAAGGAGTGAGGAGCAAGTATTCGTATGTCCTTCAAAAGGGTCTCATTTTGAATCACGAAACCTTCTTTCTTGATGTACGGCTGGTTGGGGTTTTTCTTGGTTCCGTTTTGTTTAATTGATAATATATTGTAATATATGACACGGAACAACGCAACGGGTCCGTAGCTCAGTGGTAGAGCATTTGACTGCAGATCAAGAGGTCATCGGTTCGAACCCGGTCGGGCCCTCCTTTTTTCATTTATTGAACATTTCGGATATCGCCCGCCCCCAACTTTTTTTTTTTTTTGAACCAACCGCACAATTTACATCAATTTTACTTTATTGCTAGGACTGCTCTTGGAACAGGTTTGTCTTTACACGAAAGAAGAATTGAAGAAACAAAACAAAAAACAGCAGAAGCGTTCTCTTGCCCAAGAAAACAGGACAGAGCGGATTTGAACTGTCCCATAATATAATGTTGAACAAAAATAAGGTTAAGGGCGGCGACGACAACAAACCAAATATTCATGTATAAAAAAAATTGTCTAGACCATTTTGGACCCATGCAGTCCTTGCTTTGAACCTGTCATCACTATGCCTAGTGTGTCTTCTGATGAGAGAGAAACAGAGAGGGGGGAAGTCACCCTCTCCTGTTGCCGCATTAGGCAACTGAATTCCTCTTGCTTTCAAGGACTGAGCCCTCATTCAGTGCTACTTGAGCTTCATTCTCCCTCCCCAGAGAGAAAAGAGCAGCTGCTTGCAAATAGGAGGCAATGTACCACGTCGGGGATATCACTTGTGCTTGTATGGCGTCCTTGAGGGCTTCCTGCGGCATGTCACTGATGAGAAACGATAGGCTTCGGCGTGCGTGAACTGTTGGGGAAATTATGGTGCCCACTTCAATGAACTGCACATTGATAATAACAAAAATTCAGGGTGTTAAATTATGGGCAAGTAAGATGTGTGTTACAATGCTGATTGCTGATTTCAACTAAAATAGGCATAAACAATAGCATTGACTTGATGTTTTCCTCCCACGGGTTACTGGGGTGAGGTAAGCAATTGTAGGCAGTTAATACTTATTTTTCATTAAAGCCTACAGAATAGATATCCATGGGGTTGCAAATGAGTCGAAGACATGGCCAGTCCTTGAACTTACTTGTGTATAGCAATCAATTGCAGCTTTGAAATCTTTATGTCGGAAAGCAACATCACCCTTTTTCTTTATGTTTAATGTTTCCTGCATTTGGTTGGTCCAGACCTGGAATGAGAGCTGCATAGCAGAGGAATAATTCAATTATTAAGAAACAAACCAAAAGGATGAAATGCATGATATGGGTAGGATTCCATTTGGATCTGTATTATATTTTTGTTTTTGAAATAAGCTTTTAATGTTTTTGAACAAAAAAAAACAAAACAAAAGACACCGATTTATCAGATGTTTTCCAAACAATTTATTTTAATAATTTAATGAAAAAAAGACTAAACTATTTTATTTGAATATGTTTTATATTAAACAATACACCATTAACGAAAAAAATTGGAGTCCTTTTTTTAAGACTTTTGAAAACAAAACATAGAAAACATTTTTTTTTTTCAGATTTCTGATTTTAAATGTCAATTTTGAAAATGGTTTTCAAAATTTTAAAAGCAAAACAATCCTGGCAGAAAAGTTTTCTTGTTACCAAAACAAAAAAAACTGTTTTTGTAAACATAGTTTAAAAAAAAAATCCAAGTTTGTTCATGATCTGGTTCCCGATTTGCATAACAAAATTAGCAGGAGGCCAACAAAAACTGCCAGTAATCTCAATTGATTAGTCACTTAACCAAAGATTATAATATTTATAACGATGGTGTGTTCATAAATCCAACAAATTACTTTCAAACAATGAGAAATAATTGACCATTATTTCACAGTGTCATAAAATAAAGAATAATATGTAAATATATTAATTTAGAAAAAAACCTCAGCTGCTGCACCCTCATCATCTTTATAATCAATCTTTTCTAGCATCTCATGAATGGCTGTGAAATCCATCCTAATGCAAGCCTCGCCCAGAGGGGATAGTGGTAAAGATGTGGCACCATGCTGTATACCCATCAATACATGAGAGAGAACCTGCATAATATATCAAAAAAAAATTATTTCAGAAAACATAAATGAAAAATTCATAAAAATATACAATAAACCTTGCAAGCTATCCATTACATATTTGCATTCTTATTAGGGCACTATCAGCAGTTTTTTAATCATTTTTCTTAAGTTTACAATTTTGTATTACTTTTTACTTCTCTATACAAATATATACCACAATAATTTTTTTATTACTTCTTATATTATTAAAATAATAATTTATTTTTTTTATAATAAATATTTTATAATTTAATATAAAAATAAAAGTTATGATAAATATAAAAGCAAGAGATGAGAGATAAAATTTTTATAATTTATAGGCTTCCGATAAATTTTAAAAATTATATAAACCCTAGAAAAAAATTAAATATAGGCTTCTATTGTGAAAATAATTTTATAACTTTATTTTTTTCAAAAAAGAAAAAACAAACTCCTATAAAAAATTTACTACTAATGTTCTTATAATTCAATATCATTTTATATTATGTATATTTGTATTTCCTCAGTAGATAAATTTCACAAAAATAAAAAAAATTGAAAGAAGTGTCAAACAAACTCTTATAATAATATAGTTCTTCTATTGTGATAATGATGTTATGATTTTTTTTAATTTTTTTCTTTAATAAAGAAAAATAAACTTCTATGGTAATTTTCTATTAGTGCTCTTATAATTGAACAACCTTTAGTTTTATGTATATTTGTATTTCCCCAGCAAACTAATTTCTCAAATAATAATAATAATGGGAGAAGGGTCAAAAGGCCACTTAACCAAAAAAGGGAGACCAACCTCAGTTTCCTTCTGCAGGGGAATTAAAGCATCAACTAATGACTTAGGATTAGGCCGCTCTCGGGGTTCATATTGCAAACATCGTGAAGCTAATCGTACTAGTTCAGTCCCATCATCATTTGGAAATTGTCCTTCCAAGCAAGAGTCTGTCAACATCTGGAAATTCCTGCCTCTGATCAGGTCAAGGGCCTGACGAGCACAGAATTTGATGGTATGAGATGTATCATCAGTAACAGCATTAACAATTGGGGGAGGGGGGAGAGAGAGAGAGAGAGAGAGAGAGAGAGAAATCAAGCTCCTCTTACTGAATCAACTGGAAGGAGAAACACTTACATGGCTTGGAGGAATATGTTTTCCACTAAGAAGGTCAAGCAAAAGCGTGCCAAAGCTATAGATCACACTTTCTGGTGTGACTCTTCCTGCAAAAATTGTGACAAATCACTTTAGGATATGGCCTTGCTACACTTTCCAAACCACAAAGAATATATATAGCGACGGATCATGTATGTAAACGTGACCAGTTAACTCTGGTGACTTTACAGAAGCTCATTTCACTTGTTGAGGGAAGGAGCTTCTTAAATAGAAGCTAGAAACATCTGATAAAAATCTGGAAGTTTATTTATGTGTCAGGTGACTTGCTTTCTTGGTCTTCTTTCTTTAATGATCAGCTCAGGTTTTGAATTCTTTCTGTTCTAGAGTTGCAGTTATAACACTTCATAAGAGCCCAACCAAAGCCGCATAATATTCATGGGCCGCTACTGACATTGAAAACAAAGTATGAGTTTACCAGTCCTTAAATACTCAGGAGGAGTGAATGCCAGGTTGGTGCTATAACTTTTTCCATCTCTACTATTCTTCATAAGACCAAAGCAAGAAAGTCTAGGATTACAATCCTGAAAAATCAATAAAAATAAGTATGAATAAAATAATAATAATAATAATGACAGTAATAATTGCACAATTATAAACATTTACTAGTTTTTAAACAATTAAAAAGATATCAACACACTTACTTCATCAAAAACAATTCTATAAGGATTAAGATCATGATAAAGGGCACGCCCTTTGACCGTACAATATTCTAAGGCTTCTGCCAAATATAAAGCCACTCTTAATCGCATTGCCCATTTCATAGGCTGTGTCTCCCCTGAGCCAAGAAAAACTTTAACATCAATAAACTATATACATGAGGACACATCACACAACAACAAGTAACAGCCAGCTTTAAAACCATACATCAAAATGCATTGAATACTCGGTAATAAAATAACAAGTTAAGGAAAATCTAGGCATTGTTTTCTTTCTTCCCTTTTTTTCCCACAGGCTTCAACTACAGTGGGAGAGAATATTTTTAAACAGGGTAACTCCTCATTTTTCTTGATTTTTATACAAGTATAGTTTCCTTTTGCTTTAGGGTTCCCTCCTTTTGCCCCTACCACCAGGAATTTGAAATATGCCATTATCTACAAAGCTCCACCAAAGTATAGATTGCTGTCCTGGAGACAAAACCCAAACACTAATATGCCCACACAACCCACATAAAACATATTGGGGTTTTTCATCTTTTTAGTTATGGAAACAGTACAAACAATTTTCATTGGAAGTTATCAATGTGGACCGACTTTACATGGTAAGAGCAATCACATCAGGTCCTCTATAATTTTTTTTTTACAATTTATAGATATTTTTAGAGTTTTGGTAAAAAAAATCTACAATAGATTTTCCAAAATAGAATTTAAAATAGAAATTGAAAAGAAAATATCCATACTTAAAGGATCACTATTCATTTTATATATCTTTTTAAATATATTTCTTGATATATATGCAATAAATAAAAACAAAAATAAATAATAAATATAAAATAAAAATTTATATTTTAAAAGAATAGAGATAGAGATAAAGAATGAAATATAGATAAATAAATAAAATATACCAAATAATATACTATTTATTCTCTAAAATAGGAATAAAGAATATGAAGCCGGTGTGGATACTCTAAAACATTCATATTTAAACTCATACGGCAAACATCTTCCTTCACCGAATAAAAAAATCTTACTATAAGAAACATAAGAAACATATTCGAGAATTAGTTGGGCTTGGTGGACACTACGATACATAAACAATCAATGATATTTCTTAGACAAGATTCCCACACAGGCAGACCCATACAATCGCAATGAACTTACAATGGAATAGATGTTTTGCAAGTGTATCATTTGGCATATACTCTGCAACAAGTAACCGTTCATCACCTTCACAGCAACAGCCAATTAAATTTGCCAGTGTATGCTTCCGGAGCTGACCAACAGATCTTGCTTCTTCCTAAAGTTAATAGAAAAAACATCCAAATCAGAGCTATGACATTCAATTTTGAAAGAGCAAGTGATGGAATGGAACTTCCAAACTTGATACCACAAATAATATTGATTGGTTTACACATAAATAAATTGGGACAGATAAACAAATAACTAGAACCCGTACAAAAGTAATATTGTGACAAAGTAACCCTTCCATCACTAGAAAATATATTTCACATCATAAGAAATTGGAATAACAGTGCATTTGGCAATTCAAGATATTGTGCTCTTGCATTAAAATTAGAACTATAGGACCCAATCAAAATCCTTTGGGTCAGCTAATAAAACTTGCGGAATTTATATTTAATTTAATTTTTATCAATTACTCAAATAGATTTCAATATTATGCAGTTCATCAAATCATATAGCATTAAAAATAAAATGCATTTTTCCTAAAAATGTTTTATCTTTACAGGCTAGACATAACAAAATGTGCGGAAAATTAAAAAAGAAGTATTTTGGAACACGATAATTAAGTGTATAAAAACTGATTTTTGTGATGTTGAGATAAAAAACACCATAACCCTATTCATGACATACCAAAAATTGCCTAGCATCAGGCCAGGCTGACCTGTTGAAGCGTTTTACGGCTATCCATCTTTGATTTTCCAACTTCCCTTTGTAAACAATATTTGGAGCCTTCTCTCCGTGTTCAGAAACTATGTTCTCAGCAGCAAATCCAGACGTAGCAATCCTAAGTTGCTCAATAGTGTACTCACGAAACAAGGGCACATCAGGAAGTTCACTTTGCTCTTGATTTTCTGCAGAGAAGCAGAAAATAAAAACACAACAATTACTCTCTAAAAGCCGTGAGTGAATATTGAAACAAAAATTGACACAGACAAACTATGCTTTCTGCATACCAAAATGTGGGGAATCAGGACCAGGTCCATTGCTCTGTGAACCCCTAAAGCATGATGAGATCTTGGAACACTGACACCCCATCCTACCTCAGAATCTGATGGCCAATAGAACTATGTTTTGGAGCTTCGAACTTGATCAAGCTTTATGGAACTACACAGCCCATTCCATTTAATCAAGAAAGCAAGTCAGTCACCAGGGTAGCAGCTGCACATGATGTAAATGATCCCCCAACTGGTCACATACCGGTCAAGTAAACAATTTTGACTCAAGTATTCCCTTAGAACTTCAAATTTCTGTAAAAGAAAGCACCGTTGGCAAACTTTGCAGTTAGCATACATGATTATGCTTACACGATTCGTTCGTGTAGATGTTTAAATTGCCTATATAAATAGCGAAAAGTGCATGCCACTGACGTTTCATTGTAATGCAACCCGTGAATGAGTACTAAAACAAAAAAACTTTATAACTTTAGACAGGCCTTTTGTTTGATTACAAGGAAACTTCCAACGCAAGAAACAAAAGGAACGCTCCCAAATTCCCATCCTTCCCTTTACCATTATAGACCCAAAAGGCTAAAACCTTTATCAGTCTAGTTAGTTCAAGTCACCACCAATCACTCAATCAAGACCAGGACTCCGCTGGACCACTAACCAATCTCCCAAATCCCAAGACAGCATAACAAATAAGATCCAAGGCTCCATTGCCACCCAAAATACAAGAAGAAGGAAGCACCTGGCCTCAGTCTCGTGTCAACTCAGTACACGACCGACCGCAAGTCCCTGCAGTTCCAGGAGCTCCTCTCGCTCAAATCGGAGCTCCAAACTCACTGTTAGAGAAACACCCATCAAATCAACAAACCAAAATCAAACTCAAACGCATTCTAATCGAATCGCAGAGCAAAACCCAACAGCACTGGGCCAAAAAGAAGATAAACCCAGAAAAAATCGGAACTTAAAAGTGAACAAAAAGGCTGCAAAACCTTCACAGCTGCGCAGCAGGAGGTTCCTGGGACTGATTTGGGCACATGAATCGAGATATAGGATTCCATAGACGCGGTTTTTTTCCAGCAGAGGAGGACGTGGGTTTCGAACAGAGAGCAGGATCGAGATCGCCGCTGCGTGTTTTGGCAAGTGAGGATGTAGATTTTGGAGATATGCGAATGGGGAGGAGTGAGAGAAGTGTTGGGAGTGTGCGTGGGTTCTGTCTGTTGCTGCTGTAGCCGCCGGGTCCTGTCTTTTTTTTTTTTTTTTTGCCAATTTCCCACCGACATGGTCAAATGATGATCCGCCGTGTTTGCTAATGAAAAACGAATTAATGTAATCGCTCACTGACACTGAGCCCAACGACGGCGAGCGTGCCTGCGTTTACGCATATTTAAATTAATGGATAATAATAATAATAATTTGATAATGAATTGTGATAACTAAGCAAAAGCCTTCGATTAAATATTTGGCAAACTCGTGCGAGCTCTGTTTTTTCCTTTTTTCTTTTTCCTTTTTCCAAAATATATTATTTTTCCCTTTTTTTAGAGCTTTTCAGCCGTCGGAAAAGACACCCACCTAGGCCGCCGTTTCTTGCTGCTTGCTTCCTGCTGCTTGCTGCTTGCTTCTTTTTATTTTTGTTTTATTTTTTTCAAATTAAGGCAACGAGCCTGACGCATGCATGATTTCATGACAACTTCGAAAAGTTCGAATAATGATGAAAACATATATTTATATATTTATTTAAAAACAATAATGTTCGAGGTCGATGAAAGCTGGAAAGCGTGTGGTGATCGGGCTCTTGTTGCAATCCACAATTGGATCCTTAACAGATTTAGGAAAATATTAAAAGCTCATTGTACTTTATCGTGTTTTTCTAAAATCTACGTTTGGGTGATGGAATGCTCTATCTATTACTATGGGCTGTTTAGTTAATTGTTTTCAAAAAAACATGTTTTGGTTCAAAAAATAGAATACAACCCAGTGTATATCTGGTATACTTATTTTTTTTATATATAAAATAACTATTTTAAAAAAATATCTGTTATTTTTTATTTTAAGTCAAAATTAAATTTATTAATAACAATTGAAAGTTTATTCGCACAAAAAATTATATAAGCAATTTAGCTATTAGATTGATATGATTAATTTTTTTTAAATAATAATATCATTAAGAGTATTCCTATACGAAAATTTAAAAAAATCATAGTATCAAATATATTTAAAAAAATAAAAATATGTATCAAATACATTTAAAGTATCTACACTACACTAGTTCCTCTAAAAATATTTTTTCTTTAAAATTTTAAAAAATATTAAATTTTGACTAAAAACTACTTTAAGGTAGTCCTTCAAACTATAAACTTTAAAATTTAGAAAATAGAGTTATTACATTAAATCTTTTATATATACATTTTAAAAAAGATATCCGTTGCACATTAGTTATGATGACTAATTATGAATTCAAAATAAAAGATAATAGTGAGGGAAAATATAATAAATAAATATTTAAGGAATAATATTTTATTATATATGAATAGTGATGAAGGAGTTACTGTGTAAGATTTTTAAATATTTACTATATATTCTGAAAAAAAAAGTGATGTAAATACTATGGCAATTTGCTTGTATAAGTAAGATGTTATTGTCCTTTTATTTCAGCTAAAATGGTTGAATAGTATGGTCTGCATTTGGGTTGGAGAAATAAAAATGTTATTGCCTTTGGAGTGATGTCTGGTGGTATATTGCTATATTTGGTGTGTGAATGGAGTAATAGACTTTTCAATAATGAGTTTCATTCTCAACAGCAGGCCTATAATTAAGACTTCTTAAAGAGGACGAATATAATGGACTATTTTGTTGCGGGGTTCGGTGTTTGATTGAATGTTCATGTCCCTGGTTTTAAGGGAGCGAAGTTTTAAAACAAAAAGCGGAAGAAAAATAAAGTGCATTAGTTAAGAAAAATAAATGTTCATGCCCTCTAGTTTCTAATTTATTTCTGGATCGTAGCATGGTTTTGTATTTCTCCAATTCTAAAATTGTAAAACAAATGATTGTGTGCCCACATCATTTAAGGAAAATCTAAATATAATTTAATGAATGTTGTAACAAACTTATTAGATAAAGTAATCATTTAGGTTAACATCTTAGAGGCTACACTAAGGTTAACACAAGACATGAAGGATATAAGTCACATGATAGTATAGATTGTCAGCACAAATTAGGAGTAAAATTCCACCATAATATTGTGTTCACATTTTGAGTTCTAGCATCTCCCACGAGATTTGAACTCGATACCCACCAAAAGTCATGGCTCTTATTTTGCTAGCTGATTAGCCATGTGAAGGCACATACGTTACCATTTTAGAGTATTCACATTTAATTCTTCATAATTATAGCTTCCTTATAATTTGAAATACATTTTAGGAATTTGATGAAAATGACTCTCCCTTCAAATTTCTAAATTATGCTTTTTGAGATCAACTATTCATTCTTAAATTGTTTTTTATTTTTAAAAATATTTGTACTGATCCATGCAGACATCAATAATAGTAAATAAAGAGAGAGAGAAAAAGTAATAATAAAATTTAAAATATTATTTTAAAAAATATAGATAGAAATAAATAATGAGGTGGGAATTTTTGAAAAATAAACAAATTATAGGAAACAATATATTATACATTCCCAAAAAATAAATGTGGAGTTAAAATTGAATGGAATATTGTATTGACAGGTTATATTTACTAATTATGTATTTAGCAAAATATAATGACATGTGATTACTAATATTAATAAATCATGCCATATAAAATTTATTAGATGTATGATGCATAATGTATTATATTTTTATTAGAATATCATTATTTAATCTTGTATAAATATCATATAATTAATAAAGTTCTTTTAATAATTGAAGTTAAATAATTTTCAATAAAGCCTTTATACTTGAATATATATACAAGAAAATTAATATTGTAAGTCATGACTTAAATAACATTTATCATAAATAATAAAACTTGTTATATTTAGTAGATAATAAAATAAAAAAATTATATGATAGTAGCCTATAAAGTATAACTGAGTTACGTATATATGGATAATTCTATGTACAGTCAGAAAATACAGTTGCAGCGCAGTGGACACTGATGTGATGCTCATTCACAGTTTTAAATTTCGATGCACTTTATTTGAGTGCAAGTGTATTTTCCTAAAATTATATGCTTGTCGGATGCATTGTACCTGTCCCAATAGAATTGAAGGCTCCATTTAATTATAACAGCATATTATATACAATTTTTATTTTTCTTAAAATACAATTAAAATAATAAATAAAAATTTTACAAATTTATATTTAAATCTTATCTCAACCGCGTCAACCAATCTAAACATATCCAAGTATTTTTCAGGTTGAGAGTTGAGTCATGCAGTTTGCGCCAAGCTTAAGATTTAGATGACAATGACAGATTGACAGGAGAGTTTGCCAGCCACAGCTTGATCCAGTAACCCAGTTCAAAGCTGAAGAGGACACATATATATATATATATATATACATATATATAACAATAATAAACACGTTAAGAACTTTGAATGAAGTTGAAAAACTATGCATAGAATATAAATAAATAGCAGACGGAGGGTGCAAATTGAGTTCTGAGAAACAGTTTCACATGCCTCACCTCACTCACAGCTCATAGCATGGGTTATATACTCAATTTTCACATCTTCATTCAAGAAGCATATAATCACAACAAACTTTTTTTTTTGTTCAAAGAAAAACTAAGCAATTTTAT
Source organism: Taxillus chinensis (assembly GCA_023512835.1). Taxonomy (NCBI): domain Eukaryota; kingdom Viridiplantae; phylum Streptophyta; class Magnoliopsida; order Santalales; family Loranthaceae; genus Taxillus; species Taxillus chinensis. The sequence goes on from CM042089.1 coordinate 4,212,094, forward strand.
TAAACATAAATGGAACAAGGGGACAAACATAAGTGATAGGCCGAGTTAGAGTGTTCTTTTTTTTTTTTGGCTTATATATTGTCATTTATTAATTCCTTATACACAGCATAAGTAAAATAAACCTAAGTCATTGTCCAGGATAATATGAAGACCACGAAAACTGTACATTTTTGAAGATTTACCAGACGTAGCCAACAGCTGACACAGGCGACGATGGATGTTGAGCACTCCCTTCTTCCTCCATCTCTAATTCTGGCTCACTGGATTCAAATTCAGGTGATTCAATGACTGCAAGGTTCTTCAGATCAACCATGGAAAGCTCATCTAAGCGCCTCACAACCAAATCAGCAGCCCCAAGCTCATAGGCCGGATGATGGCTTGCAACAGTCACACACTTCATCTGTGCATCGTGAGCAGCTTCCACTGTTAGATTTGAGTTTCCAAACACAATACACCTCTCGGGGATAAAATTCAACAGTTGTGCAGCATACACAAACATCTCGGGGTCAGGCTTGCCCCTGTGAACATCCTCTGCTGCTACTTGCTTGAACAGTCCTCAAGCCAACATCTGATTGTAGTTTCAAGTGTTTTCCTAGGGCAGGTGGAAGCCAAAATCATTGGTATTTTGTAGTTCATTAGCATGTTGATGAACTCCAGGGACCCAGTCCGTAACCTATATATCCCACCCTGCAGCACCTGCTGAATCTCCTCCTTTCTAGAAGCCATTCTCTTTAGCTGCTCTGGCACTCGTGACCAGCAAAGGACTTCAGATATAGCTTGCTCATTCTTCATGCCTTCTATTCGACGGAGAGTGAAGGCCGAAGGAGGAGATTTTCCTTCTTCTTGGGAGAGAGCCATCCAAGCCTGCTTCTCGAGGTCAGGGTTATCCTCGATTAAAACCCCTTCCCACTCTAAAATAGCAACAAACCAACCACAGCCCATCCTTTCTTGCCGAAGGAGGGGATTGCATAGTGAAGGGTTATCAGCCTTATTCCCCGGTGGCCACAAACCTGATTTCCTGTCCGCAACACCTCCAACCCGATAATTCAAGTGTAAAGGGATTCTATCTTCCCTATACCAATAGGCTTCCTTCATAAGCTCTGCTGCAAGCGCATTAATTAAATGCGGTGTAGAATGATCAACTTTACATCCTCCGAAGGACATTGCCATTCTTCTACCCAGGGAAACTCTTAATGGTACATGACCCGCAGTGAAAATTTTTGGCTTGGGTGAGACCTCTTTAATAGAATACCTTCTGCGGAAGGGAGTGCGCCCTATAACTAGAAGAGATGTCGCAGCAAGTGAATCCACCATCTTCCAAGGCAGAGTAACAAAACCCTATAAACAATTCCACCACTGCTTGAGCTGTTTTAAATTGAAATTTCTTCAATCAGAACGGGGATTCACAGTCCCGAGCTCACAATCCAACTTTGTTCATAAGAATCTCCCATTCACACACAACCATATTCCAGAAATCTTAAATTACGCGAAAGGGATCACACAACAACACAGCCTTATAACCAGTGCACACCCTTGCCAACCGAACCCTATTGCAGTTACTTCAACTGAATTGGGTATTCACGGCCACGAATCAGCACTGTACACGAGAACCCAGAAATACCAAACTAGGCCAAAGCATCACAAGACACGACCATTCCAGAAACAAAATTTCAAGGAGACACCGTAGACAGCGAATTCGGGCAAAATTGAGCAATACCCATTAATCCAAACAGCTTAAAAAATTAACCCTAGAATCGAATTCCTTGTGTCTCCAGGGAAGAAACTATGCATTCACGAAAACAGAAGAACGAAAGAGAAAGAAGAACCTGGGTGTTGCGGGGAACGGTTGATTGAAGATCAAACGGTCGGAAAGAGAATTACAAACGGATTGGATGAATTTCTCGTTCTCCTCCAGACGTGTTCTGTAATTTATCGAGAGATCGCTTGCGTACCGAAACAACCTTTTTGTTGTGCCTGGGGTCAGTGGCCAATCAAAGGACATTCAAGAGTCACGTTGGACACGTGTCGTATTATGCAATGAAAATTCTTGTCGGTCGGACGGCAGTCGTATTTCGGGCTCCTCAATTCGGGTTAGACAGGCATCAGATTTTTTTCCCGAATACGAATTTTAACTTTACTGAAATTTCAATTTTCACCCCCTGTATTCTCTCTATATTATAATTTTAGCAGAGGATATCTACACGCCCAAATCTTACACAGTAAGAATGAATTTTTAAAAATATTTATTTTTGAAAATTTAAACGATTTATATCAAATGATTTTAAATCCATATCAAATGATTTTAAAAAAACACATTTAACTCAAAAAATGTTTAATTTCAAATGTGAGGATGTAAAATTATTTTTAAAATAAAAATATTATTTTATTATTTTCAATTTTTTTATAATTATCAAATCTTAAAAATAAAAATAGAAAACATGATAAAAAAAATAAGCATTAAATTTAGTACACTGATTGAGTTTAAATAAATTTAAAAGTATTTAATTTTAAAATTATATTTTAAAAAATAAACTGATCTCATACTTTTATTTTTTTTAATTTAAATTCAATTTATTTTAAATAATTTTTATTTTATTTTATAGGTTGAATTCATTTTTTTTGTTTTTACGAGAAGCAAATTAAAAAACAAACTTTTTTTTTAAAACACATTAGAAAATAGAAATCGATGGAAGACGGCTTTTATTATAATTTGGGCGTGGGTGGAGTCAACATTTAAAAGGGTTGAGGTTGAACCGCCCTCTCTGTCTTGTTCTGATTCTATGCTGACCAGCCTAACTCCCCGTCACCGGCGTCCTCAGCCGCGACCAGAGCGCGGCGCCTTTGCCGACAACATATCTCTCTCCTCTCCCACCGTAATGACAGACCGTTGCTGCATTATTCGTCCCTGCCCCTCCTATACGGTCATCCCTTGCAGCCGTCGTGCCTCTCCGCCGCCGATCTAACTTCAGGGTTTAGGTGACATTTATTGGTTTCAAGTTTCAACAATTCTAACTGATTTTCACTCACTCTCACGACAGCGCCGTCGCCCATCTCCTCCGTGTGAGTAAGCCTCAACCTCTCTGTCTCCACCACCTCCTCAAAAGCCCCCAAACCTCCATCCCCTCTCTCTCTCTCTCTCTCTCTCTCTCTCTCCACCACCCTTCCCCTCAAAAATCGTATCGCCCCACTATTTGCCCTTAGTTTTTGGGTATTTATTTTTACAATTAGTTGGTAATTGGCCCTAAGTTTGATGAATTATTAGTATTATTTAACTGGGATATGGAGTTAGTAATTGGTGATGTGATTGGTTTGTAGGCCTAGTTGGTTTTATTGAACATGCAATTTTATTATCACCATGGATGCTCTTTAATTGTAATTTTTGGTGATCTCGCTGTTTTTTGTTTTTTTGCTTTTATTTTTTTCCCCCCGTGAATTCCATTATCACTACAAGGACACACACACACTCACACACTCATATATAGGGAGAAGGAAGGCTAACATTTGCATGTCACGCAAAATCAAAACTACTGGCGCCTTTGGTGATCTATAGAATGATGAGCACTTATATATGTGCATATGTGTATGTATGATGTATCTATGAATACACGACTATGAAGTATCATATATCTATAAATTAATTTAGTGTAAGCAAAAAATTAAAATAAATAAATTCCTCACGAGAGAAGTTATAAAAAAGTTTAAACAAAACTAAGTAAGGCACCAAAATAATAATAATATCCTAAATGGCTAAATCAATTATAATAATTACATTTTTGGGAGTGCAACAGGCAGCAAGGTGTCTGGCCTTCATAGGTGGGTATGTACATTTGTTTTAATAAATGTGTTTTTTTCATGTAGTGTGTTCGAAAAATTGGTTATATGTTTGTTGATCTCTGCGCCTTAGGCCTCTTAAGTAACTATGTTTAGAGTTGAGGTATGTGTACCCTTTTGCATTGGTTTCATGTGTTCATTATCACGTGTACAATATGTATTATAATTTGGGTTTTGGTGTTTCAATGAAATTGTGGCAGCCTTTGTGATTTTAGAAAGTACAATATGTATTACAATATGTACGGGTACCCTCCTTTGTTGTACCGAATGCAGGCTGAAGTTGTTCTAGAAAGTGGTTGATTATATTCCCGACAGAAAGGAGAATATATATTATATAGCTTGACCATGGGTGGGACTAGGAGGGGAGCTATGAACACTGGACGGGGTGGAGGCTCTGGACCTCAGCGTGCACTTACTTTGAGAGAAGAGAGCAGAGGAAAAAAGCAAATGAAACCAGGTTCTGGTAATCTGAGGTCTGTACTGAAGATGCAGCACTTGCAGAAGTTGGCGATGTGCACATGCAAATTAATTCTAGTTGCATATTTCCTGGTAATGTATAATTTTGATGATATGTTCAAGAGACAAGATCCTACTTCACAATTTGATGTTTGGATCACGATCCTTATAACTGGTTGTGCAGAGCTATCCACTCTTACTAATTTGGTGTCACAGGATCTGTATATTGGATATTGCCACATGCTTTCTAATTATATTTAAATGTCAGGTGGGTTTGCTGTATGATGAAGTTTCACTTCAAAATGTTATAGATATGACAGCTGATTGGACCCCAGAGGAAAGACAGATGTTGAGGAATAAGGTAATGTACTAATTAATCTAATGAAGTTCACGTTCTGTTAGAGATGGAAGTTGAAGAGATTACACGCTTTTTACATGTACATTTTACTTTATTTTATTCTGAATTTTCTATGTTGCCATTCTTGGCAATACACTGGAGAGATGATTGCCAGAATGCAGCCCAACCCATTTACCTGTCTTCATTTCGTTCACCCAAACCATTTAAGGTGGTTATATCGCGCTTCTTGTTTTCTCTCTTTGGGAAAAAGTTCAGCCAATATATATTTTTTCTTATAAACTACTTTTCCCTTTGCTACTTCACTCATTTCAAGATCCGGCTTTGAGTATCACTAAGATGCATAATTTAAGGGTATGAATCCCATATAATGTTTCTAAAGCAGTTCATTATTAGAGTTGGAATTTTTTTTATCCTCCTTCATTCTGTTCCATTGAATTGAGATCTTATTTTAAGAACACATTCCTAGGTTCCAAAGACTGGTTTAAAGACACCATTTCGTGATGGATTGCTAAAGCATGTTGCTGAAGATGTCTTGCAAATGGCCAAGGTAACTGGAGCCCTTTTCTTTTAATAATTATATAGTTTTAAATATTATTGTTGATTAAATCTCTAAATTTTAGGATGGCCTGGAGAGAAGGGGCTTCAAGGAATCTGGGTTCTTGAATGAGGTTGCTGCAGTGGTTAATACGGGTAACTTCAAGTCCATTTGTTTATTTATCTGCAGTTATAATACTCTAGCTAAATCAATTTCCACCATCAAACCTGTAGCTTCATGCCCTGGACTGAAGTGAAGTACTCAGTGTTTAGCTTCCTAGCTACTAATAACTTAACTGGTACCTGTCTTGCCAATCTAGTGAAAAGAGAGTGGAGATTTTTTCCCCAGGCAGACTTGGTAGCTACACTTCCCGTTTGTCTTGTACATTGTAAAGAACGAGGATCATCTACAATTACCAGGCTAGGTCCCCTGGCTATAGCAACCACAGTTGCGAACTTATGGTTAGCCCTTGCTCATGTTTGAGTGTGTTTGCTCATCGTTTAGGAGAGCACTCCTGCCCTTGATTACGTAAAGGCTACCCACCAATTGTTGGACACACGTAAATAAGCAAATCCCTTTTGACATTCCATTTCAGTTTCTATAAAACAAGAAGTGTTCTAAAGGCACAGCTAGAGTAGTGGAGCATAATTTACGCTAAAGCTTTTAGGTGTCTTCCTCTATTCTTTTCCCCCGAGGGCTTTATAAGAATTGAATGCCTTCCAGTATAAGAGACGAGCACAAATGTCATCTGCAGTTTTAGATACATGGATTTTAACATCATAACAAAGTAAAAACAGCTGCAAAATTTTTGCAATATTCCCCGGGCATTCATTGGTAGACGTGTGGTTTTTTAATGACAGGGACGACCCCAGCCGAGAAGCTTTTGGAAATGTACCATGGGAAGTGGAATCAGAGTGTAGATCCCGTATTTGAAGAACTGCTCTACTGAGTTGAACTGTCATTGTTGCCTTTTGGGATTCGGTGGATTTTTGATTGTATATCAGTTTCTGGGTTATAAGCTGTTGTGAATAAAGTTCACAGTAAAATACCAATTGAAATAAAATAGAGCTTCCTAGAATCACAGTTTGTGATTCGATATAGCTGAAAATCCGTCAGTTATACGCAAATTTGGCTTCAGCATTGATATAAAGCGTAAGTGTTTGTTTTTTGGTTCCCATTGGTGTATCGTTTATCGTTTTCATTCCCCTTTCGGTTGCAACTTTTGTTCGTTCCTATGTGACACAAGCAAGGAAATTTGAATCACCATTGCACTCAAATGTTTGGTTACTTGTGCATGGAATGTGGCGGATGGATAAGACAATACATTATGATAGAATTGAAAACTGAGTTGACAGATTAAAATTAGACAATACATTATAAAATCTGTCCCCCTTCAAAATTTCAAATTCTGTATCAGATCGAAGGAGTGAGGAGCAAGTATTCGTATGTCCTTCAAAAGGGTCTCATTTTGAATCACGAAACCTTCTTTCTTGATGTACGGCTGGTTGGGGTTTTTCTTGGTTCCGTTTTGTTTAATTGATAATATATTGTAATATATGACACGGAACAACGCAACGGGTCCGTAGCTCAGTGGTAGAGCATTTGACTGCAGATCAAGAGGTCATCGGTTCGAACCCGGTCGGGCCCTTACTACTTTTTTCATTTATTGAACATTTCGGATATCGCCCGCCCCCAACTTTTTTTTTTTTTTGAACCAACCGCACAATTTACATCAATTTTACTTTATTGCTAGGACTGCTCTTGGAACAGGTTTGTCTTTACACGAAAGAAGAATTGAAGAAACAAAACAAAAAACAGCAGAAGCGTTCTCTTGCCCAAGAAAACAGGACAGAGCGGATTTGAACTGTCCCATAATATAATGTTGAACAAAAATAAGGTTAAGGGCGGCGACGACAACAAACCAAATATTCATGTATAAAAAAAATTGTCTAGACCATTTTGGACCCATGCAGTCCTTGCTTTGAACCTGTCATCACTATGCCTAGTGTGTCTTCTGATGAGAGAGAAACAGAGAGGGGGGGAAGTCACCCTCTCCTGTTGCCGCATTAGGCAACTGAATTCCTCTTGCTTTCAAGGACTGAGCCCTCATTCAGTGCTACTTGAGCTTCATTCTCCCTCCCCAGAGAGAAAAGAGCAGCTGCTTGCAAATAGGAGGCAATGTACCACGTCGGGGATATCACTTGTGCTTGTATGGCGTCCTTGAGGGCTTCCTGCGGCATGTCACTGATGAGAAACGATAGGCTTCGGCGTGCGTGAACTGTTGGGGAAATTATGGTGCCCACTTCAATGAACTGCACATTGATAATAACAAAAATTCAGGGTGTTAAATTATGGGCAAGTAAGATGTGTGTTACAATGCTGATTGCTGATTTCAACTAAAATAGGCATAAACAATAGCATTGACTTGATGTTTTCCTCCCACGGGTTACTGGGGTGAGGTAAGCAATTGTAGGCAGTTAATACTTATTTTTCATTAAAGCCTACAGAATAGATATCCATGGGGTTGCAAATGAGTCGAAGACATGGCCAGTCCTTGAACTTACTTGTGTATAGCAATCAATTGCAGCTTTGAAATCTTTATGTCGGAAAGCAACATCACCCTTTTTCTTTATGTTTAATGTTTCCTGCATTTGGTTGGTCCAGACCTGGAATGAGAGCTGCATAGCAGAGGAATAATTCAATTATTAAGAAACAAACCAAAAGGATGAAATGCATGATATGGGTAGGATTCCATTTGGATCTGTATTATATTTTTGTTTTTGAAATAAGCTTTTAATGTTTTTGAACAAAAAAAAAACAAAACAAAAGACACCGATTTATCAGATGTTTTCCAAACAATTTATTTTAATAATTTAATGAAAAAAAAGACTAAACTATTTTATTTGAATATGTTTTATATTAAACAATACACCATTAACGAAAAAAAATTGGAGTCCTTTTTTTTAAGACTTTTGAAAACAAAACATAGAAAACATTTTTTTTTCAGATTTCTGATTTTAAATGTCAATTTTGAAAATGGTTTTCAAAATTTTAAAAGCAAAACAATCCTGGCAGAAAAGTTTTCTTGTTACCAAAACAAAAAAAAACTGTTTTTGTAAACATAGTTTAAAAAAAAAATCCAAGTTTGTTCATGATCTGGTTCCCGATTTGCATAACAAAATTAGCAGGAGGCCAACAAAAACTGCCAGTAATCTCAATTGATTAGTCACTTAACCAAAGATTATAATATTTATAACGATGGTGTGTTCATAAATCCAACAAATTACTTTCAAACAATGAGAAATAATTGACCATTATTTCACAGTGTCATAAAATAAAGAATAATATGTAAATATATTAATTTAGAAAAAAACCTCAGCTGCTGCACCCTCATCATCTTTATAATCAATCTTTTCTAGCATCTCATGAATGGCTGTGAAATCCATCCTAATGCAAGCCTCGCCCAGAGGGGATAGTGGTAAAGATGTGGCACCATGCTGTATACCCATCAATACATGAGAGAGAACCTGCATAATATATCACAAAAAAATTATTTCAGAAAACATAAATGAAAAATTCATAAAAATATACAATAAACCTTGCAAGCTATCCATTACATATTTGCATTCTTATTAGGGCACTATCAGCAGTTTTTTAATCATTTTTCTTAAGTTTACAATTTTGTATTACTTTTTACTTCTCTATACAAATATATACCACAATAATTTTTTTATTACTTCTTATATTATTAAAATAATAATTTATTTTTTAATAATAAATATTTTATAATTTAATATAAAAATAAAAGTTATGATAAATTTTAAAGCAAGAGATGAGAGATAAAATTTTTATAATTTATAGGCTTCCGATAAATTTTAAAAATTATATAAACCCTAGAAAAAAATTAAATATAGGCTTCTATTGTGAAAATAATTTTATAACTTTATTTTTTCATAAATAAGAAAAAACAAACTCCTATAAAAAATTTACTACTAATGTTCTTATAATTCAATATCATTTTATATTATGTATATTTGTATTTCCTCAGTAGATAAATTTCACAAAAATAAAAAAAATTGAAAGAAGTGTCAAACAAACTCTTATAAGAATATAGTTCTTCTATTGTGATAATGATGTTATGATTTTTTTAATTTTTTTCTTTAATAAAGAAAAATAAACTTCTATGGGAATTTTCTATTAGTGCTCTTATAATTGAACAACCTTTAGTTTTATGTATATTTGTATTTCCCCAGCAAACTAATTTCTCAAATAATAATAATAATGGGAGAAGGGTCAAAAGGCCACTTAACCAAAAAAGGGAGACCAACCTCAGTTTCCTTCTGCAGGGGAATTAAAGCATCAACTAATGACTTAGGATTAGGCCGCTCTCGGGGTTCATATTGCAAACATCGTGAAGCTAATCGTACTAGTTCAGTCCCATCATCATTTGGAAATTGTCCTTCCAAGCAAGAGTCTGTCAACATCTGGAAATTCCTGCCTCTGATCAGGTCAAGGGCCTGACGAGCACAGAATTTGATGGTATGAGATGTATCATCAGTAACAGCATTAACAATTGGGGAGAGAGAGAGAGAGAGAGAAATCAAGCTCCTCTTACTGAATCAACTGGAAGGAGAAACACTTACATGGCTTGGAGGAATATGTTTTCCACTAAGAAGGTCAAGCAAAAGCGTGCCAAAGCTATAGATCACACTTTCTGGTGTGACTCTTCCTGCAAAAATTGTGACAAATCACTTTAGGATATGGCCTTGCTACACTTTCCAAACCACAAAGAATATATATAGCGACGGATCATGTATGTAAACGTGACCAGTTAACTCTGGTAACTTTACAGAAGCTCATTTCACTTGTTGACGGAAGGAGCTTCTTAAATAGAAGCTAGAAACATCTGATAAAAATCTGGAAGTTTATTTATGTGTCAGGTGACTTGCTTTCTTGGTCTTCTTTCTTTAATGATCAGCTCAGGTTTTGAATTCTTTCTGTTCTAGAGTTGCAGTTATAACACTTCATAAGAGCCCAAGCGCAAAGTATACACATACATCCAACATATTTCAAATGGGCCGCTACTGAAAAGTGAAAACAAAGTATGAGTTTACCAGTCCTTAAATACTCAGGAGGAGTGAATGCCAGGTTGGTGCTATAACTTTTTCCATCTCTACTATTCTTCATAAGACCAAAGCAAGAAAGTCTAGGATTACAATCCTGAAAAATCAATAAAAATAAGTATGAATAAAATAATAATAATAATAATGACAGTAATAATTGCACAATTATAAACATTTACTAGTTTTTAAACAATTAAAAAGATATCAACACACTTACTTCATCAAAAACAATTCTATAAGGATTAAGATCATGATAAAGGGCACGCCCTTTGACCGTACAATATTCTAAGGCTTCTGCCAAATATAAAGCCACTCTTAATCGCATTGCCCATTTCATAGGCTGTGTCTCCCCTGAGCCAAGAAAAACTTTAACATCAATAAACTATATACATGAGGACACATCACACAACAACAAGTAACAGCCAGCTTTAAAACCATACATCAAAATGCATTGAATACTCGGTAATAAAATAACAAGTTAAGGAAAATCTAGGCATTGTTTTCTTTCTTCCCTTTTTTTCCCACAGGCTTCAACTACAGTGGGAAAGAATATTTTTAAACAGGGTAACTCCTCATTTTTCTTGATTTTTATACAAGTATAGTTTCCTTTTGCTTTAGGGTTCCCTCCTTTTGCCCCTACCGCCAGGAATTTGAAATATGCCATTATCTACAAAGCTCCACCAAAGTATAGATTGCTGTCCTGGAGACAAAACCCAAACACTAATATGCCCACACAACCCACATAAAACATATTGGGGTTTTTCATCTTTTTAGTTATGGAAACAGTACAAACAATTTTCATTGGAAGTTATCAATGTGGACCGACTTTACATGGTAAGAGCAATCACATCAGGTCCTCTATAATTTTTTTTTTACAGTTTATAGATATTTTTAGAGTTTTGGTAAAAAAAATCTACAATAGATTTTCCAAAATAGAATTTAAAATAGAAATTGAAAAGAAAATATCCATACTTAAAGGATCACTATTCATTTTATATATCTTTTTAAATATATTTCTTGATATATATGCAATAAATAAAAACAAAAATAAATAATAAATATAAAATAAAAATATATATTTTAAAAGAATAGAGATAGAGATAAAGAATGAAATATAGATAAATAAATAAAATATACCAAATAATATACTATTTATTCTCTAAAATAGGAATAAAGAATATGAAGCCGGTGTGGATACTCTAAAACATTCATATTTAAACTCATACGGCAAACATCTTCCTTCACCGAATAAAAAAATCTCACTATAAGAAACATAAGAAACATATTCGAGAATTAGTTGGGCTTGGTGGACACTACGATACATAAACAATCAATGATATTTCTTAGACAAGATTCCCACACAGGCAGACCCATACAATCGCAATGAACTTACAATGGAATAGATGTTTTGCAAGTGTATCATTTGGCATATACTCTGCAACAAGTAACCGTTCATCACCTTCACAGCAACAGCCAATTAAATTTGCCAGTGTATGCTTCCGGAGCTGACCAACAGATCTTGCTTCTTCCTAAAGTTAATAGAAAAAACATCCAAATCAGAGCTATGACATTCAATTTTGAAAGAGCAAGTGATGGAATGGAACTTCCAAACTTGATACCACAAATAATATTGATTGGTTTACACATAAATAAATTGGGACAGATAAACAAATAACTAGAACCCGTACAAAAGTAATATTGTGACAAAGTAACCCTTCCATCACTAGAAAATATATTTCACATCATAAGAAATTGGAATAACAGTGCATTTGGCAACTCAAGATATTGTGCTCTTGCATTATAATTAGAACTATAGGACCCAATCAAAATCCTTTGGGTCAGCTAATAAAACTTGCGGAATTTATATTTAATTTAATTTTTATCAATTACTCAAATAGATTTCAATATTATGCAGTTCATCAAATCATATAGCATTAAAAATAAAATGCATTTTTCCTAAAAATGTTTTATCTTTACAGGCTAGACATAACAAAATGTGCGGAAAATTAAAAAAGAAGTATTTTGGAACACGATAATTAAGTGTATAAAAACTGATTTTTGTGATGTTGAGATAAAAAAACACCATAACCCTATTCATGACATACCAAAAATTGCCTAGCATCAGGCCAGGCTGACCTGTTGAAGCGTTTTACGGCTATCCATCTTTGATTTTCCAACTTCCCTTTGTAAACAATATTTGGAGCCTTCTCTCCGTGTTCAGAAACTATGTTCTCAGCAGCAAATCCAGACGTAGCAATCCTAAGTTGCTCAATAGTGTACTCACGAAACAAGGGCACATCAGGAAGTTCACTTTGCTCTTGATTTTCTGCAGAGAAGCAGAAAATAAAAACACAACAATTACTCTCTAAAAGCCGTGAGTGAATATTGAAACAAAAATTGACACAGACAAACTATGCTTTCTGCATACCAAAATGTGGGGAATCAGGACCAGGTCCATTGCTCTGTGAACCCCTAAAGCATGATGAGATCTTGGAACACTGACACCCCATCCTACCTCAGAATCTGATGGCCAATAGAACTATGTTTTGGAGCTTCGAACTTGATCAAGCTTTATGGAACTACACAGCCCATTCCATTTAATCAAGAAAGCAAGTCAGTCACCAGGGTAGCAGCTGCACATGATGTAAATGATCCCCCAACTGGTCACATACCGGTCAAGTAAACAATTTTGACTCAAGTATTCCCTTAGAACTTCAAATTTCTGTAAAAGAAAGCACCGTTGGCAAACTTTGCAGTTAGCATACATGATTATGCTTACACGATTCGTTCGTGTAGATGTTTAAATTGCCTATATAAATAGCGAAAAGTGCATGCCACTGACGTTTCATTGTAATGCAACCCGTGAATGAGTACTAAAACAAAAAAAACTTTATAACTTTAGACAGGCCTTTTGTTTGATTACAAGGAAACTTCCAACGCAAGAAACGAAAGGAACGCTCCCAAATTCCCATCCTTCCCTTTACCATTATAGACCCAAAAGGCTAAAACCTTTATCAGTCTAGTTGTTCAAGTCACCACCAATCACTCAATCAAGACCAGGACTCCGCTGGACCACTAACCAATCTCCCAAATCCCAAGACAGCATAACAAATAAGATCCAAGGCTCCATTGCCACCCAAAATACAAGAAGAAGGAAGCACCTGGCCTCAGTCTCGTGTCAACTCAGTACACGACCGACCGCAAGTCCCTGCAGTTCCAGGAGCTCCTCTCGCTCAAATCGGAGCTCCAAACTCACTGTTAGAGAAACACCCATCAAATCAACAAACCAAAATCAAACTCAAACGCATTCTAATCGAATCGCAGAGCAAAACCCAACAGCACTGGGCCAAAAAGAAGATAAACCCAGAAAAAATCGGAACTTAAAAGTGAACAAAAAGGCTGCAAAACCTTCACAGCTGCGCAGCAGGAGGTTCCTGGGACTGATTTGGGCACATGAATCGAGATATAGGATTCCATAGACGCGGTTTTTTTCCAGCAGAGGAGGACGTGGGTTTCGAACAGAGAGCAGGATCGAGATCGCCGCTGCGTGTTTTGGCAAGTGAGGATGTAGATTTTGGAGATATGCGAATGGGGAGGAGTGAGAGAAGTGTTGGGAGTGTGCGTGGGTTCTGTCTGTTGCTGCTGTAGCCGCCGGGTCCTGTCTTTTTTTTTTTTTTTTTTGCCAATTTCCCACCGACATGGTCAAATGATGATCCGCCGTGTTTGCTAATGAAAAACGAATTAATGTAATCGCTCACTGACACTGAGCCCAACGACGGCGAGCGTGTCTGCGTTTACGCATATTTAAATTAATGGATAATAATAATAATAATTTGATAATGAATTGTGATAACTAAGCAAAAGCCTTCGATTAAATATTTGGCAAACTCGTGCGAGCTCTGTTTTTTCCTTTTTTCTTTTTCCTTTTTCCAAAATATATTATTTTTCCCTTTTTTTAGAGCTTTTCAGCCGTCGGAAAAGACACCCACCTAGGCCGCCGTTTCTTGCTTCTTGCTTCCTGCTGCTTGCTGCTTGCTTCTTTTTATTTTTGTTTTATTTTTTTCAAATTAAGGCAACGAGCCTGACGCATGCATGATTTCATGACAACTTCGAAAAGTTCGAATAATGATGAAAACATATATTTATATATTTATTTAAAAACAATAATGTCCGAGGTCGATGAAAGCTGGAAAGCGTGTGGTGATCGGGCTCTTGTTGCAATCCACAATTGGATCCTTAACAGATTTAGGAAAATATTAAAAGCTCATTGTACTTTATCGTGTTTTTCTAAAATCTACGTTTGGGTGATGGAATGCTCTATCTATTACTATGGGCTGTTTAGTTAATTGTTTTCAAAAAAACATGTTTTGGTTCAAAAAATAGAATACAACCCAGTGTATATCTGGTATACTTATTTTTTTTTTTGTATAAAATAACTATTTTTTAAAAATATCTTTTATTTTTTTATTTTTAAGTCAAAATTAAATTTATTAATAACAATTGAAAGTTTATTCGCATAAAAAATTATATAAGCAATTTAGCTATTAGATTGATATGATTACTTTTTTTTTAAATAATAATATCATTAAGAGTATTCCTATACGAAAATTTAAAAAAATCCTAGTATCAAATATATTTTTAAAAAAATAAAAATATGTATCAAAAACATTTAAAGTATCTACACTAGTTCCTCTAAAAATATTTTTTCTTTAAAATTTTTAAAAAATGTTAAATTTTGACTAAAAACTACTTTAGGTAGTCCTTCAAACTATAAACTTTAAAATTTAAAAAATAGAGTTATTACATTAAATCTTTTATATACATTTTAAAAAAGATATCCGTGTTGCATGATGACTAATTATGAATTCAAAATAAAAGATAATGGTGAGGGAAAATATAATAAATAAATATTTAAGGAATAATATTATATTATATATGAATAGTGATGAAGGAGTTACTGTGTAAGATTTTTAAATATTTACTGTATATTCTGAAAAAAAAAAGTGATGTAAATACTATGGCAATTTGCTTGTATAAGTAAGATGTTATTGTCCTTTTATTTCAGCTAAAATGGTTGAATAGTATGGTCTGCATTTGGGTTGGAGAAATAAAAATGGTATTGCCTTTGGAGTGATGTCTGGTGGTATGTTGCTATATTTGGTGTGTGAATGGAGTAATAGACTTTTCAATAATGAGTTTCATTCTCAACAGCAGGCCTATAATTAAGACTTCTTAAAGAGGACGAATATAATGGACTATTTTGTTGCGGGGTTCGGTGTTTGATTGAATGTTCATGTCCCTGGTTTTAAGGGAGCGAAGTTTTAAAACAAAAAGCGGAAGAAAAATAAAGTGCATTAGTTAAGAAAAATAAATGTTCATGCCCTCTAGTTTCTAATTTATTTCTGGATCGTAGCATGGTTTTGTATTTCTCCAATTCTAAAATTGTAAAACAAATGATTGTGTGCCCACATCATTTAAGGAAAATCTAAATATAATTTAATGAATGTTGTAACAAACTTATTAGATAAAGTAATCATTTAGGTTAACATCTTAGAGGCTACACTAAGGTTAACACAAGACATGAAGGATATAAGTCACATGATAGTATAGATTGTCAGCACAAATTAGGAGTAAAATTCCACCATAATATTGTGTTCACATTTTGAGTTCTAGCATCTCCCACGAGATTTGAACTCGATACCCACCAAAAGTCATGGCTCTTATTTTGCTAGCTGATTAGCCATGTGAAGGCACATACGTTACCATTTTAGAGTATTCACATTTAATTCTTCATAATTATAGCTTCCTTATAATTTGAAATACATTTTAGGAATTTGATGAAAATGACTCTCCCTTCAAATTTCTAAATTATGCTTTTTGAGATCAACTATTCATTCTTAAATTGTTTTTTATTTTTAAAAATATTTGTACTGATCCATGCAGACATCAATAATAGTAAATAAAAGAGAGAGAGAAAAAGTAATAATAAAATTTAAAATATTATTTTAAAAAATATAGATAGAAATAAATAATGAGGTGGGAATTTTTGAAAAATAAACAAATTATAGGAAACAATATATTATACATTCCCAAAAAATAAATGTGGAGTTAAAATTGAATGGAATATTGTATTGACAGGTTATATTTACTAATTGTGTATTTAGCAAAATATAATGACATGTGATTACTAATATTAATAAATCATGCCATATAAAATTTATTAGATGTATGATGTATAATGTATTATATTTTTATTAGAATATCATTATTTAATCTTGTATAAATATCATATAATTAATAAAGTTCTTTTAATAATTGAAGTTAAATAATTTTCAATAAAGCCTTTATATTTGAATATATATACAAGAAAATTAATATTGTAAGTCATGACTTAAATAACATTTATCATAAATAATAAAACTTGTTATATTTAGTAGATAATAAATAAAAAAATTATATGATAGTAGCCTATAAAGTATAACTGAGTTACGTATATATGGATAATTCTATGTACAGTCAGAAAATACAGTTGCAGCGCAGTGGACACTGATGTGATGCTCATTCACAGTTTTAAATTTCGATGCACTTTATTTGAGTGCAAGTGTATTTTCCTAAAATTATATGCTTGTCGGATGCATTGTACCTGTCCCAATAGAATTGAAGGCTCCATTTAATTATAACAGCATATTATATACAATTTTTATTTTTCTTAAAATACAATTAAAATAATAAATAAAAATTTTACAAATTTATATTTAAATCTTATCTCAACCGCGTCAACCAATCTAAACATATCCAAGTATTTTTCAGGTTGAGAGTTGAGTCATGCAGTTTGCGCCAAGCTTAAGATTTAGATGACAATGACAGATTGACAGGAGAGTTTGCCAGCCACAGCTTGATCCAGTAACCCAGTTCAAAGCTGAAGAGGACACATATATATATATATATATATATACATATATATATACATATATATAACAATAATAAACACGTTAAGAACTTTGAATGAAGTTGAAAAACTATGCATAGAATATAAATAAATAGCAGACGGAGGGTGCAAATTGAGTTCTGAGAAACAGTTTCACATGCCTCACCTCACTCACAGCTCATAGCATGGGTTATATACTCAATTTTCACATCTTCATTCAAGAAGCATATAATCACAACAAACTTTTTTTTTTGTTCAAAGAAAAACTAAGCAATTTTATTAAACATAAATGGAACAAGGGGACAAACATAAGTGATAGGCCGAGTTAGAGTGTTCTTTTTTTTTTTTTGGCTTATATATTGTCATTTATTAATTCCTTATACACAGCATAAGTAAAATAAACCTAAGTCATTGTCCAGGATAATATGAAGACCACGAAAACTGTACATTTTTGAAGATTTACCAGACGTAGCCAACAGCTGACACAGGCGACGATGGATGTTGAGCACTCCCTTCTTCCTCCATCTCTAATTCTGGCTCACTGGATTCAAATTCAGGTGATTCAATGACTGCAAGGTTCTTCAGATCAACCATGGAAAGCTCATCTAAGCGCCTCACAACCAAATCAGCAGCCCCAAGCTCATAGGCCGGATGATGGCTTGCAACAGTCACACACTTCATCTGTGCATCGTGAGCAGCTTCCACTGTTAGATTTGAGTTTCCAAACACAATACACCTCTCGGGGATAAAATTCAACAGTTGTGCAGCATACACAAACATCTCGGGGTCAGGCTTGCCCCTGTGAACATCCTCTGCTGCTACAATTGCATTGAAGAGTCCTTCAAGCCCAACAGCTGAAATTGTAGTTTCAAGTGTTTTCCTAGGGCAGGTGGAAGCCAAAATCATTGGTATTTTGTAGTTCATTAGCATGTTGATGAACTCCAGGGACCCAGTCCGTAACCTATATATCCCACCCTGCAGCACCTGCTGAATCTCCTCCTTTCTAGAAGCCATTCTCTTTAGCTGCTCTGGCACTCGTGACCAGCAAAGGACTTCAGATATAGCTTGCTCATTCTTCATGCCTTCTATTCGACGGAGAGTGAAGGCCGAAGGAGGAGATTTTCCTTCTTCTTGGGAGAGAGCCATCCAAGCCTGCTTCTCGAGGTCAGGGTTATCCTCGATTAAAACCCCTTCCCACTCTAAAATAGCAACAAACCAACCACAGCCCATCCTTTCTTGCCGAAGGAGGGGATTGCATAGTGAAGGGTTATCAGCCTTATTCCCCGGTGGCCACAAACCTGATTTCCTGTCCGCAACACCTCCAACCCGATAATTCAAGTGTAAAGGGATTCTATCTTCCCTATACCAATAGGCTTCCTTCATAAGCTCTGCTGCAAGCGCATTAATTAAATGCGGTGTAGAATGATCAACTTTACATCCTCCGAAGGACATTGCCATTCTTCTACCCAGGGAAACTCTTAATGGTACATGACCCGCAGTGAAAATTTTTGGCTTGGGTGAGACCTCTTTAATAGAATACCTTCTGCGGAAGGGAGTGCGCCCTATAACTAGAAGAGATGTCGCAGCAAGTGAATCCACCATCTTCCAAGGCAGAGTAACAAAACCCTATAAACAATTCCACCACTGCTTGAGCTGTTTTAAATTGAAATTTCTTCAATCAGAACGGGGATTCACAGTCCCGATCTCACAATCCAACTTTGTTCATAAGAATCCCCCATTCACACACAACCATATTCCAGAAATCTTAAATTACGCGAAAGGGATCACACAACAACACAGCCTTATAACCAGTGCACACCCTTGCCAACCGAACCCTATTGCAGTTACTTCAACTGAATTGGGTATTCACGGCCACGAATCAGCACTGTACACGAGAACCCAGAAATACCAAACTAGGCCAAAGCATCACAAGACACGACCATTCCAGAAACAAAATTTCAAGGAGACACCGTAGACAGCGAATTCGGGCAAAATTGAGCAATACCCATTAATCCAAACAGCTTAAAAAATTAACCCTAGAATCGAATTCCTTGTGTCTCCAGGGAAGAAACGATGCATTCACGAAAACAGAAGAACGAAAGAGAAAGAAGAACCTGGGTGTTGCGGGGAACGGTTGATTGAAGATCAAACGGTCGGAAAGAGAATTACAAACGGATTGGATGAATTTCTCGTTCTCCTCCAGACGTGTTCTGTAATTTATCGAGAGATCGCTTGCGTACCGAAACAACCTTTTTGTTGTGCCTGGGGTCAGTGGCCAATCAAAGGACATTCAAGAGTCACGTTGGACACGTGTCGTATTATGCAATGAAAATTCTTGTCGGTCGGACGGCAGTCGTATTTCGGGCTCCTCAATTCGGGTTAGACAGGCATCAGATTTTTTTCCCGAATACGAATTTTAACTTTACTGAAATTTCAATTTTCACCCCCTGTATTCTCTCTATATTATAATTTTAGCAGAGGATATCTACACGCCCAAATCTTACACAGTAAGAATGAATTTTTAAAAATATTTATTTTTGAAAATTTAAACGATTTATATCAAATGATTTTAAATCTATATCAAATGATTTTAAAAAAACACATTTAACTCAAAAAATGTTTAATTTCAAATGTGAGGATGTAAAATTATTTTTAAAATAAAAAATATTATTTTATTATTTTCAATTTTTTTATAATTATCAAATCTTAAAAATAAAAATAGAAAACATGATAAAAAAATAAGCATTAAATTTAGTACACTGATTGAGTTTAAATAAATTTAAAAGTATTTAATTTTAAAATCATATTTTAAAAAATAGACTGATCTCATACTTTTATTTTTTTTAATTTAAATTCAATTTATTTTAAATAATTTTTATTTTATTTTATAGGTTGAATTCATTTTTTTTGTTTTTACGAGAAGCAAATTAAAAAACAAACTTTTTAAAAAAAAAAACACATTAGAAAATAGAAATCGATGGAAGACGGCTTTTATTATAATTTGGGCGAGGGTGGAGTCAACATTTAAAAGGGTTGAGGTTGAACCGCCCTCTCTGTCTTGTTCTGATTCTATGCTGACCAGCCTAACTCCCCGTCACCGGCGTCCTCAGCCGCGACCAGAGCGCGGCGCCTTCGCCGACAACATATCTCTCTCCTCTCCCACCGTAATGACAGACCGTTGCTGCATTATTCGTCCCTGCCCCTCCTATACGGTCATCCCTTGCAGCCGTCGTGCCTCTCCGCCGCCGATCTAACTTCAGGGTTTAGGTGACATTTATTGGTTTCAAGTTTCAACAATTCTAACTGATTTTCACTCACTCTCACGACAGCGCCGTCGCCCATCTCCTCCGTGTGAGTAAGCCTCAACCTCTCTGTCTCCACCACCTCCTCAAAAGCTCCCAAACCTCCATCTCTCTCTCTCTCTCTCTCTCTCTCTCTCTCTCTCTCTCTCTCTCTCTCTCTCTCCACCACCCTTCCCCTCAAAAATCGTATCGCCCCACTATTTGCCCTTAGTTTTGGGTATTTATTTTTACAATTAGTTGGTAATTGGCCCTAAGTTTGATGAATTATTAGTATTATTTAACTGGGATATGGAGTTAGTAATTGGTGATGTGATTGGTTTGTAGGCCTAGTTGGTTTTATTGAACATCCAATTTTATTATCACCATGGATGCTCTTTAATTGTAATTTTTGGTGATCTCGCTGTTTTTTGTTTTTTGCTTTTATTTTTCCCCCCGTGAATTCCATTATCACTACAAGGACACACATTTGCATGTCACGCAAAATCAAAACTACTGGCGCCTTTGGTGATCTATAGAATGATGAGCACTTATATATGTGCATATGTGTATGTATGATGTATCTATGAATACACGACTATGAAGTATCATATATCTATAAATTAATTTAGTGTAAGCAAAAAATTAAAATAAATAAATTCCTCACGAGAGAAGTTATAAAAAAGTTTAAACAAAACTACGTAAGGCACCAAAATAATAATAATATCCTAAATGGCTAAATCAATTATAATAATTACATTTTTGGGAGTGCAACAGGCAGCAAGGTGTCTGGCCTTCATAGGTGGGTATGTACATATGTTTTAATAAATGTGTTTATTCTATGTAGTGTGTTCGAAAAATTGGTTATATGTTTGTTGATCTCTGCGTCTTAGGCCTCTTAAGTAACTATGTTTAGAGTTGAGGTATGTGTACCCTTTTGCATTGGTTTCATGTGTTCATTATCACGTGTACAATATGTATTATAATTTGGGTTTTGGTGTTTCAATGAAATTGTGGCAGCCTTTGTGATTTTAGAAAGTACAATATGTATTACAATATGTACGGGTACCCTCCTTTGTTGTACCGAATGCAGGCTGAAGTTGTTCTAGAAAGTGGTTGATTATATTCCCGACAGAAAGGAGAATATATATTATATAGCTTGACCATGGGTGGGACTAGGAGGGGAGCTATGAACACTGGACGGGGTGGAGGCTCTGGACCTCAGCGTGCACTTACTTTGAGAGAAGAGAGCAGAGGAAAAAAGCAAATGAAACCAGGTTCTGGTAATCTGAGGTCTGTACTGAAGATGCAGCACTTGCAGAAGTTGGCGATATGGACTACGAGTGGAGAAACTCCTGTCCCTCCTCTTGGTGCCTTTTTTGGCCACCAAATGGCTGTGTTTGGGGAGTCAATGGGCGTGCCTCCCGACCCTTCATTTTTTCCTTGTCAAAGGTTTGTGCTGATTTGCTTTCAAATCACTTTGGTGTGTACCCTTTCCAAAGAATTTTATGGGTTGAGTTGACTTTACATTTGAAATTATTTTTGTGTTATGCTGTTTTAATTAGGTAGAGCAATTTGAATAGGTTGTCTTCTTGATTCTCTTGTGGTTGTTTGACATTTATTCTAGACCAGGGATTATTTAGGTTGGCCAAAATTACTGGCATGTATTGGGGTGGCTTTTATTTACAAGATGTCATCACATTCAACATCAATCTTCATGTTCAAATTTCATGTTTAGCCAGATGCAGTTCAATATTCGTGGGAGACATTAAAAAAAATACACATATGTATTGTTTGGTGAAATTACTTCAGTGCCTCCATTTATGTGCAACCACATTAGATTGTTTAAGCTGTTTTTTTTTGTGACATTGCTTTTCCGGTTTCCTAGAACAAACACATGAGTCAGCTATTAGATGAACACAACAAATATAATATTGAAATTTAATATCAATGATTCATTTTAATTGGCATGTTACTCTTCTCTCTCTCTCTCTCTCTCTCTCTCTCTCTCTCTCTCTCTCTCCCCCCCCCTTTTGAATGTACCTCAGGAAATGAAACTTAAAAGTATATCTGCATCCATGATCTCTCGTTTCAGTAGTTTCTTTTCACTGTTGGTGTGATTATTGTACTGTTATCGAATGGGTTTTGATTACATCGAACAAATATGGTTGAAAAATTGCAGTGATGAAGCACCACAACTAAAATACTCCTTGAAACGCTCAATGGAGTCTTATGTATCTCTTATTTCACTGTTATATTTTGCTGGAGTGTTTGTGAGCTGTGACTCCGTGCTTGTGCTTGTTCCCACCCTCCTCTCCCTTATTGCATGCTGCAGCAACTTGTTTCTGCAAAATCAACGTGTGGTGTATTATAAAATTGCTACTTAAAGTTCCCGGCAACCCTTATCATTATTCATTAGTACTACATGAATGATTGCATGGTTTCAGTGTTTCTAGTACTCCTTTTTACGGGCTCAGGGGACATACACCCATCAGAATCCAATTAGGCCTAGAGGGCATTAAAATAGGCCTAGAGAGGACATTAAAAATTTAAAATAGCGCTCTCTGTTCCCCCTTCCCTTTGTTTCCATATGCTAGGATGTGAATGAGTTATCATGGCCATGTAATTTGAAAATTAGTTGAATTTCTTGTAGCCGTGGGATATGGTTAGTGTTGGCAATCTCCTTCAATACTACGTATACTGAAGCCTGATTGTACAAGTATATGTTTTCTTAATTCTGTCCATTGCTTCAAAGCAAATAAGAAAGCAATGTTTGGTGTGGCTGGGACATATGTTTCGGGCTTAGTTAGACAAACTCATGTTTTGAAGGTTATCTATCAGCTAAGTTCCATTTTACTGTTTTTTGTAGTTGTGAATCAATCCTTCAACCTGGGTATAATTGCACCGTCCGAATTGAGAAGAATAAGGCAAAAGCACGGCAAGGGCGCAGGAAACCTACGCAGAACAGTGTGGTTTACTGGTGCAAGTTTTGTTCACACAGAAATCTGAGGCGAGGGACCCCAAAGGGTCATGTGAAAAAGATCTGTCCATGGGAGCCTAAACCATCTTCGAAGTCAAAAGGTGCAAAGTCCAAAACACAGAAGTCTGCAAGTGTGGACAGTAGCAAGAGTTCCATTGGAAGCAGGGCTGAGTTTGGTCGGATTGATGACGTAGCTTCAACTGCAATACCCGAAGAGATTTCTACTGTAAACAGTTCACTGGGGGTGGAAACGTTTGTGGCAGCAGCTTCACCAGCCGTTGAAATGAGTCCAGCAACTCCATTGCCTACCAAAGGTGCTGCTCTGTTGGACTCAAAGAAGAGAATTAGGAAAAGACCCGGATCAAAATCGGCTGCAAAATCTGAAAATGCTTCTGCTGAGATCAACGCTGGAGATTCTGTGAGTGGGTCGAGAAAGCGAAGGAGAAAAGGTTGGACTAGCTTGAAGGAGATTGCGGAGGCCAACGAGCGCAATAAAATCCACAGTACAGCTGGCCTATCAATACCCTTTGATGTGCAAGAAAACGGGATGGTGAGCAAGTAATGCAAATTCTTTTGTAGCCTAGTGTTTGGACTTTGGAAGTGGAAGTGAAGGTCCCAGAAATTTTGATGTAGAAAATGATCAGTTGCTTCAGGCTGTTATCAAAACCTCAATGAGGATGCTACGCATTATATAATTCGCAACCCATGTTTAACTGCTACCAACTTTGCATGCAATTTTCACAGTAACATGATTTAAATTAGAGCGACACTTTGGACCAGTGCCTCCGATCGAAGGATAAAAACAGAAAAGTACAAGGCGCAAGGCACAATGCACATTTTTAAGGGTTGTTTTAAATTTTTAGGTGTCAAGCACCAGGCACATTTTTTTCAAACACAAAGGTGTGGAATTGTAAATCTATGATCCAAGGTGTATATCAACAAAGCATCAAATGAAATAAGATTTTAGGTGATTATCAAATTTAGTTGGATTTTATCTTAACACCTTACATAAACAATGACTTGATTTTTAATTATAGTGGTGAAAAAGTGCCCTTTCTTTCCTGGCATAGTAAAGCAAATATAGATTTAAAAAAAAAAAACATTTAAAGCTTTTGACAAGTTTTGATGTTTAGCGGTCATGTTGGCATGAATTTCATTCACGCACAAAAACAAACCACCACAGAGTGTCTTTCAATTTAAATATTCATGTCAACCATCTTTAATCAAATCACAAAATTAAAATTACAGTGTCATCTCAATCTTAATAACAATTAGGCATTTTTTTATCTTAATACTTTTTTTATATAATAAATTTAATAAACAATATTTAAAATAAATTATAATAAAAATTTTACACAAAACTATATTAATATTTTATACAAGTTTAATACGCATATATAAATATAGAATATACATAATAAAAAATATTTAATTATTTTTATAAAATAAATACGAATATGGGTCGGATAACTTTTATACTTATACCAAAAAATTTATATTATCCATTAGAAAGATAATGGATCGGATTGGGTGGATAGAATTGGAAGAGCATTTCACTTATTTGAGCTAAACATAAAACAGGAAAAATATCCCAAATGTACTTTTAAGAAAATAAATAATTTTAAACGAGTTTTAAATTTTAAAAAACACAAAAATAATTTTTAACACCACAATAAATAAATAAAAATTCGAGAAAGCCCACGGTTAAATTCACATATATTTAAAATTTACTATTTTATTGTATTTTCATAACTTTTTTTAAAAGAAAGTCAAACTCTCCGTCATTCATATTAATAATGCAATACTATATTAGTATAAATTTATTAGGTAAAATCAATTTGACACACAAGTTTTGTATTTTTTACATAGAAAAGTTAAAGAAATTTATAATTTTAAATCATGAGAAATTTGTATTAGTATTAGTACAAATTTTGTATTATTTACGAGTCTCAAATTTTGTATTTATTTCGAGTATCAAAATTTGTATTTAATATTATCGGAAATTTTCCGTAACGTGTTTCATCAATTCCCATCCCCTTCCCCCTCGGTTCTGTGGGCCACCTTCGACTCACTCAACACCCCCCGACTGCAAACGTTTCCCGGTTGCCAAACAAACATGCAGAAGAACAACTCGGCGGTGCGGAACAGGCGATTCGCGCAGATCTCCACCAGCGACGACGAGGAAGAGGAGGCGACGACGGCGCGTCCCTCCCACGCCTCCAATGGCGGAGCCGACGATGATCGATCGAATCCCAGACCCAAGCGGAGGAAGACGATGAAAATCCCCGAAGAAGAAGAAGAAGAAGACGGAGAAAAAGAAGAGCCAGAAGAACCAGAGGAGGCCAAGGAGTCATCCGAAGAAGTCGTGTCCGAGGACGCTAAACCCGTTGGTGACGTGGTTAGGGTTTCAGGGAAGGGCCGCGGAAGGAGAAGCCACTTCGCTGCGTTCGAGTTCGACGGCAACAGCTTCGAACTCGTGAGTCTTCTTCTTCTTCTTCTGGCGCCTGGTTTCTTACACTTCTTTGGATTTTGATTTTAGTAGGAATCTTTTTGGATACATTTGTTATCTCCTTGCTTTGTGAAATTTCGAATATATGTATTGTAGCCTAGGATTGATGTAAAAACTAAGGTTTAACGGTGTATTTTTATCATCATATATATGTACATATAATTTCTTTTTTAATTTACTGCGTAATTTTATGTTGATTTCGCTATGTTTTGGTCAGTTGCATTCATTACTCGTTTGAGGCAACGAGGGAGCAAAATCTAAGTTAATGATAATTGTGAGACTTAATTAAATTTTATAGTTTCATTCAGAGCTGAATGGAAGAGTGAATTGTTTAAATATTAAGCATCGTTTAAGAGTGCATGTTAAGATTGCGAAAAATTGATTTGGTTTTATGCCTAGAAGATCTACCATGGAAGAGATCCATATATCAAGAAGACTTATTGAAAGATTTAGAGTGGCGAAAAAGGATATACACATGATCTTCAAGTTTTCATAGATTCAGAAAGCTTATGACATATTATCTAGAAATATGCTCTGGTGAGCTTTGAAGAAGAGACAATTCCTATTAAATATGTGAGTTTAATAAATGATATGTATGTTAGAGTTGTAACTAATGTTAGATTCATAGAAATCCTATGACATACCACCTAGAGAATCATTTATGTTGGTTTTGTCATTGAGGACATAGGCCAATGGATACACTTGTTAAGAGGGTAGAGTAGATTGGCTTTGAATAAGGTCATAATTGAGGAGGAGATTAAAAATAACTTTGATGAATGTAATAACATAAGATTTAAAATTACTAGATTTGGAAGAAAGTATGATAATTGATAGAAATGTTTGGAAGATAAGGATGTATTTTAGATCAAATATAAGTTTTATATTTGTCTTGTTTTGTATAGCCAATCTCATTTTATTGGAATAAATGCTTGTTGGTTTGGTTTTTAGGAGCTGAATGGAAGTTTTAGATAATTTTGTTTCCCTCTACTTTCCTTACGCACTCACTTCTTTACTTCTGGATGTTGGGAGATTTTTCTATTATATTTTTGTTTGATTGCATTTTGATATTTTAGGTGCTTTTTTTGTAGTTTTAAAGGTAATTTGAAGTCATTATGTCTTGGTTAGCTGCATGGAGGCAATGAGGAAAGATTTAAAAAAATGCTTTATGTCAATTAGGTTAAAATTAAATGAAAATTGAAAATTGTGAAACTCAAATAGATAATGCAGTTTCATTAGAAGCAGAATGGAAGCTCAGACGTTCTGTTTTTCACACATTTCCTTTGCATCTTTCAATCATCTTAAATTAAATGTGTGCAGCCTTAAGAATGTTTACCTTTCTTGATTTTATATATTAGTATCACTAGTGATCTATTTCTGTTCCTTATGCTTAGTTTTGGTATTTCTCACATCATTATCACATAGCATTAAAATGAAAAATTAAAGTGCATTCAGATTAACTACTATAATTACACAATAAGATGATTCTACTTGCCAGTTTTACGTTATGTTACTGACTATGAGGTTAATATGTAGGAGGATCCTGTGCTTTTAGTTCCAGAGGATACAGACCAAAAGCCCTATGTTGCAATTATAAAGGTGACTGCCATACTGAAATACTATTATCATTTCCTTCTGTTGTTTTTGATTCCTCGCTTGTAGAAAATTGCATTTGCAACTCTTTAAGAGGGTTGAGCTCAACTTCTATAGTGCAATATCCAGAAATTCAAGTAGTATATTTTCTTTAAAATCTAATAATTGTCATCGCTTTTATAACTGTTTGTGTTATCACTTTATTTGGGGCCTTCAAGGCATGGACATTTGGGTTATTTGCAAAGGGCCTCTTGGAGCTTAATGTTGAAATTGTGTATGGCTTTGGTGTCCTCGCCAATAACTTGCATATTTTAGTTTGATTAATATATAATTTTCTGGCAAAAACTATTTAGATCCATTTTAAAATGTGCGTAAATCTTTGACATTTCTAGTGGTATTTATATCTAGCTTCATGATCGAATCGCTGCAGGATCTTGATTTGAAAAAATGTCTTGAGTTTTTGTAGAGTACTCAAACATTCAGTTTTGATGAATATTGAAATTTTGTATTATTTGTTTCAAAATTGGTGATGCATACTTGATTTTTCCCCATGTCATGTGTGTTGTGTCTGGTTGTCATATCTATGTATGCACTGAATACTTTGAATAGTGTAGTTTTACTTGTGTGTTGTTCCTTTTTTATCAATTGAACTCCTACATTAGGCAAAAGATTGGTTACATTTGAATGAAATTGACAGCTCATTCTTTACTCATTTGCCCTAATTATTTTACATGCTTTGTAAATAGGACATTACTCAGAGTAGGGATGGGAGCTTGATGGTAACGGGCCAATGGTTTTATCGTCCTGATGAGGCAGAGAAAAAAGGAGGAGGAGGCTGGCAATCTTCTGATACAAGGGAGCTCTTTTATAGTTTCCACCGTGATGAGGTTCCAGCAGAATCTGTGATGCACAGGTGTGTGGTGCATTTTATACCTTTAAACAAGCAACTTCCAAAACGTAAACAGCATCCTGGTTTTATAGTGCGCAAAGTGTATGACACTGTAGAAAGGAAACTATGGAAACTAACTGATAAAGACTATGAAGATAGCAAACAGCATGAAATTGATCTCCTTGTTCAGAAAACTGTAGCACGCATAGGAGAGCTTCCTGACATTGAAACTGAAGATGCTGTTGCTCAGGAGGAAGACATGTTAAAACACAAAAAGTCATCCAAACGAAAGAATATGTTACCTCTTGATGTTCCAAGGCCTGATGAAGCAAGCACCAGGTCTGATCTACATCTAAAAGCGGAAACCCCAGGTAGCTGTACAAGTAAAGCTTCAGAATACTACACCATTTTAGAAAATTTTAAGGCATTAACTGGAGAAACCCAACGTGACAAGTGGCTAGAGAGGCTACTTCAAGCTGTTCAGTTTGTGTGTGATTCTGCGGACACTACACAGGCTAATGGTGAAGAAAAGGGTGGACCAGGTTGCATTGTTAATGTGAATGGTAGCACAGAAAGTGCAAATGCATCTCAACAAGAAAATGTAAAGGTATGTACTATGTAGTGGCTTTTTACTGTGGTGGGCCTTGCTATTATTGTCAAGGTTGAAAGACAGACATCCTTTGATTATAGTCTGTTTCATCGGATGACCAATGAACATAGGGGGGATCAGTTACTCATTGATGTGCATTTAACAGGGTGGAGGATCTCTTCTGTGGCCAGATGCTACTGTCCCAGCAATTACTGCTTTGGAAAGAGCCTCACATGATACTCTATCCTTGGATTTTCAGAAGTATAACCAAAAGATGCGGCAGCTGGTGTTCAATCTTAAGGTTAGGACAGTCTTGGATTCGAGTTATTTTGTACCATTACAGGGAATTGACTAATTGTAAACTGATTTGAAGGGTTTAAAATTATATTTTTAGTTTCTAAGAAGTCCCGTTGTTCAATAGTGTATGAAATCATGACCATTTTGGGCATGCATTTGTGTGTGTGAAAACTAGTCCTTTGATGGTGTAACTAGAGAGAGAAATGTTATAAAAGAAGCAATCTTACATGTTACCATGAGGAGAATGTGGCCTTGTTTGATCTTGGAATGTTTTAGGTCAATTATTGATTGACCTCTTTTATATAATTCATAGTTGTCAAGGCGTCGCCTAGGCGCCATGGTGTTGGAAAAAATATTAGGTGCTAGGACGCCTTTCTGGGTTGCTTAAATGCGGACCCCTAGCTTGTCTGGTGCTTGCCTTGGCATTGTCTTGCTCAGGAAATGCAAAGAAATTGGAAAACAAGGCACAAAGCATCATTATTTTGTGCCTGGTTTTATTATTATTTTTGAAAACATATAAGATATTTCCTTCCTGCCTTTAACTTTAGCAACTTGTTGGCGTCGCGTATTCGAACCTAGGGTTCATGAGTTCAAGGGAAACCATATAATTTTACATTCAATATAATTGTTAATTGGAACAATTCTAATATAATTCTATAATGTTAATAATTTTATAATTTTTATTTAGATTCACTTTATGAAGAGAAATTGATTAGAACATCAATGATTGAATAACTTATTTACATTCAATAAAATCATTGTCTTCAAACACGGTTCGAAGATAAGAAGGAAAATTGTAGAAATTATAATCCTTTGGTGCTTGAAAAATTAGATTGGAGCAGTGAATGGATGATTAGCCTACCAACTGAAGATTTTGTTCATGTTTATCACAATGATTATATTACATAGGATATGGTTGATAGAGAAATTGAGTCATTTACATCTTTTTAAAGCCATAATAGACAAAGGAGAGTGAGAAATGAAGAATACTTAGGAGTAGAAAAAGAAGCTTTGAAGGTTAGAATAAATATGAATAATGATAAAGACATTGAAGATGATTTTGGTGTATCAGAACACCAGAGGCAATCACCCAAGCAGGCTCGGAATGATGATTTTCTCGTTAACTTTTAATTTAATGCTTGTATTTCAAATTTTGACATTTATCAATTTTAAATTTTTAATGTTGTGAATATATGTTAAATTTATGAATTTATGCATTAAGTTGAATTGTTTATGTATTATCTCTATATTATAATGTTAAAAATTACAATATAAAATTCTTAATTTCTTATATATATTACAAACGTCTAGACCTCCTAGCAGCATCTGCCCAACCTGGACCCTTCAATGCCTTGATGACTTGGTCGCTCGGATTGCCTTGAAAACTATGATATAATTATTGTATCACATTACATGTTGTTAGATCATGCAATAGAAAATGAAAAATTAATAATAATAATGCATGCATGAGACACATTACTTCTCACTGTTGGAGATATTAGGTTTAATATAAGTATTATTTGGTTTATACCGGTTTGAGAATATTCTGTGGATAATCTCTTTCCTTATTGTAATCTTGACTATATTATAAATAAACTTAGTATCACCCTATTAGGGTGTCCTCTCTCAATTATTATTTCCCCCCATTATCACATGCATATAAACATGTGTATTGCTTGCCTTTTCTCCTCCCCTCTATTTTCATTTTTGTTTTGTTTTTTGTTTTCTGTTTTGTTTTTTCTGGACATCTCCCTCCTTTTAAATGTGGGTTTTTGGATGTACATTCTTTAACCTGAACTTGTATCTTCTGAAGATTCTAGTTTCCCTTTCCGTGTGCTCAGGAACTTGTATCCTCGAAACACACTACAATCTTGTTTATGGCTTTATGCTTATTCTGAACTATTGTTTTCACTGTTCATTAAAGGTTGCAACTTTTATTTTTCATTTTCATTATTGATTTGTTTTTAGAAGAAACTAATTTCTGTTCTCTTTTGTTCCGTGTTTTTCTGTGGCAGAATACAGCTCTTTTGGCCCGACGTCTACTAAATGGAGAGTTGGAGCCATTAAAAATACTTAACATGACACCCAATGAGCTGAAGGTATGTCTTTGTTGTTGTTGTTTTTTTAATTATTATTATTATATGGTTTACCACTTTGGTACGAGTTATTTTTCTGCATCCCGAACACACATAATCCCTTGTTGATGGTCTATCTTTTGGTGTATGTTCCTTTAGAGTGAAAAGAGTTTATGTAACCACTTATAAAATATAAATTATTATTTATGAAATATTATATATATATATATATATATTACAAAATATCTCTTTTGGATTTGGATCTGATCTGAACTTGAGGGAAGCATGACCTGACTGTGCTAAATATTAATCCCAAAACCCAAAAAATATCAGGTTTTGGACTCGGGTCTGAGTCAGAGTTACCTAACAAAAGTCCACCCCTTGTATCACAGACAAAATCTCTTCCTAGTTTGACCCGTGTGTGAGTTTCCTCCCCATGATTTTGAATCAGATATGGTGGGGGTTGTTTTTGTTTTCAATCACAAGGGGATATATATATGGTGTGCCAACGGAAGCTAATAAATTGCTTCACTAACACTCAAATTATGTTGTATTGATTGATTGTATTTTGTATAAAAAAATCATTAAAACAACATAGTCTTGAACCAAAAAACATGTAGGTTAGTTAATTAATTCCAAACAATAGGTGCCTATCTGCCTGCCATGGGTCTAAACCAGAGGGAGGCTTGGTGAATTGTTCCCAAAAAACTATCAAGTCTATGAAGTGAATGAGAAATCTAAATGTTCTGCAACCCTAAGCATATCAACTTGTATATGAACAAAGTTGCTGAGCTATTATGAAATTCCACATCAACAATGCTGTTTTGCAGTAGCCTGGGTGTGGGCTGTGACTCATGGGGGCCATGTTGTGCGTGTGTTTTAAAAATGCATTAATTCCAGACAATAAAGAACTTAATTTGTTATGAGGTTACAATAATTATTGGTTCTTGCATTTAAAATTAGGACGCAATGGACCATTGCATTAGGTAGACCAAACCCATTGACATTTGGCAATTTAAAATGCATTAGTAGTACTGTAGTATTGGATTGGCTTATGTATATTCTTCTTGATCATTTCTATTATTTTATTTAAAGTTATTTTTCTCAATCTTTTTGAGCAATTAAGCATGATATTGTAAGAAAAATAGCTGTCTTATAATGCGGTGCTAAAATTATATCTTTAACTCTCTTGTACCTTCGTTTATATTATGCTGTTTTATTCCCTGATAAATAGTTGTGATATGATTTTTTTTACTTAAATATTCAAACCTGGCTCTTTCTCTGCGCTTTGTGTTAGAAGAAATAGAAAAGGTTTTAAAAATACATATATTTTTGCTCTAGGAAGGCATGACTGTGGAGGAAACAGCAACAAAAGAACCTGAGGAGTCGAAGCGCATGCAGGTGCAATACATCAAATGAAACTAGGGTTTTTTTCATTAATTTTCATTGGATGCATACACAGAGATTTAGTTGTTTTCACTCCTAAAACATAATACTTGTGTCACAGATGACTGATGCTCGCTGCAAGAGATGCACAGAGAAGAAAGTAGGTTTAATAGACATCATCCAAGCAGGACTGCATGCCCGCTATCAGGTTCTCACATTTTCTTCCATTTGTGTTTCTAGTTCAAAAATAGTTATAACAAGATTGATCAATTCATTTGTTGGTGATTTTTTTTTTTTGTCTTTTTTTCACAATTTTAACTATGGTAGAATGATTTTAGGACTAAGTTAATTTTGAACCTCAACTCCACTTAGAGCCTGAACAACAGTAGCATTGGTGGATGTCAACACGATCCTCTTGGGATTTTGGCATAATCAAGGCACCTGTCCTAATAAGGCAATTGACTCTCCACCTCATACATCTTCAGTTTGACACTTGTTAGTTCTTTAGCAGAACATGGCCAAAAGGTTGGAGGTGCATCAGCTACTATTTGATGCCTTGTTCGATGCGTTATCCTCCTTGCTTTTTCACACAAATCATATCTCTAAGTGAATGTTAAAAAAAACTCCTTGTTCTTTAACATCTTTGCGTTATCCCTTGGCTTACCTATGTTTTAGGCTAGAAAAACTAAGGAAATCTCACACCACTTTTTCATTTAGTCAGAGTTTTCATCCGTATGGTACTTGACAACTCCGATGGATGCTTCAAGTAAACCATACCGATCGGGACACACATAAACTGATTTTGTCCTGTCTTGGGCTCATTAGGAGAATGACTCTAGTTTTCAACTAGTTTGTGTAAGGATGGTCAAGTTTCTTCTTCTTTGTAAGTTCTCGACTAATGGCGTACTTTCCACATTTAACCGGATTAATACGTTTGAATTTCGAAGAATCTCTATCAATTGCTTACATGAACTGTCGTAGAATCTTTTCCGTCCGCACAAGGTCGGAGGCAAACAAATGATTGGTTCAGTGAATAACCAATCACTCAAAGGCAAAAAACTAGATTTGATCTGCAATATCAATTAGTGTCCAATTCCATGGGTTAACCGTGGTAATAATTGGATATGGATATAATTGAGGTTAAAAAAAGACCTTATCTCATTTAGTAAATAAGGAACTATAATCACCAAATTTGGTTTGTAGTGGTCATTTATAACCATTCAGGGCTCAGCCCTACATAGTTTCAATTTGATGACTTCTTTTCTATGTACAACTATTGAAAATAAGCCTTTCAAAAAAAAAAAAAAATCAGTTTTGCTAGTTCTCTCTTTCTGTGTGTGTTTGTGTATATATATATAAATAAAGAGAGACACTTTATGTATCATTATTAGTTCAAGAATGGTATTTTTAATCATTTATTCTAACTATTTGAAATTAATAGTAGGTTCATACATTTATATTTATTTTTTCCTTGTATGTTTTTGTAAGGACATTTAAAAATATCCTTGCTAGGTCCTGATATTATTGTTATATTAGAGCTCCATATATATTAGTAAATGGGAGTTGAGGTATATAGTTTAGGGGACCACTAGCCTAAATTTCATACTATTGAAGTTTTCATGATTTTTGACAATGTTGGATTTCAAACATAGTTATCAAATCGTTGCCTAGGCGGTGCTTGGGTGGCTGGATGGTGAAACAAATACTAGGCGACGCCTCCATCTTTGTTGTATTTGTCTTGCATCGTCTTTTCCTTCTCATTTAACCCAATCGTAGCGCAGGCTAGGGTTTGGCACTTGATCACTAGAGCCCTCTAACGCTCTATCGGTCGGTTGCTGGTGCTAGTACCCCCTTTGGCGACGGAGATTGTAACTGCTCGCGCCCTCTCTCCCTCTCTCATATTCTTCTCGTTGATCTCTTATAGTCATATTTTAAATATTTTAAGTATGAAACTATGAATTAAATATAGTAGTCAGTATATTAAGTTTTGTTAGTTGTGATGTGAAATATAATGTGTTAATTGATGTTTTTCCTTTTTACAGTTGCGAGTACATAATATGTTTGATTATTGTATTTAAATTTTTAAATACATATTCTTCTCTGTCAAGTGTTCTCCGATTGATTTTTTATTCCTCTGCATTGGTTGATTTCTCGTTGATCTCTTATAGTCATATTTTAAATATTTGAAGTATGAAACTATGAATTAAATATAGTAGTCAGTGTATTAAGCTTTGTTAGTTGTGATGTGAAATGTAATGTGTTACTCGATTTTTTTCTTTTTATAGTGGGTATTAATGAGAAAAAAAACAAATACAAAAAATATAATTATTTAGAGATTGGAATAATTATGTGTTGCGCCAGCATCGCCCAACACTAATGCACTTTGCACTACTGTTTTGCTTTGTTATAAATTTTTTTGACATTGTTTTGTTTTGTAAATATATATTTAATTTCTTAAATTTATTAATTTATGCATCCAATTTAATTATGTTTTTTTATCTCTAAGTTACAATATTAAAAATTAGAATAAAAATTCATGTATTATATATATATATATATTTATATTATAAACGTCTAGACTTAGGCTTCGTCTCACTTAGGTCACTTGGTTCGTTTGATAACTGTGTCTTCAAATTTAAGTTTGAAAAAAATATAATGTTGTGAGCTCCGATCGAGAAAGTAGAGGAAAGAGAGAAAGAAATTTAAGAATAAATAAATAAATAAGGTCTCACAAGAAAAAGAATTTGGATTTGAAAACATAAAACTATTAAAATATATTTTCAAAAACAGCTACTTTAAGTAGTAGTATTTTATTCGAAAAATAGGTATATGAAATACTTTGTCGCCCGGATTCTGTTTTGAAAAACATAACCTTGCTTTCAAACACTTGAATCAAATAGGTAGTATTTTTTGAGTAATTTTTGCAATGTAAGATTCCTTCGAGTTGAATAATTTTTCAATGTTCCGGTGAAGGGTCTAATGACTAATCTACATGGAAATTTGAGTGTAAAACCTGAGTCGTCATCATCCCTGTGATGAACTTACGTAATGGTTCATTTCTTGGGTCAATAAGAGGTGAGAGCCCCTGCTGCAACCACCTTGGCTGTTGTTGGGAGAGCAAGGGAGATGCAATCCTTGACTGTGCTCATTGCTGCTAGTTCTGATTATTGTACCCAAGCATCTTTGTTTATCCTAGGCCTACTTGGCTTTGGCATTATCTTTAGAACTTTCATAAAATTCTTCTTCTGTTGTTACTCATCTATTTTGGGGTTCTTCAACTGCAGTTGGAGTGTGTTGCTTGTGGAAATATCTGGTATGCTTCCACAGATGAGGCATCTACACTATCCATAGATGAACCGAGTACTGGTAGGAACGTAGGAACAGCACCATGGGCTACTGCCAAGTTTGAAGCTGTAGAGAAGAAGCTCATTAACCCCCGTGAATCTGACAAGTCATCTAACGATGTTTTCAAGAAAACAACTGATGCTTACATTCCCGTCTTGGAATCGCAGAGATCGTTCAACAAGGTAAAAGCTGAAGAAAATGCTGCATCAGAAAAAAAGGAAGTGTAGGATTTGCTGTTGGCGTGTCTGTTTTAGGTCACACTAGTTAGTAAATACACGGACCACCCAGTTTGGGTTTATGCACGGATCAGTCATGGTCTTCCCTCAGTATCCTGTCTAGAACTTCATACTGTAATTAACCATAGGACCTTACCTTTCAGCTGCACCAGGCCAATGCTTGTGGTGTTGCCTAAACACCAACTTTAGCTGGAGTGAATAAATGTTTCAGTTGTGGATGAAGTCAGTGCCATTCCATGAACACTAAAACATTTTGGTGTAACGGAGTTCTATTAGTTCTTTCCAATATTTTGTTCTGTTCTGCCAATGCCAATACTACCATTAGATTTATCATCCATGGACACTTTAGCTGGCGCATTGTTGTGCCCATTATGGCTGTTAAGCCGCCTATTAAAATAAACTGAACTCGTGTGAGCTTTCAGGTGAATTTTAAATAAGGTCGGAGATTGAATTGTTAAATATAATATTAATATAATAATATAATATGTTAGTAATATAAAACTTTTTTAAATGATGTTTGAAAAGTTAGTAGGGGTTCAAATTTAAAGATAGGCACGGCTCAGGTTTATTTAAAACAAATAACGAATTAAGGTTTTTATAAGTCAATTTTAAGTTGATTCCGAGTAACACCACATTCGTGTGCACAATGGTGTTTTTAAAGGTTATTGCGAACTTTTACCGTGAGTTTTTGTTTGAAGTCTTTTTTTTTTCCGGAGTTATTGAACTTTCATTTTTATAATCGAAAGTTATCGCAATTAAAGATAAAAACAATGATTGCTTCAAGCCGGGTTAGAGGTCGAGGGAATTTTTGTAACTCAGACGTGCCACTATATATAATTAAACCTGGTCCGCGTGCATTGCACATGTTATATGTTTTTTACTATCGTTTTCTACTTATAAAAAAATGTTTTTTATTATCATTTCTAAAGTAGACATGTGCATTACACGTGACTGAACACATGTCCAGTCGTGTATGGTGTGACCTGATTTCAAGATAATTCTATAATGTGTCAGTTTACTTGCTTTTTATTATTTGTTTTTTATGATGACGTGAAAAGCAGAAATTGTTTGGAAAAAAACATTTTGTTGCAAAGTCAAACGCGCAACCCCATTAAAAAACACTGGTGGCCTTACCACTGAGGTAAAATAAATTTAGAGATTAATTCAATTATATATATATTTATATAATTAATTGAAAGTTTAATGTTTTTTTTTAAAAGAGATACCTTTTTCTTACTCAAACCTGAAACCCATCAAGCATGCATGAGTGCCCTTACATCAAAGCTGTAACTACTTTTGAAAATCTAATGCATCTTAGCATCTATATATATATCTAAATATACCTATTTGGTTAATTAAAAATTTACTGCAAAAATTTTAATTAATTAAAATGTTTCTACTCAACCAAACTTTTGTATCTAAGTTTTTATTTAATCCTAGGGTGGTGCACCTTTGCGGTGGCAAGTTTGGCTCAAAAGGCGCTCTCTGAGTTAAGCGGGTGGAGGTCGAATGTGTTGAGTAAATCCGGTGTTTGGATAATTTAATGTAACAAAATAAATAAAAAAATTAAGAGATGAATTTGAATCAATTAGATGGTAAAAATAAGCAATTAAGAACAGAATAAAAACATCTTCGATTAATTAAAATTTATAATTAAATTTTAATGAACATTAATTTTAATTGACAATATAGTATATATTTATTTATTTTCAAATTATAATTCAATAAAAACTTTCATGAAATTTTAAAAAATATAATAAAAAAAATCAAAACTTATTGGAAGAATACAAATACCATACCATACACTAATTACTGTTTGCGACAACTAACCTGCCAACTGAACTTTTGCTTGTGGGCTTAGTGTTGTACTTAAACTTAGGGGTCCAGCTCCAATGCCTGCTGAGCCCAAACGTCACGCCCGACACGCACGGCCTGATGCAGGTGGGCTTGCAGGGCCTGCGTTAATTCGGGCCTCAGTTCGACTGGGCCGCCACCGGCACTCCCGACCGTTTCGGAGGGAACTTGTACCTGCGGTCCGACACGATGCAGAAAGAGAGGCGCTTCGTGGTGTGGCGCACCTCTGCGGTGGCGAGTTGGGCTCGGAAGGCGCTCTCCCATCAACTAACCGTACGTGCAGTCGTGTATGTCTTGTCTCTCCTTGCCTACTAAACCTTAACTGTTTTTTTGTTTTTTGTTTTTTTGTTTTTAAGAGTTAAAAAAAGTAAAATAATTTTTTTTCACTCGAAATAACTATTACTATTAATAAAAAAAATAAAAAATAAACAAAACGAACATATTTACTTTTTTATAATTAGCTTTATTACCCTGTAATATAATATAAAATTAATTTATCTTAAATCTTATTCTTGCACTCTTATTTTACCAATAAATCAAATATATAACACACTACTAGAATGTATTAATCGAGTGCAAAAATGATTAATATTGCATTCTTAATATATTTACTAATAATATTTATTTACTACATTGTTTAAATTGTATATCAATTTTATATTGATGGTTTGCTAAACTATGTCACTCAATTAATTGGCCGGACTGTTTACTTTATTGTAAATGCTAACTATTAACCATTAGAGGATTGATATTGAACTATCTATAGTAAAAAGGTGAAAAAGATGATACGTTATTTAATAAATATGTGTTGTAATGGTTTTACCAGAGTGAAATGGTAATTCTTATATAATTTTTAAAAATTTGAAGAATCATTGCACACTTAGTAAAATCCTATTTTATTTTATTTTAATTTTTTCATGTTATATTATTATTTTTATAATAAAATAACTAATCTAATATGAAATTATGGATATAAAATTTTTAAATATACAAAAAAGTGATAATTTCCATCCTGTCAATATATTACGTAAATTAGTATACATTACTAAACCTATCTGATTTACTACACATTACGTACATTACTTTCAATGACAATAAGTTTTAAAAAAGTCATGTTGGACAGGCTTTCAACACACGTTTTTCCAAGGGGAGAAAAAGCTTTGATATATTTGAATTCATATATTTGGACAATTTATTAATTGGTACATTGACGGGTTGGTGCGCTGGACATGACAGGAAATGCATATCTCAAGCTAAATAAACTTAAATATAATGTCTCTAGTTCATTTTATAGAAAATAAATTGCCGCATATATTTAAATTTTATCAGTAAATTAATGCTTGGAAATTTATTTTACCTGTAAATTTTGATTCATGTGTTTGATTGTGTAAAATTTTCTCATAAAGTATGTTACTATATTTAATTTTATCTTTTAAAAATAAATTTTTGCAATATATATATTACAATTACTGAAAATGTCATTATAAATATTTTTAGTTGCTATATAATATTATTATATTATATATAATTATTTTTTTTACATAAATATATAAATATACATTCTGATTAGGAAATAAATGTAAAATTATCTCTAGTGTTTCGTGAGAAAGATAATTTATCATATCTCATAATATATGTCATTAATTATTATTATAAAGTTAATTTACTATAGTATTATTATCTTTTATAATTAAAATAGATCAGAGAAAGTAAATTTTCTATGTAAATCTTTTTATGATTTTTTTAAAGCTAAATTATTTTACAATAATATATGCTATACAATCCAACCTTTTCTATTCCTAAAACCTGTTACTCCACTTATACAAGATTAAGTGGATCTCATACACTTTAGTTTGAGACATTACATTATAAATAATCCTTTGCCCTTTTAATAATCAAATTCAATTCACATATTACTTGCATTGTTTGTTTGAAGTGAGTGAAAGTAGAACATTAAATCTAGATATTTTGGATATATGATTCTGGTTTGGAAAAGATATATATCAAATTTGATCATAAATATGAGGTTAATTTAGTATAGTTTTAATTTCTAGTGCATTTGACAATGACACTTTAATTTTGATAACGATGTTAAACACACGCACAAACACAAACAATAAAGTTTATCAAAATTAAAAGTGTCATATGTCACATTGTTGCCAAGTAAATATACTATTAGTGTAATATTGCTGGTTTTGATAACAATGTTAAACACACGCACACACATCAGGTGATAACATATATATTTTGCTACGGCAACATACTCCCAAACAATATATTATTCTAAATGTAAAGCTTTTGGTGGATCAATGACATTGCTCTTTTTTTTTTCTTCCAATTGCCACCGTATTCTTTTGTTAATTAATATATTATATGTTAATATATCAGTTGCAATTAAAAATATTCTGACAAAATTTATGATATAAATGATTTATTTTAATCTTAACGTGCAAGATAAACTATACTATAAACGTTTATATTTAAATTTGTGAGCGAAATTGAATCAAACTTAAATTTTAAAAGTGATATTATCTCAAAAAGTGAGAATTTCATGACTACAGCGACCATAAAATTAATTCAGTTATAAAATTGGTTCAACGAAATAATGAAAGAAGAATTAGTCATAGAGAAAGTTAGAACCCTGGCTGTTTTTTTTTTAAATACACATTATATATACAATGTTTATAAGTGTACCTTAGGTTTACTTTATCAGAGTAGTCATGAAATAGTTTACTATTGCAATCACCGATTTGGAATAGTTGAATTTTTGGATTTTTCCATGAAAACACAATCAACAACGTGGTTTCAGCATCTACTATAGTGTTTCAGTCATTTAACCATCTAACACGTAACTTATGTTTTCAACTAATCATGAAGCACCGTTCTTATTATATATGTCGTACTAGGGAGTAGATACGTTATATTATATTCCTTAACTGGGATTACATGTATTCCAAAAAAATACATAATAATAATAATATCATTTTCCATCCAAAATTCACTGCCAAAAAAAACCCCTAAATTAAATAATAAATGCACAGCATTTGGCGAAATAATCTTTCGCGCAGATATTTTAGTCTGTCTATCTTGGGAACATAGAATTCAGCATTTGGTAATCTTTAATAAAAATGTCTCTTATGTGATAAACAAATATATAATAAAATGATTACCATCTCAAAGTCAAATGTAAAAATTAAAACCTAAAGCAACAGCCGTGT
Source organism: Taxillus chinensis (assembly GCA_023512835.1). Taxonomy (NCBI): domain Eukaryota; kingdom Viridiplantae; phylum Streptophyta; class Magnoliopsida; order Santalales; family Loranthaceae; genus Taxillus; species Taxillus chinensis. Next base: position 4,253,571 of record CM042089.1, read on the forward strand.
GGGACAGTGGCCTTCCGAATTCCCATGTTCCAAACTTACTAAAATGGAGTGTTTTTAATAACAGATAATTGATTTTCTTTTAATAACTTACTCAAAGTAAAAATATCACTGCATGATACACATTTCCCAAAATTAAAACACATTCAATAAATGGTACTGATTTTATTATTGGGCCCTCTCTCCCCTTGCTGTAATTATATTATAGTATTTCATCACCCGGAAATACCCTTTGAATAAAGAGAGAAACACCATTGACTTTTTTCTTAAATAAAAAAGTATATTTGCAAATAACCTTAATTTTACTCATTAATTAATTAAGTGTGTTTGAAACTAATATTTAGTTTTGATAAGCTGTTGCTTATTATGATCGTCTAAGGTATTCAAAACTAAAATAAAATATAAAATATAAAATAAGTTGGTATATAAAAAAATGGTCAAAGTAGAATTTTGAAAAGAATAGTTTGTGTGTTTATACTTTATAGTGTTGAGAAATAAACTAAATTAATATTAATTTGTAAGTGTATGAAGTAAAAAATCAATGTGTTTTGAAATTTAAAAAGGCCATAACTTATTAATTCGACTTTTATAAAACTTATATAATATTAAAATATTTAAAATAATTATTAGAAGCAATTGTTTTGGACAAACTGAAAATTTAAATTCAAAAACACGACAGAAGATTTTAAATAAGTATTATTAATTTAAACGATGAGCTTATTAGGAGGGTATTTTCATCTTTTACTTTAACCGTGTCTTATAAAATATTATATATATATATATATATGTTTTAAAATGTAAAGATAAATATAAAAGGAAAAGAGAAGCATATGATAACTTAAACAAGGCGCCACTTTTTTGGTAGACAAAGACCAGAGGCTTGGCAGCACTCTGTCCCCCTCTCCTCGCCTCGCACGCTTTCTCTCTCTAGAGCTCACTTTCGTGTCGATAATGCGTCGCACTCATTGGGTCGGTCCTGGTCTTTTGCGCTGCAGGCTTTACTGATCCATCGAAAATCCCCAATGGGTTTTGCGATCTATTACTCGTAGGCACAGAAGCCACTCCCTGAGATCGGTTTTTGTGGCTTCTCTGAAGGGGACTGATAGCTTGCTGCTCACAGTTTGTTGGTTTTTTTCTTAAGCTTCACTTCTCAGAGATCTGGTGGGGTAAGCTTTGGTTTTTATATATTCCTTGAAGCTCTCAATGCTTGTTTTTCTTGGGTCGGAAGTGAAATCAAAGGGATCCTTTCTTCTTCTTCTTCTTCTTCTTCTTCTTCTTCTTCTAAAAAAAGGAGGTGGGTTCCAATGGTTTCAACCTGGGGGTCGGGTTTTTAAGCTTTTTTTTCGAACAAGTTTAACACCCAGAATTAAGGAGCTTCCTTGCATTTGGAGACTCTGTTTTTTTTTTTTTTTTTGGCTGAGAAGTTTTAGACCATGGTTTTAATTGGGGATTGATGGTCACTCAACCATTGCTTGTAGTTAGGAGTATTAGAGATGGGTATGCATGATTTGAGTTCAATTTTGAACTAGTTAAAAAGCATTGCTTTGTTATTTATTGAGTTGGGTCCTATTTTCCGAGATTTGGTTTAATGTATTCTTTGTGTTTTCTTCCAAAATTTCCTCTCGATTATTAAAAATCATGGACGAGTATGTAATGTTGATTGATCCAATGGACTGCAAAATACATTCTTTTAGGTGATCTACTCGTGTCAGTCAATTGGTATCACATAATATGCAGATGTGCTTATAAATAGGCACATCATGTGGTTTTTCTTCCTTTCTCTTCTTTTAATTGAATTCCTGACCGTGTAATAGTAGTCCATGATATTTCCATTTGTCATGTTGAAATAGATAGACGCATGTTGGTTAAATTCTTCCCATTCTTTTCTTTGGCAGGCCTTTGGATCCATAGATGGGACTCCACTTGTAGTTGCAATCTAAAGAAGACTTCAGAATGGGCAAGAGCCCTAAAACCGTTCTTCCTTCTCATCGGCGTTGTGTTAAGCCTGAAAATAGAAATCCAAGAGGAAAACCCACATGTGGAGATGGTCGGACGGGTCTTGAGAAAGACTTCCGGTGTGGCAGCTTTAGTCCTCACCGAGATTCCTGTAAAAGTATTACATCTATCTTTGCCGATCTGGATGGTGAGCATGAGCATGTGCATAAGCGGGGCTCCATATATAAAAGCTCCAAAGAACTGAGAAAAATGAACGAGTTCAGAGCTCATGGGAACAGGAGAAAATATAAAAAGTCTGGCAGTGTTGACCCCTTATTTCCCTATAGAAATTTTGAACCTTTGGACAGTGTAGATGAGGAGAGTGAAGATATGGAACACAAAAGGTTTCCAGAGAGAAAGCTTCCCAAAGATCAGTGCACGGAGGAATTTTTAGAGTTGCCCTACCATTCTTCCTCTCCCCCATGCAGTGAAGTTTTGGAACACAAGAGGTTTCCAGAGAGAGAGCCTCACACAGATAGGTGCACAAAAGAATTTTTAGAGTTGCCATTCCGTTCTTCCTCTCCTCCATGCAGTGATTCTGTGCCAGGTGTATCGTCAGATAGGTTCATTGAGATAGTTCTGGATAGGAGGGATTCTGTGGAAATTCTAGATGCGGATTCAATTCAAAATCTGAAATTTAGAAGCCATCAGGTTTCTGGTCCTCCAAATTACGGTAACGACATCCTTGAAAATGAACTGGTATTGCAGAAGCCATTATCTTCCATTTTGCAAATGTCATGTTCACCAATTCGGTCTAACAACAGTGATCACTCAGGTAAAGATAGCCGGGCCCGATTCAGCCCCATCCGGAAGATGTTTGATCCCTTCATGAAGTCCAGGTCTCAACGGGTATCTTTAAGCTCTTTGAATGAACTAGGTGAGGTCACACCGGGCCGCAGCAGGCTGAGGATCTTACAGAAATCTCTATCGGATGATTTCTCAAATTTGACACAACGAGATACAGAGTCAAGTTCTCTCCCTGCTAAGGCGGGTTACCATATGCAATCACCAGCTCATTTGCATGGGCATCTGAAGTTGAAACACAAGCATGGAGTGCCGTTTTTTGAGTTCTCATTGAAGTGCCCAGAGGAGGCCTTTGTGGCGAGGACATGGAAGGCTGACAATACCTTTAATTGGTTCTATACCTTTCATTCGGTTTCTGATAGAAATAATAGCAATGCCAGTGTATGGGGCTTGAGAGATAGAAATCGAGATTCCCCTATAGTGGGGCAGATGCAAGTTTCGTGTTATTTATGTTCAGATATAAAAGATGAAGGGGCTTTGGAAACCTCTTTGGTGATGGAGTTTGTATTGTATGATACTGTCCACGCAAGAAAAGGTTCTGATGTAAAAGAATCCCCTAATTGTACCCCTGCGCGTTCCAAACACACTCCTGGTTCTAAGGAAGGTGGGCCCAATCATGCTGATAATAACTCATCTACTTGTTACCCTTGGGCTCCAGTGGATCTGCATCCCCACCTCGAGACTGCAGCAATTGTTATAGAAGTCCCATTTGAGAAACGAGAGAGCACGAAACACAAAAACAGTGATGAAATTACTGATAGCTTGCTTGATCTCCCCGTAGTTGAAGAAACTAGAAAAGGGCTTAGAAATAAAAGCATTAGCTCTTCGAAGGTGACAGTAGTGACCCCAACTGGAAACCATGGATTACCATGTGGTGAAGACCGAGGACCTTCACCATTGCTAGATCGGTGGAGGTCCGGTGGAGGCTGCGACTGTGGTGGCTGGGACATGGGCTGTCCTTTGGTTGTTTTTGGTAGTCCGAGTGCTGAAAATCATACACTTGTGGAGAATCAAAAAACTTTGCAACTCTTTCTTCAGGTAGTGTTTCTTTCGCTAAATCATGGATGCTTATACATCTGGTACCAAGCTTGGCCGAATGTTATACTAAAAGTGTCATGACATCAACCGCACGTGCCAGAGCACTAGAAAAACTTGCCTGCTTATTTCATCCAAATAAATGTAGTCCCTGACACGTGCATTCTGTGGTGTTTTCTTGGGTCCGCTGTTTTCAGAAAATAAAATGGGTGCATCAATATTTTAAGTTTAGGATTATTTTGGCGTTTCATTTCATGTAATGAAGATGCCTCAAATGAAGCAAATACATGACACATGAAAGTGCGTGCTTCTGCAAAAGTTTAAACGTATAGTTTATGACATAGAATTTCAGCACATACAAAAATACGAGCTAGAGAACGCTCTCTTCATACAATAATATATTGAATATTAGTGATGGTAACGCATAAGTTGCCCATGCGTGTGCTGTATAATTACGTGGTAATCCGAACATACTCATGCTCCGACTGATGGTTTTTTATTTGCATGTACAGGGTGCAAAGGATAGAATCCCATCGTTGACCATAAAGCCTATTGAAGACGGGCAGTATGCAGTTGAGTTCCATGCCCAGCTATCCACATTGCAAGCATTCTCTATTTGTGTTGCAATGTTGCAGGGTGCAGAGGTCTCTGCTACGGTGGGGCGGGAGAGAAACCAAGTAGCAGCATTGCCGACCAATCCGCCGCTGAAAACTCTTTTTGAGCAAGAGGTGAAATCCTTTGCTACTGCCATCCAACGGCGGGAGAAGAGAAACATAACAGAGACAAAACACAAAATCTCACCTTCTTTCCTGATTATGCCTCCCTTCTCTCCTATCGCTCGAGTCTAAGCCGTATAAAATCACATCTCTTTTTTTTTTGACAACCATTTTCTGCTCTTACAACATCGTACACAAAGCAAAACAGTGTTCATATTGTTATTTTTTTGATTCATCAGAGAAATCACTTCTCTTTAGGTTTTGTTGTCTTTTTTTTTTTTTTCCTTTTTATAGAATGCAATAGGCCATAGGTGCTGTTTTCATGTGCCGGAAAACATGTATTATCAAATTGGGTTCGTTGATTAATCGAGTCCATAGCGATAAGACTGTATCCTGAATCGCATCGTAGTTCCAAAAAAAATGCACTTCGCAAATCGCCGTTGCCGGGGATCGAACCCGGGTCACCCGCGTGACAGGCGGGAATACTTACCACTATACTACAACGACTTCTTGTGAAAGTTAAAAGAAGTAACATATATAATATTATTGGCATATGTATTATAATAGAAATATTGCTACCTGGTGCCAAAATAATATTGTTTTAGGTGATTTGATATGCCATTTGATGTTCACATTGCCATATATATATATATGTTTATTTTATAAATTAGTTTTTTTGTTATTTGTTATAGTTACGTAAGATTCATTGTTACTTTAAAAAAAATTTTTTACTGATTTTTAAAGCATAATTTTTATGTATTCACTATCTTCATATTATATATATACATACACACAATATTTTAGGCGATTAAAGTATTTGTGGGTAATCCATTTCTAACTAATCTCATGGCACTTTTTAGAAATGTGAGGTGATAGATTTAGCTAGAATGCCATATGATGAAAGTCAAAAATTTAATACTTCCTTTTAAACTGTGAATTTGAGTCGAGTTTTAAACTAAAATTTTAACATTCTCAAGACTTTGAGTTGAAGACAACTCTTAGACTTCAAGTTAACAGTAACTCGTAAATCAAAAGTTTGAGTCAAAGAAAAAGAGTGCAAGTTTAATGCCCGATCATAAATCAAAAGTTTGATGCTGACGTTGAATTGCAATTTCAATGCGAACTTTCAAACCAAAAGTTTGAATGAAGCCAAAATAAAAGTTACATTATTCTTAAAGTTCAAACACTCTAAAGATCCATGAGTTAAAAGAAAACACTAAAATCACAAGTTTATGTCAATATTTAACCAAAGTTACGATAAACCAAAAGTTACAAGTATTATCATGAAGAAATAAGCTTTGCTGGCATAGTTTCATATCATCAACCAATTTCGTTTGTGTTCAATGATGTATCTTTGACTTGATTCATTTGATCCTTGAATCTTAACTGGATTAAATTATTATTATTATTTAGGATGAAAAATTATCCATTTAAGTTATGAAATCGCTGCTAACCAAATGAAATATATTCCAAAGAATTAGTCATGGTGTGAAACATATTTTGGTTTGCCTTACTCAACTTTAGTATCTAATCCACACCTTATGCGTGAACTAGCCCAACTACTAAAACTTTCGTTAATAAAAAGTCTTGTCTAATAAAAAAATATTTAAACAACTCTATTCCTTACGTAAAAGAGACAGCTTGAGGGCGTGTTTGTTACGACAAAAATCGAAAGAAACAAAACACGAATATTCTTATTTTAGTTGGGTGCTTGTCTTTGCAGTGTTCCACACACAAAACCATTTGAAAGGAAATATGCTGGATGCTCCTACCTTTCTTTCTGCCTTTCTAGAAATTTCTTGGATTCTTATATAATTTCAAATGCTTCTAAAATGTTTTAAAACATAGGTTCCTATATATTTTCAAATATTTCTGAACAATCCTAAAATTGGTGGTGTAAACACATTGTTACTATCAATAGTAAGTAACTAAGTATCTAATTGCATATATTTAGTTGGCAGAGTCTCAAATGTTTCCATTTTAAATCAAAATCTGTTACAAGACTAACAAGCTTTAACAAAAACAGATAATGAATTATATACATTTTTCATTATAAAATTAATTTTTCACATGAAATTAGTTTTTAAAAAAAACAGACAAGCTACATGTGTAGATGTGGGAATATAATTCAAAGGCTAGCAACCTAATAAAATAATATATATATATATATATATATATATATATATATATATATATATAATATATATATATATATATATATATTTGCAGATATGATGCATCAACCATTAAAAACAAAATGGTCGCCGTGGAACCCAATGGCTAGACAACCGTCTCAAGGACCCCGCTGCACGGCAAGCTACAACATAGGCACCAACAAGAATGTCCATGCGGTAGAAGAAATAAATTTAAATTATAAAAAATTAACAAAACACTCAACACAGACAATAATATGTAATCAACTATATTAATTAAGATAAACATAAAATTTATATTCGACCCAATATACCCTTTAACATTTTACAACCAAATCATATATCAACGCCCAGCAACATTGACCAACATAAGCACTGGCCAACCAAAAAAGCCGAGGACTTAATCCGATCCCCACGAGCAAAATGCTTATATCAAATTACAAAGTTTGAAATGTTTAAAAGCTTAATACAAGCACGTGGAAATCAAAACAAACCATGAAAATTTCTCATTTAACACAACCTTCATAAGATCATATATGACCATAAATGTAATTTAAAAAAAAAAGGAAAATCCAATAGACTTTTGAAGAAAATAAAATGCTTTCCTGCTTTGATATTCCATTTTCCATCATCGGACAATGAGTAAGTTCTTAAAATTTATTTTCAAGTTTCTAACGATAGAAGCAAATCAAATATATCCCACGACTTTAATTGAGAAACAAGTGCTGTTGAGAAAGACGGTAAATACACAATTGAATGCTCCGACTTCTGCTAGGCAGATGCCAGCACAAATTTACTGATTGCGGTTATAACTTAGTTATTATTATTATTATTTTCCTGCCTTCCTCACTACGGCCGGGTAAGCCATTAATACCAAATTTGTGGCTAGTGGAAGAGGATTATGGGTGTCATTTGCATCACTCCCAAAAATAAACCAAGGAAAATGCATTTAACTCCTCCAGGGGTGAACGAATCCAGGCTAACCCAAAACAGTTTCCAATAGGTAAATGAGATATTTCACGACAGCTTTTACAGATTTTCCGAAACAATGACTACAAAAAAAGTATCACATCGGGAAAATTAATACATAATTGAAATGACTTCAACATCAAAAAATTCTTATAAGTATTCAACCTAAATCATTATTGTAAAAAAAATAATAATAACACCAATAAGCATGAGTAGACTTGCGCGACTTGTAAAAAGACAACCAGAAGTTACCAGGTTCCCTAGGCCATGCATTAGTTCATATTAAGCAGCATACAGAAAAAATATAATCTTGGACACAAGATTTAGTCCTCCTCCATGGGCACTTCTGGAAAATCAAACTTATCTTCCACATCTCTGTTGGACACAGCTAAATGTAATAGGAGTCAAGGAAACTAATTAATATTTTGATAAAATATGCTCAAAATTGTAATCAGTACAACGCTTAGGTCAGCCCACCAAACCTTCAAACACCTGGCCCAACCACGTTTGTTGAGGTAAAGTGTATATAAAGCATTTTGGTTGAGGCAAGTAATTCACACTCGTACATTAGATTACAATTTTGTAGAACAAATTTTGCCATTAGATATATAAATATACATTGAGATCAGCATACAAATTTTGTAGAACAAACTCTTCTAAAGAAACATTTTAATCAAATTAAATTTAAAAGTAAAAAACAAATGACTTCACACACGCACAAACTTTACCAAAAGGATATATATTGCCATTGGATCTTCTTTCTCATCAGAAGCGCTGTCTAGCTCCCTAAGAATTTCAGGAGTAATCTACATTTGAGAAGTAAGAGCTCAAATAATATCCCAGTTCAATAATACAGACAGGCTACATGCAAGGAAGATCAAGCCCCTACCAATTTATGCTTCTGCTTTACAATCAAAGATCTAAGATTGCACTGAACCTCTTCAGCGAACACCTTTTTGTACCTGCAGAGTTTTTTGCATGCTATACATAAAAAACAGGCAGTGGCAAAATTTCATTGCATTGCACTAAATTAGCTAATTATGGAAAATCACAAATGAAAATAGTGCACAATACGGGCTAGGGAATGCTTCATGATTACGTTCTAACATGTTAGCAACAATATGATATGCAAGAATGCCAAAACATTTATCAGAACTCTTAAAATATGTCATGTAACTAATAGACCTTTTCAAGATTTCGCCGGGTAAGTATGAAGACATGCATATTAATGGTATGAAATTTCCAAATTAGCTTATTAAAATAACCCATATTTCCTTTAATAATTAAGTTGTGACCCTCTAGTAAAGGCATAGTCCGATAATGATTATAAGGCACGAATAAGCCAACAAAACGCATGTAACAATATTTCCCTTACAAGGCCTAAATTTCTTTAGAGAGCTTGTTTTCAAATCTAGACACATCATCCTTGACTAAATGATATATCTTCTCTGCCTACTGAGCACAAATTGGAAGACAGTGTGAACCTTAATTTTATATCAGGATGACAAACAAAATTATTCATAGATAACAGAAAGAAGTCCATAGGCAATACTAAAAATATTAAACAGACAATAATCCAAGGAACAAATTTAAAGATACATACTCAATGCATCAGATATACTATAAAATGAAGAACCTCAAACAAACAAGAAAAACAATGAAGTCTTTGCTAACCTTTGCACAAATGAAAGAAGTGACTGATGCCATATTACAGGCATTATTCTTGTTTCACCAAGGAAGCCCATAAAATGGGTAACAAGAGCATTTATAGCCCTTGGTGGCAGAGCATATTTCTTGTCAAGAAAAAGCTTGATAAAATAGCTAAAAAAAAAAGAGTTCGTCAGAACTTCTAGTCAGTCATTATGTAACGAAAGAAATTAAGAGATTAAAAGAAATACGTGATACAAATTAGTATCCAGGAAGCAAATATCAGTAGGTCACTACTGAAAAACAAAATCAGTACAGAAATCAACACCAGCCTTTTAGCTTTGTTCATTAAATTTTAAATCCATATATTTACTGTAAAAGGCTAACATATATAAATGTTAATTGAATGGTGCCATTTGACAGTTAAAATTCTAACAGGTCCATACATATTATATTTCCGCCATGACACAGAGCTCTACCATATTAACTAATAATATCTTTTCAATTCGTTAAGTCTAGCTAAATGACCCAAATGACCCCACCAATATACATAACAAATCGTATATTGAGCTTTTCTCTTATCTTTGAACTTGAGTGAAATGAATTCCAGTAAAAACAATGTACAGTTGTAGGCCATGCTACAATATTTAACACCTTCATTGTAGACAGAATTGATAGTATTTTATAAGACTTTATTAGTCAATGATAAAAGTCACTTTTTTATCTTTACATTTTATTATATTAACTACATTTAATATAATAAAAAAAATCAAGAAACAGTGGTTCTAGCACAAATCAATAAAGAAATAAAACAAAAACTCAAGAATCAAGATTTAATCTTTACCTCAAGGTGCATGTGACCCCACAAAGAGATTTTGATATTTATATTTTATAGTTTTTTTCCTATTAGATAAAAAGGGATTACTACCTATCAAGGTATTGGTATACTCATAATACGCAAAAGAAAGAGATTTGAGTTTTTGGACTTCCAATAAACCTTTGTAGACTCATTTGTTTAAAATAAACAGCTATTATGGCCATCATGACGATTAAAAAATTGTTTAGGGCGGTTATGCCTCTCCATTAATTATATTCCATAAGGGCCATTATTTATAATAATGCCTACTAGAAACGTTACTGAACCCACCCCACCTTTAGGGCACAAATATAATTGTATTTTTCCTTCAAAAATTATACAATATTAGTACATGCAATAAAAAGTACCTTGTTGTCCCAGAATAGGTCATCCCTGCCAGAATCTCTAATGCAGCACTGCATGTCCATTCAAAGCACATAATAAATATCTATAGCGCTTATTGCAGAAATTATCAAAAATTAAATGAACTAGTCAGATACCGGGGGGGGGGGGTGGTTATCACGGAAAATGGAATATAAAGAGCATAAATTATAAATGTATACATTAGTCGTAATGGCCAGAACATAAGCAAGCATTGTAATAAAAAATAAGAAAAAACTACCTGCAGCCCATCCAAAAATAAATTCTAACCCAGCAATCTGATCCCACTTCATTGGTTTTGATAATCTTAATAATTAAAATTATATAAAGTACCATAGCATAAGTTATAAAATTTAATTATAGGTTAAATAATGTCTTTTTAGGCTATAGACAGTTTAATTGTATTCCTGCACTAACGTTTATCATTTACAAAAATTAATATTTTTTATTTTAAAGGAAAATCTTTCATTAAATCAACTAAGAAAGTGACATAAAATTACATAGCACCTAGTGGTTACATATTTATGAAAAGAACATAAAACTTTATGGCACTTAATATTAGTATATGTTAGTGTACCATGGGAAATTTTATTGCATAATATGTTTCCCAACCTAATAAAATTTTCTACATCCACCACTGTTTATTGTTGTAAAGATTTTCTTTAAAATGAAATTCAAATGATGCCTCAAATGAAAAACTTAACTTCCATGGCTAGGACTTTCATTCAGGATATCAGGAAATTCTCGATGACATTTCCAGAATAGAAACAAAGTTCTAGAGATAAACCATTCCTAAATCCGCAAATTTATTGCATTTTCTCTTTCCAAATTTAAGAAATTTACCAAGTTCATGTTGGTAATCTTCCAATCATAACCTTCGGGGAATGTGCAGATTTTGTATACTATAGAACAGATAACTCAAGCTTCCTGGGAACAATAATAGGACTGATCTGTGAAGTTTTCTTGGCATCAGGTCACAAAAAATCATCACAAAGGAGATGATAGAGGGACACAATACATCTAGAAACTATAATCAAAGGTGAAAAAGAAACTGTCATGTCTAGTCATGCAAGGAAGGGAGATAATGACATTTTGAAACAACATCAACTGCAAGACCTATCAATTGAAGGACAATTTGAAGTAACAAGTCAGGCAGCTGAGTACCATGAAAAGGAGAAGCAGATTGCAGCAAACGAGAGAGAGAAAGGGGAAGAGAGACATAGCTTCATGACCATGGAGATAGATGACTAGGTTTGGTGAGTCTGTTTAACATATATATATATATATATATATATATATATATATATATATATATATATATGGCAAAAGCATCAATTTTACTCTTAAAGTTAAAAATGGGCCTCAAAATTCAATTCTGCCTTCAATTTTTTTGGATCAATTCTGCCCCTCCATTGCACGCTAGTGGCCATGAGCTTGAATCAGTTTCTCTGCAAATAATATTTTAAAACAAAAAAAACAAGGGGAAAGATGCCTAGATATTTCCATTTCCCATACCCCACAGTGTGGGAGCTTCAGCACTAAGTACTTTGTTTTTCAATTCTTCCCTTCCATTGTAATCTTGTTAACTGTTGTTACTGATTAATGATATGGACAGAAGGTATTTTAAAAAAATGATGATGTGTTTTGTTTTTAAATATAAATCATGCTGTTCTTGTTTTAAATAAAATTATTTTTTAAGAAGTCAACACAGAGGACCCAGCATCTAGGAAAAAAAAATACTCTTCTTGTTCATTACTGCATGGGAGCCATTGGTTCAAATTTGACCCACCCAAGACATCACCATCTTCCTCCTAGCTATCATTCACAGGTTAAGCACCCATTTCGTCTGGCCTGAAAACCGTGCCAACACGGTCTTCACCATGGTGGAAGGTGATTGGTAACTGCCAGTGAAAGTGACTAATGTAGGTGGGTGTCGCTTTGGGAAGTTGCATATGCTATGGGATGAGGTGTGGTGCAGCATGGAGGGCCTGCAATTTCGGGTTAGAGGTGGCAGCAAGGGTGGTTGGGAGCTTTTGTGGATGGGCTGAAGAGATGCCAACGGTGAAGGAGGCCTGGAGTGGCAAGATGATGGTGTAGGACTGGGGCAACCTGCTCTGGTTGCCATGTGAGACGAAGCAGTGAGTGCAGATAGCTGAAAACAGAGGTGAGCAGTGGTCAGGTTTTGTGTGGATGCGAGCAGAGGGCTGCTGGAATAGAAGCGGGCTTGAAGAGGACTGGAAATAGAAGGGGTAGGCTGCTGTGGGTGTGATGGAGAGGGAGATGAAGTGGTGTACTCCAGAATGGAGGGTGATGGACAGAGGAGCCGCAGGCAGCTATCAGAGCGTGGAGATGATCAGATTATTTTCAGCAGCGATGATGTGGAAGGGAGGGTGGTTCCTGGAATCCTGAAGATCCATCGCTATCACAACCAAAACTTTGTGGCACCTTGAGGATGACATTTCCAGTGCTGTCGAAGATGAACTTGTCAGAATTGATGACCAAGTTTGCATGCTATCAGAGCGTGGATATGACCAGATTTTTTCAGCGGTGATGATGTGAAAGGTAGGGTGGTTCCTGGAATCCTGAAGATCCATCGTTGTCACAACCAAATCTTTGTGGCGTCTTGAGGACAGCATTTCCAGTGCTGTCGAAGATGAACTTGTCAGAATTAAGGACCAAGTAAGCATGCTTTCCAGACCAATTGTTTGCAGGGATGTGAATGATAGGTAGGAGGTAGGTAGTGATAGGGATAAATTTCTTTCTTTTGGTGGATGTTGGGTCCTCTGTGTCTGAAAAAAGAGTATAGGGTTGAACTTGACACAGGAAAAAGTTAAAGTACAAAATTGAACTTTGAGACACAATTTAAGGGTAAAATTGATACTTGTGCCTATATATATATATATATATTCTCGATTAATACTTAAGCTTTCTATAATATAAACTTCAACCCTAATCTTCTGTAATTTTAGAATTAATACAAAGATAAATATATTTTATAACCAATAACCCGATTATATATATTTGATAAGTAGCAAACATTGTATTAATAGAAAATAAAAGAACACTGAAATAGGTAGAGGATAGTCGAATAACCCAATTATATATGGCCACAATGCACAGAATATTTTGTTCGCCGACCCATTTTCCAAATTATTTTTTCTCCAACCTTCCCAAATTTCCTAAAATTGGTACCCCAAATAAAATCAGGATTTTGGATATTAGTAAAGGCCCAAAAAGTTACTCGTACCCCCAATGTAAAATTATGAAACTATCATACTTTCAAGTTACAAGGACTATCTTTAACAAATCCAATGAAGGACAAAACAGGAATGGATCATTAACATCAATTAAAGTACACGTTCAATACCTTGAATAAGTTGCAGGAATAGAAACTTTCTCAATAATGCTCCCAATTATAACAGCTTCCCGAAGAGTGCATGTCCCTGACTGGATAATATTATTAAATTTCTGTAAGATGAAAACTAAAAAAAACCTCTCTAGCTAAAGCAACGGTTAACACTTTAAGAACTGCCCCAACTAAGAATTCACAGCATAACAATTTAAAATTTTAATCACAAAAAACTATGGACAAACATTATTCACTCCAAATACTTAATTTATGGTAAACAGAAACATTGACTTTCAAATAAAGTTGTGAGTTGTGACAATTTAATTTTGTATACCACACTCCCATCCCTAAACCATTGTGAGCACCTCTAAGAATTGTAAAAAAAAATAAAATAAAATCAGCAAGCAATGAAATTTCCATATTTTACTAGATAGAGATCAGAGACTATTGACATTATATTGAGTTCAAATAATAAAAAAGAAAATGATATATATACACACACACAAACCTTAGAGAAACAAGCAGGCAAATCTACCTAGCACTGTTTCAAAGTTATCTTAAACTTCAATAAAAAAATTTAAAACATTGAAATCGACCTAAACTAGTAATTACAACCATGACTAAGCTTAACTAACATGCTGGAGCACCCATATACTTGCTGAAGCAAAACAGTAAGAGGAAACTTGATATACAGAATGTCAGTGAATAGCTATTCTCCTAAAAAAACAAAGAATAATGTGAAAATTAAACTGTCAGATCAGAAGCCTATCTATATGAACCATATGAAACTAACAAAATAAAGGAGCACATAATCAAATCCTAAAGCTCATTTACTTGAATAATTGAAAACAATAAAGCTCATTTACTTAAATAATCGAAAACAAAATAGTTCCAAGCATAAAACAGTTATTGTAGCTATAACTCATGCAGGCAAAACTAGCAAACAGAAGAAAAAAAAACATATATCAAAATCCAGAAAAACTTGAAGATTTCTAACACCCATTTCACAATTTCACGGGGCCAACAAACAACTTGTCAATCTCTCTTATTTTGCCACAATAATGGAAATTAAACCTAGATATCATTAATTTCAAAGAAACCACACTAGTTAGATTTTTCCTTCATCAAACAGTAGTTCTACTAAGGATTGTTACTTATATCTAAATAAAACCCAAATTTACATAGAAACATACTTGGGAGCCACATGAAGACAGATACTACACATTGCAATAACGTAATAATTCACATGCAAAGTATCTACTTCAAATACATTTGTAAATGACATGAAATATTAAGAGAAAGTAAATAGCAAATGTAGTGTTTATTAACATTCTAAATTTTGCTAAGGCATACCTCACACAATGGCAATAGTATTCCTCTAAAAAATGCAGCAGTCTTGAAAAGAGACTTTTTCACAGTTGAATACATAGGAAAACAGAGCTTTTTGTTCTTGCGAATGTCTTCTCTGACTCGTGGCAGCAGGACAAATTTGTAAAAGCGTGTAGCCCTCTCTACATCTAAGTTAGATGCAAAGATTCTTGTCAATTGAAACATTGCATTTGGTGACCACTTATCAGGCTCAGTGAGATATAAAGCTTCCTCCCATGTAGAAAGTGAGGGTATTTGTTTTACACATTGTAAAATTTTTCCTGATGTGTATCTACTAAGAAACACCCCAGCTCTGCAGATAAAGTTTACACCAAGGTTAAGAAGCAGTTCTATGCATATCAAAGCACAATGTTAATTGCTAAAACTAATGATCAAGAGTAACAAGGTCGTTTAAAAAAGTACCGCTTGTACATGTCTATAGTAGTTCTATCCAATTTGGGTGATCGCCGCCTTCCTGTAAACAATAAAATATATAAATAAATAACAAAATGATAAAAGAACAACAAATAACTAAACAATTGGAACTATAAAACTGACAGCTCAAATTGTCCTTTCAAATCATGCTACACACCAAAAGAAACTTGCACATCTTTCACTTTTATTTTCTTCACAATTCTGTCAGCTAGTGTACACTGAGAGGCAGCCCCCTTGACCAAAAATGCATCCAGTAATTTTTCATCTTCCTCATTAATCTCTTCCTAAAATTGAAAATAAAAATTTATAACCAAAACATCAGAAACAGTATCGATGGAAGAAACAATCAACTTGAGTTACTCGCCTCATTAATAGCATACGAGCTGAAAGAGTCAGAAAACCCAGGAAAGTCATCAATGTCCTCTTCATCATACACTGCAGTATCTGTTGGTTCTTCGGGAAAGAACAAGCTACAAGGATCCCGTTCTTCAGCATCATATTGAATCTCTTTTTGCTGAATTAGCGCTTCTTTCAATATTTTTGAGCTCAAGGCAGATGAGATAAGCTGCAACCTCACAAACACAGAGGGGTGAACTTCTAAGAAAACTGAAGAGAGGAAGAAGCATGGACTTAATCAGGCAAGCATATAAAGTAATAGTTGAAAATGTATTGGAAGGTTATGGCCACTATGCAACAATAAGCAAAACTAATGGTAATCAAGCTGCTTTAAAATTTTATTTTTATTACTTAGCCCATAATCCAGTAGAATAGGAATTCCAGTAAATTTTGAATGATTTATGTATCTTGTACACAATGTTTGACAAGAGTAACAAACTTTATACATTCCGAGATATAAAAATATAGATATTATAAAAAAGTGATTGCACTGAAGTTTCAGTATTGCATGTGGTTGAAACCATACAGATTAGAGTGAAAAGTCTTTTTTATGCCAGGTGAAACACATAACGCAATCCCTCGCAAATTAAAAAATGATAAAAGATACCTCCTCTTCATGCTGGTGCCTTTTAGGAGTTTTGAAACGTTTCTTTACTGAAAGTGAGTGGTCATTCGCAAGGAAGGCTTTGGGATTCTGATGCCTACTTCTCTTCTTCCCCATCGATATGAAATCCTAAGTGAAGAAGAACACAATTACAATCAAATGAAAAAAAATGTATTAAAAGAACCTTGCATCTTCTAGGATTTGTTTATGAAGAAAGCACATTTTGGGTGCCGGTATGTTTATAACATGTTGCTTAAAAATGTGTGCTCAATGTCGACACCCGTTTTCGGACTGGTTACGTCATGGGTTACCTCACGGGCTTTGGACTCTTTTTTGGGATTCAGGATCACTGAGTCTTCATTGCAACAGCACACAAAAGAAAAGAAATATTTCGTGTTGAAAAATAAATATCAAAGATTTGGAATTGCCACCAGCTGTAATATGAGTGTGATTGATCACCAAAGGATGGTCTATGATTTCTAGAGACGAAAGATTTGGGAGTTATTTACATATAGAAAAGGATTAGCACCCTCTACACTCAAAATTGGTACCGAACTTTAGAAAGTGGGGTTTTTACATGCTTTTCTTTGCTTTGAGAAAAGCATGAGTTTTATTTGAAAAGCTTTTGAAATGTAGGACTTATGGTACCAACTGATTTTTTTTAACAAATCATTTTAAAATTTTAAACATAATGAAAAATAAAATAAAAATAAAAATCTATTAAAAAAACCAATCTTTTGTTTGAATTTTTCAAATATGCAAAATTATAATGGTAAACGGATTAAAACAGAGAGCTAATGTCACCATTATTTTAGGTCTAAGCAATTAATACATAAGCATTAGTTATTTAGCCCCGCACTTACTCGGACCACCGGCATTTTTCTAGAAAAACTATGATTAAAACCTTTTTATTGTGCTTTGGTTTTTTTATTTTAGCAAATAGAATCTTGTTGCTAGAAATAACAAACCATTTTTATGAGAACAAAAACATTAATACAAAAAAGATGATAATAATGGCGCCAATACCAGCACCAATTTCAAATAATAACAATAATACAAACATGAAACACCTAGTCCAGGTAGCAAAAATAATAACAATCAACACAAATAATAAACACGAATCCAATTAATAATGATGATGGTGATGATGATGATAATAATAATAATAATAATTCAAAAAATGATAACAACAATAGCAACAAACAGCAATAATAACAATTGTAATAACACCACACCAAAAATAATAATAATTATTATTATTATTAGGCGGACGACGGCGACGGCGGTGCGGCAGTGACGGCCAGTTGTGGAGAGAGATAGAGTGTTTGCGAGAGAAGGGATTGGGAGAGAAGACAAATCGGGAGAGGAAGCGAAAAAGTGGCGCGGCGGCGACGGCCGTAGACGGACGACGGTTACGGCGGCGCGGCGGCGTAGTCCGGTTGTGGAGGGAGATCGGGTGAAAGAGAGAAGAGATTGAGAGAAAGTGAGAGAGAAGTGACGGGGAGAAAAGAAAAAACAATTACCTGTTCTCGCGTCTCTCTGCTCCCTACAGCCCAGGAATGCTTCCGAAGTCCTCCGCCGCCTTCGCGTCTCTGTAAAATAAAACAACCAAAGCCAAACCACCCCCCGGCCCTCAGTCCTCTATTTATTTTATTAGATGATAGGTTTCTTTTCAGAGCCGGTGTATTTTTTTTAAGTTTCAAGAGCTAGTTTGATAAAAATATTTTAAAATTATATTTTTTAAACTCTTAATTTTAATCAAAAATTTAACAAAATAAATAGTAACTCTTTAAATTTAATCAAATACTATTCACTTTCTATTTATTAAAATATTATATTTTTTCTCACCATATTTACTTTTCTATTTCTTTTTTCTCTTTCCACATTTACTTTTCCATTTAAAAGAATAAATAAATATTTAAAAAGTAATATTTTAATTGATAAAATGGTTAAAATAGAGAGACTAAAAAGTATGTTTGAGTTGTTAAAATAGAAAAGATATACTTTTGGTTATTTTGAAGAGCCAAATTTGAAGAGGCTATAGTGAATGCTTTTGGAGGCGTAGAGCTACCACAAAACCCACCAAATTATTTTTTTCCTTCTATTTATTTTATTTTTCCTGATTTTTGTTATTTTTTATTAAAAAAAAAACTACCAAATCAAGATAAATTAGCATCAAACTCTGACGATTACAAAACATATTTATCCTGACAACATCTCCTATCTCTCTAACCTATCGTTAGTTTAGGTTTTCTTTACTTTGCTTTATTTTATTTATATTTAAAAAAACAAATGTGGTTTTCTATATAAAATCAATGTTATAAATTTTAGAACTTATTATAATAAATTCAAAAATTTGGGTGGGATTGACACTGACTTACCTTACTATAAATAGTTATGAGTTATAAAAATTATTTTGATGCATGTGAGTAAAACTAGCACACGTATCGCATGTGACTTAAGGTTCCAAGTATAGTATACTACTTTCCACTATCATATTCATTAATATATTTACCACATGATATCCTTTTGTTCAGTGTATAGAACTAGCAATATTTTATAACATCATTAATCTATTAACTTCGATTTGGTCTACTTTGATATAAACTACTTTGATTTTGAGCCTCAATCTTGAATTGAGCTTATCTTGATTTAAGAGCATTCACTATAGCCTCTTTAGATTTGATTTTTTAAAATAACCAAAATTGTATCTTTTCTATTTTAACAACCCAAGCACACTTTTTAGTCTCTCTATTCTAATCATTTTATCAATTAAAACATTACTTTTAAAATATTTATTTATTCTTTTAAATGGAAAAGTAAACGTGGAAAGAGAAAAAAGAAATAGAAAAGTAAATACGGTGAGAGAAAATATAATATTTTAATAAATAGAAAGTGAATAGTATTTGGTTAAATTTAAAGAGTTACTATTTATTTTGTTAAATTTTTTGTTAGAATAGAGAGTTTGAAAAGTGTAGTTTTAAGGTATTTGTGTTAAACTAGTTCTTCAAACTAACAAAAAAATACATATAAAGAGTCTATAGTGGATGCTCTGAAGTAATTTAAGTTAAAAATTTTTTTTGAAATAGGGAGTTTATTTCAAGACGAGCCATTTGGAATCGAACTCCCTAGACATAACTACTTATGTTAATATGAAGGCACTTCAATATATAAAGTTTGATTTGAACTAACTTTATGATACAAACTATCTCTCTTCTCAAAGTAACTTGGATATATAAATACATGTCTAAACTCAAAGTAATCCAATACACAATAATTCAAGATAACAAAGGTGGAGTCGATCCAAACCTTTAAAACTTTATCAAAACACTTGAAAATGCTTGTATAGAAAACACCGTTAGAAGTGCAATAACTTAATAAAGGTCTTGGTAAGACTTATGAAATGTAAAATGTGACACTTTAAGGTACTTATGATTTTTTAAAATTAACTTATGATTTTTTTTTATAAGTAGAAAAGAGTATTTTAATAGCATATATGTGACTTATATGGAAAGAAAATGAAACAAATGATATAATTTTTATAATAATTTTAAGGATATAATACACTTTTGCCAAATTTAAAACTAATTTATAACTCATCGCTTATAACAATTTTTTATGACTTATCACTTATAACCAATTTTAACTTATAAAAATAATTTACCAAGTACTTTTGAAAGCTTACAAGCAACTAATAAACCTAACCAATAATACTTATCATAATACATAAAAAAAGTGGTTAATTGCTTATGAAAAATTAAAGCAATCTTGGACAATTTTTTCCTGTATATTTTGATAAAAAAAACAAATTACGAGTACACAAGCTTTTTATTAGGAACAAAATATTTATATTTTTTTTATTTAAACTTCAACTTAATTTGAATATCAATTGAGAACTCATTTTACAAAGAAACACGGCAATTTTGGGTTTGGAAACAAAAGGAAAAGAAATAAACACACAAAAAAAAAGGAAAAGAAAATTAAATTGTGAACAGTACCAAATGATGACTTGGGCAATGGCTTTACATCTCTCGCCAATTTGAGCATTTACAGATGATTGAGATTGGGTGCTGTTCAGTACAAAATCAGTGGTGGCTTTACTTTCTGGGATACAACCACGTATTGCAGGATCTGCTAGCTACCGCTACCCGGTTCCGGCATCCCCCTCTGTTTCTGTTTTCCCATAAAGCAAGGTCAGCTCAAATTGCACTCAAAAGGAAAATAACGGCCACATTTTGGCATCCACGCCCCCGTAAAACAAGTCAGTCAGTCTGTATGAGGTTAAGCCTGTATTAATTTCAGAGAGCTTCTCCAGAAGGCTATCTCAGATATGTAGGGGGCTTAGAATGTCTCTTCACTTCTTCCACCACAAGAAAACACGTGCATCGGCAAACTGAGATGCTTCATTTTCTCCATGTTACGATTGAAAAACTTTGTTACCTACAATAATGATGATGATAATGACGCAACCAGATAATCTTTCAAGTTGGGCATATTCCAGATTGTTTCGGAAATTGGGCAGTGGCATCTCCAATTACAAAGAAAACAATCGCTTGAAAGATTCGTATGACACAAAGAAGAGTGCTCCTTGAGACATGTACATAACCAATCTTGGTGTCAGTCCCCTGAAAAACAAAGAAAAAAAAACATAAAACGGAGGGCCTATGAAATTAGAGTTCAATGGATAATTACAATAGTTGTGTGATTTCAAAAACAAAGCATCATATATGCTGATTAATGCTTTTGAACTAGAAAGAAAGAGACAGTTGTGCTTTTATGATGGAATTTTTCACACCAGATATTACACTATAGTAGAATGAAACTACTTTCACCAAGCATTGAATTTAAGCCAATATTTGGGAAGCTTGTAGGCAAGTACCTATAGAGACCTTTCAAACCTTCATGCATGCCTACGTGTTGAAGTGTCTGAAAAACACCCCCGTATCGGTTCACTGATCCAGGAATCTGCAAGAACAGCCAAGTTGATAGAGCAACTAGCACATAACAAAAATTGATAAGACATAACCCGACAAACTTCACCAGAAACTGTTCACAAGAGCCGCTAGGGTAAAGATATAGTGAAGAAAAAATAGAAGAAACTAAAACAGTCTGAAAGCAGTATCAAATAATTGTAGACAATTTCCTGACAACACAAAAAATTAATAGCCAAAGTAAAATCTTTGAACACAACTTCATGCGTGCTGACCATGCTAAAAAAGCAGACGAAGTGGCTGGTGCCCAACCAAAAGAACAAATCACAAACCTGTGTCTGTAACCTTGTCTTGACAACATCAAAAGGAGTCGTAAACAGAGCAGCAGTAGATCCAGCTAGCCCACCAAAAACTAGCTGTAAGAAAAACAAAAGATATCCTCAGCATATCCTGCATGAATGCTAAAGGAAATTTATGCCCAGCTGGCCTACATATGATTCAAACAGGCGTTTAGTGCTAATCAACTACTTTTCAGAAACAGTAATTTTAGTAACAGCTTCCAACGTAAAAATAGTGTCCCAGACATAACAGACCGACTGGATTGTGGTTAATTGAGCATCAGGCAGAAGTGATGACTGTGTCAATTGCTTCAAGCTTTCGTATGTATAGAACTGCAAGCAAGTAGGAGCAAAAAAAAAAAAAAACTAAACCACAGCTTCACAAAAAGGAAAGGAGGATTACTTGGAAGGCCAAAAATTATTAAATAGAAGGGCTCAAACTTTTTCCAATGTAACATTTTTAAAGGAAGCAAACTAATTTTTGCATGCAAGTGTTTATGAGGCTAGCCTTGATAATTGAGTGAGGAACATTCCTGCATAGCACAGCTCCCCAGCCAGCATATAATGAAGGCAAACCACCATTTTTAAGAATTCCAACCAAAGCATTCCTACCAAAAGTACAACAACAGCAACATCAACATAAAAATAAGTACATAAAGGCGTCTACTGACCCTAACTAAATTGTTGCCTACAAACAGAAGGAAACTGTTTATAGCTCGTAAAAGGTGGAAAAATTAATACATAAATAAAATGTCCGCTAAGCTGACACGAGTATAAAATGCTTGGCGGGTTTTTCTCTCCTAGTGCAGAATCTTCTGAAACGGTAAATAATTACAATGGAACAAAACCTAAACGCCTATAGCCCTGAATTAGGCTAATCTTTAGAAAGGCAACCCATATGACAATTCTGAAATCTGAACATGGTTCCAACAATTTAACGATACAATTCATAAATGTAGGGTGATTCTTCAGAAAAACAGTCTTTGACACTTCACATAAAGATCATGTACCACCAACAACTATACAACTCAACACAGAAATAAGATTTGAAGTAATTCATATTACACAAAAACAATAACAAAATAAGCCTTAATTCCAAGGGTTTGGGGTTGGGACTGGGACTACACAGAACCTATGGGAATTGCATTGGGTTGTTTCTATGGCTACATTTTTTGCAATTCATTTTTATCCAAAGCCATGTCACCTTCTACAATTCGAATTCTTATCCCTTCTAACCACTAATAAACAAGTCTCTTGTGGATCTGCCCCTGACCATTTTAACATTTTTTAAAAGGAATGGATGTAAGATACTAACAAAGTTAAAACCAATATCATAAAGGCATACCAGCAGTATTTATAGCGAGAACCAACTTGCATCTGCTGCTTTATATGCTCACTGGGTGTGAAAATAAAAGAAGTAGCTATGCTTGCACAGGCACCTGCCATACAATGCACCAAAGGGTAATACTCCTGCATGCCAAAAAAATGCATGACGGTAGAACAATGCCATTAAGTACTATAAATGCTTGAAAGTATTAATGGGTTATGGTAGAATTTAACTTCAATTTTTAGTTCCCAGAATAATAATAAATATAAATGCAACAGTTATTTTACACGGTAAATTACCTTAGGAAGAAAAGGAAGCAATGCTCCTTTCATTGATTCATATGTAAAGGTGTAAAGTGCAGAAATTGGTGCTGATGAAGCGATTTTACTACTAATTCCACGATATAGTCCAGTTAAACCTGATAGCAAGTCCCCCACCATTTTCACAAAGCCGTTCAAACACACTCAAACTCAAAGCGAGGGAAACCCTAATAACACTGAAAAACAAAATAAGATAAAAAAGAAACTACTAGCATAATCACCAGAAATATTCATAGAAAGCATACCTCTATCAGAAATAATTGATCTGCTGATGTGACTGATAGAACTCTGATGTGCACCACAAGATTGGGTCACAGTTTTAACTGTATCCATGGGATGTAAACACAGACTAACAAATATACCAGTCAATGCACCTGCAAAAGCATGCTCTTGCTTTGCAAGAGCATAGGAAGGTTTATCTTGCAGTGACAAGTGGATCTCCGTTTTTCGCTCATTCTCTAGGATAGACTCTTTGTGTTGATCCATTGTTTTCCCAACCAGGTCATCAACTTGGGTTTTCTGCACCTGTTCTTGAGAAGCTAAAAGGTTAGGACAGGGTTCTGCACAGAGTTGAGAAGTGTGAATAATTTTATCTGCACCTTGGAGAGCCCCATGGAAACCAGAATACAGAGAGGACATGGATGCATTTTTAATCGCATCTTCTTCCTTTTCACCAGATGACAGATAATTACGTTGAGTTAAACCATCAAAACGCTCAGAAGGTTGTTCCTTTGCAATGCAACAATTTTCAGGGCTAAGAGTATCTTCTGAAATTGGTGAACCGCTCAGAGATGAAATATTCATCCAGTTATATACGCATTTCATATTATAAGAAATTCCCACACTTGCAAGCCCCTGTCCCTTCCAAGTCTCACTAAAAGTATTAGTACCATCTTGCAAAACTCCTGATAAAACTGGATGTGCATTACATCGCCTATCAGGCCCATACAATGACATGCCTTGACTTGCTTTTGAAGACTTTAATTTTGAATCCATTGATGGTGTAATATGGCTCAGAGTCCTAGAATCAGCAGTGTATAATTTACACTCAGATGAAGTTGGGATGCTAACATGTTCTTCACCCATATAACATTTTGTATTCTCTTTGAAACACTCACTGGTAGGGTGCCTTAAATTTGCTCTGGACTGCAAAACAGGAAGAGGGCGAGTGGCAGTATCCCATAATTGACCAATTGCTGAGATTAGTTCAGCGGTGGTCAGCATCTCAGATGTCTTGATATCAGATATTTTTCCACGTTGCCTAATATCGTCTGAGGAAGGAGCATTTGCCTCCTGAGCAAATTTAACAAACTCAAAACGTGTCCCTTCATGCAAATGACACTTGTATTTTATTGAGACTGAGGGCTGTTCACTTTTATGAGGCTGACTGTGCACCCCTCCAGGCAAGTTACACCTGTATATGATTGAACATTGATCAATGGCAATTGAGACATACAAGGTAGCCATAAATCCTTGCATATTTAAAACGAGGATGGCCACATATCTTTTATCCACAGGCAAAACTTAAGAAGACAATAATAGTAATCCATAAAACCATATTTAGTGATGAGACCGCAAACCAGAGTTACATAAAACACAGTGCGCTTGGAAAAGTGGTAGGATTGGGCAGGTTTAGTTGGAAATGAATCTGCATTAGATTGGAATAGACTTGAATTTCTAACTTGTGCCACTTTCCAAAAGCGAAAGTGTAATTCATTAAGGGAATTCAACATACAAACAGACCGTCATCAATAGTATGAGTGCCCACAATGCAGATGACTTGTACATCAGGCGCATGGGAATTGATCGTTGGAATTGTGGACACAAATCCATAATAACTATATATACTCAGTAAATGGGCAATATTAAGCTCAGAAATCAATTAGCAGGCGAAACACACTTCACACCTGTAATTAAATTTTACACCGCGAGCAGCGATTCTAATGTTCCACTCCCATTAAATAAATAAGCAAAAAATGGCAACTTATTCCAAGTATATAATTCTAAACAAGTACGTAATGTAACAGATTACAAATAAAGGTCAGCATGGAGTATCTCTAAAAACCACCTAAAAAACTAAAGTGCAAATAAAGCCCACTATTTTCCTACGTTTTCCATAGCTTTCTCAGCAAAAAAGGGAAAAAAAAAATCCCAAAAGCAAAACTCAGCAGCTGTGAGAGGTGAGAGGTGAGAGGTGAGAGGTGAGAAGGGGCTGAACCTGAGTGATTTGGGCTGTTTCCGGATGGTGAGGGGTGTCTCCAGAGGCGTGTTGCGAGCCATTTTCTCGGGAAAATCTGGGAAGAAAGTGGAGTGGGAAGGCGTTTAGTTTATAGCCCCTGTTCTGCGCGGAGGGAGGGTAGCAAAAGGCATGGCATTTTGGGCGCCTGGAAAATTGGGGGTGTGTCCAAAATTTGAGTCCACCCTAATTCCAACTTTTAGGAATGGCGGCGACCGGGTGCTCCTTTTTATCAAAATGATACCATATGAATGATTCATCTATTTTATTGTCAAATAATCGTTAAAAAAGTTTTGCCATTTAGTCCAAAATAATTAACTTTTAAGTATAATATGTGTAATTAAATTTTAAAAAAATTATATTAAATATATTCAATTTAATTCAAAAAAAAATATAAGATATAAAATTAACTTGTAATTTTATTTGTTTAATATATTTTTAAAAACTTATTAGCATAAATTAAACTTAAAAGTTAATATTTCGAATAAATTAGGATTCATTTGACATGTACATTCCATCTTTATATTGTAGGTATCTTTAGTTTCTTATTTTATATTTTATATTTTGCTAAAGATAAATTGTAAATGTACATAAAATATAATTTATTTAATATTTTAAAATAATATCAAAATTTTAATCTGTGAAATTTTTTTCCCTCAACGCTTGTCATTGTAACTCTAGCTGCTACTCATCAAGCAATCTTAATCCAAATTCGCTTTTGTTGCTCCTGAGTAAGCTGAGTTCTATCTCTTTGTATTTCGAATCAAAATTTTAACACCAAGAGTCTTACTAATTCAATATTCTAGTAATAAAACAAGTAAAAATCACATTTTATTATCCAATATTATCACACCAACAAAAACATGTGTGTTTTACCCATAGATATCTCATCACATTTTATAGGAACAACTAAACTCTATTTTATAAGAAATATTTGATAGGCCCAAAGTACAATTTGCACATCACAATATTGTGACTCTCACAATATTCCTCATCACTTTAACAACCCTTTGTGACTCACATTCTACCTTATATTTCTCTTTAATTTCCTTTCATAATTTCCCCGACGTGTCATGACACCCACACCAAAACAAATAACAGGGAGACCACACAAATTATATTACACCATGATCAATTAAAACATAAAATGTTGCCATAACCTCTCTGTCAATACATAGATTCCTAGGGAATAAATAAATTCACTGAGCCGAGGAATGCAACACTGGCTAGTTATCTTTGAGTAATGCAACAATGACCATTTCCACAAGTGATGAAATACTGAGCGTAAAAGAATTTTGATGCTTCCCCTTTATAGTTGACCTCAACGTCACTGCCATCTTTTCAAGGATTTGGCTGAGGAACTGCCCGCAGTGAGCTTCTTGGATCCTGCAGATAAATAGAGTGATGAGGAATGTTCAAAATCTCACAGATAAATCGATGCATAGGAATTAGTAACCGAGGAGTGGAAATGACTTTCCCATTCCATTGCTCGGTTGCTAGTGAGACACAAAATAGTTCTGCAAGAGAGAATTATGACAGAGGATCTTGATCAAATGTTTTGGTGTTTGGTTTTTCCTTCGTTCTTCTCATTTTCTGTGGGTAAGCGTTTCCTACTTCACACATTCAGTGGGAATAAGCGTTTTTCAGTATCAATTTTCACATAGAACACAATCAAACATCAGAATGGAAGTTAGCACTTGGACTTGGAATTCATTATTCGTCCATTATACTCCCACATACCACACAAGACTAATAAGATTGAGCTAGAAAAACACCTGAAGTTGGAAATTACATACTTGGTAGCGATGACGTTGGGGAGCTTTTGGTCGATGAAAGCGGGGAAGTTTTAACTTGTAGTTGTGGTGGTCTTGGAATCCTACTTGGTATACTGCTTCTGCATTAATATGATGTCAGATGATATCAAATTATCAGATATGAATGGAAGGCAGATTATCATGTAAAGAAGCCTGGTATTTCAAGAAAATAAAGCACAAGCATAAGAACATATATGAACACATATACATGCAACCAAAAACTAACAATAAAAAAGGCTTTAGAAGTAACCATGATGAAATTTTAGTAGCTATGAGTCTTATGACACTACTTGGATAAGTCACTAAAGCTAAATATGAAGTAGCGTTATTATATTTCCTTTTTCAATTTCAGTAGCTATATTTAAAGATTATGAACTGTGTTTGGAATCAATAATATGTTAATACCTATCTATATGGAGTCACAACAGACAATACCGGATATTTCAAAATCAAAGAAATCAGAGAATCTTCATAAATCACACTGCCAATTCTAGATATATTCAGTAAGCAAGTTAAGCAGGCAGATAACACCATAAGATGTGAGAAACACTTACCTGTCCGAGGTCTCAGCTGGTTTTTCAGTTTCTGGAAAAAGAATGAACTCCACAACACTACTCAGTGAGCCGTCAGTTTCTGTCCCCATGGAAAGCCCGCTGTCAGATATGTCACTCAGTCTTTCATCAGAATCTGCATCTCCAAATCCGAAGAGTTCCACGTCTTCAATATAATTTGAACTAACGTCCCCCACAGACGAAAGCTTAGACTGTTGTTGGAAGAATTCCTTTTGATGCCTGAATTCATCCACTGATTGCTGAGAACCACTTTCAGAATGCTTGTCACTGTAGTCCGAAGAATTGTCAAGATCCGAAGCTCCTTTTGCGTTGAAGGACATATGGATTTGCTGATGAGACCCAAAGGAATGTCTTCTTGGAGAAAAAGACCCACACCTTAGTGACCGCAGCTGGCGCTTCTTGTTGGTGACATTAGTTTGTAACCGTCCAATGTGTTCGCCTTTTTTGTCACTGTGCTCTGAGGAACTATCAACATCTGAAGTTTCTTTATTTGAAATTCTTGAGCCTTTTCCTTTTAATGATGTATGGAATTTCCGTGGGGACCCTAAGGAATGTCGTCTTGCTGGGAAAGACGCATACCTGAGTGATTGCGTCACGTGCTTCTCACTGCTAGCCTTAAGCTGTTGTAACCGCTCAATTTGTTCATCTTTCTTTGTTATTATGTCTTTGAGGGATTCCACCTGAGATGGTAAGAAGTTGGAAAACGACAAATGAAAATGCACCATTGCATTCAATATAATGTCGTTTTGATATTGAACATGCAGGCAAGTTTAGATCGATGAAGTAACAGCTAAAATGGTACTCAGCCTGAGTACCATTTTTACTAGTTTGTTGCACAATACACAACCTATTTGAAACACAATGTGGGTCCATAAATAAAAGCAAGAATGGGTTCATTTGAATTTAACTGTGGGGACTCTTTCTAGAGTCAATACTGGAAAAAACTTTCAAATGTTGCTTGTGTCATCCCCCTCACATCACATTCAAAGTACATGAAACTTTTTACGAATAAGAAAGTGAATGTAAAATGAACCTGTTCCATTAGTCCTCTAACTTCCCTTCCCTCTTTGTTGCTCCGTGCAGCGCCTAACTCTACACCAGAGACCCTCTCGCCAAACTTCAGATTATTTATGGTTTCAGAATAGGACTCTACATCTGGATTGATATTTATAAACATAAGGGTCTTTGCTTGACCGCCTGTAGAGCAGGGAGGAGAGTGGGGGAACCAAATATTAGAAGGCAGACGAACCAGCAAGCCATAATAACGAGAAACTACAAAAGTTGAAGGCAAAACCATAATTAGAATCTAAATGTAGGATAAGCAGACAATACCCAAAGAGCCCTGAAGAATTTGAGTGAGTTTGCTATTCCTGTATGGCACATGAGACCTCTTCTGTGACAAAGCAAATATTACATCTCCAAGAGCTGATAAGGATTTGTTTATATGTTGTGCTTCCTTTAGTATGTGTCCGGTAGCTTCGGTACGACCTGCTCTTTCGCTACCAGCAAGATCAACCAAATGTAGATTCCCACGCAAAACAGCCTCAGTCTCCAAATCCAAGCCACGAACATGGACTGTGACCACGCTGCACAATCGATTGCATGATACCCACAAACCAAAACACGAAGGACTCAACGAAAGGACAAACCAACATATTATAAGTAGACACACATATCATAGAAACCCGACCTGTGAGATCTGCTACTTCTATCATTTAGGACGGTGGCGCCAATAGATCTATTCATTAACCCAGTATTCATCAATTCTATAACATCCTTTGTCGATCTAACAGGGTGCATGCTTGCATCAGGGACAGCTAACCCATTTGGCAGGGCAGCACTCCAGATATCAAGTGTGCGCAGGTTAAGGATGACAAATTGGAGAAACACGATTATAAAAATCTTTATCATAAAATAGCAACTGATAGAAATTAAAGGAAGCATCACAAATATAAATTATAGAGCCCTCTTTTTTTCCCATGGGAAGAGCTAGTTTTAGGAACCAATTTACTAATCAGCGACTTTCGCCAACCATCATATATTGTTTACAGAATATGACTAAAAAGCAAAAAATCAAGGATATTTTTTTTGAGAATCATCAGATGAGAGTAAATCCCGGACTTGTTCATTGTATATCTCAATCATTTGAACCCCAACTTCATACGTGACAGAGCTCTTCCGGGTCTGAGAAATGTTGAAGAGGTCACTTAAAGCTCTGTAGTTGACCCCCCATTCCTCTTTTGATGATATATCTGGCCCGGACTGAGACCAAAAAAGCATATTGATGTCTGTA
Source organism: Taxillus chinensis (assembly GCA_023512835.1). Lineage (NCBI taxonomy): Eukaryota > Viridiplantae > Streptophyta > Magnoliopsida > Santalales > Loranthaceae > Taxillus > Taxillus chinensis. The sequence goes on from CM042089.1 coordinate 4,284,107, forward strand.
ATGAACGAACTTGGACCCATCAGCGCATGTAGTGGAAGGAAAATTAAATAATGCGTACCATTGTATAAGTTTTCCCCGACCCCGTTTGACCATAGGCAAAGATACAGACATTGTAACCATCAAGAACAGACTGTATTAATGGTTGAGTGTCCATAAATACCTCCCCTGCCCACAGATAATATGAACAAATAGAAGCAGAATCACAATTATGTTCCTCTTGGAAGAGGTTGCCATTGAAATGAAAAAGTGACAGGAAAAAAAAAACTAATTGTGCAAACATTATAAAAATAATGAAAACTTAGAAACCTTGAGTTGTTGTAGGACCAAAGACCTTGTTAAACTTAAATAGCTTTCTGCTATCTTTTCCTCGTTTTATAGGATTCACAACAACCAATTCCCCATTCTCGCCGACACATTCAATTGTAGTTTCCTTTCCATTATTTCCAGAGGTAAGTGGTCTTATCCGGCAATAGACTCTGATATTTCCTGCCAACATGAAAACAAAATTTGTAGTGATGAAACACCCAGGCCGAGACAAATGAGATTATGTAGTACTATGTATACTTTACCTTTCAAATCTTGAACCTCATTATACAATTTTCTATTTTCCGCAAGAATCAAGCGATAACTTCCACCAACGTCTGTTAGACCTCTTACCTTTAACCCTGTACATTGTATAAATTACTTCATGTGAAAATAGCAATGTCATAAACATAAACAAACAATCAATCCTACCCAAATAATTTAGATCCTCTGAGAAAATCCTTTGAGTCTGCAATAATTCTTCCTTTATGGACCCAAAAATATTCCTTAACTCCTTTTGAATCAAGGCAAATGTTATAAGATTAAATATCAAAGCTATGTGAAGTGAAAAACACACAAATTTCGCAAACCTGCAGAACTTGAAACTGAAAATCTATATTATTCTGGTAGCTGAGCTCTTTCTCCTTCCATCCCTGAGGTATGGCTTCAGAAAGGGCCTGAGGTTCTTTAACCTCCTTCCTTGATTCTACTAAGAGTAACTGGAGTTCTTTTACCTTCTTTTCTAGCTCAACTTCTGTGTCCTTAGCTTTTTCTTCTAACAAAAGGCAATGCTTTCCATTTGACATTTTAACCAGCTCCAATTCCTGCTTCAGTGCAGAAACCTCAGCAACACTAATGTCCTTCTCTTTCATTAATCTGCCCAAGTCCAGTTCACAATGTTTTTTTTCCTCCTCTACTTTGGCCTTCCCAATCTGCAAAAACCCAAAATAGAATCGCTATATCAGAAATCTGTCATTAGTAAGCAGGGAGACAATTTTTTCCCCCTTAGTAGCATATAAGAACAATAATTCCCTCCACAGCTGCAGCCGACAACCGTATAGCTAGGCAAAACACAAAACATCCTTCGGCAAGATGGGTTGCATTGACTATTTAGCAATAATATTAAAGGTGTTCACCTCTATAAATTTGTGTCCAATTTAAATGCATTAGATATTGTTCAATCATTTCATTATTGTCACAATATGACAATAAAATCCATAGAAGGATGATTTCCAAATCACAAGTTCAGCAGTGGCGTCCTCATGCTACTGATATAATCCACCAATCATATACTAATCACCTAGATAAGTCAAAATAAATAAATAAATTGCAATAAATATTTTGAGAGTAAGCAATAAGGAATCACACGTGAATATCTTACAGATAGGCTTCGTCTGTCTTTAAAATGTGCTTCAATGATTTAGAATTGTACCTTTATTTGCTGAAGCTGATTCTTAGCAACCTATAACAACACAAGCTTGAAATCAACTTGATTAAAAAGTATTTAATAAAAATGATTAAATAATCAACAACAAATCTTGGGTTGACATATATGACTACTGCATAAGGTACCTCATTTTCTTGTGTGTTTCCTGTTGCAAGGACTTCAAGCATTTGTATACTCGATTGATACTTCTCCTCGCGAGCCTTGTAAAGATCATTTTGCTGCAGAATGCAACAATGAAGGCATTCAGAAACAATATTTGATATGATATGATATCACCTGAGAACAGTTCTTTAGAACATTATACAATTTGTAAGCGGCCTAGGTGAGTTGAAACTCGCTCCTCGATTGATTTGATAACTTTTTTCAACAATGGCCCCGCACGCTGCGTGAATGTTGAAGAGTTAAAAATATGAATCCAAAACAAAAATGCATGCTCAAAAAGTATGGCATCATTGATCTTCCCACAGTCATACATGAACATCCCCATTCTTTCGTTCAATGCTTTCATCCAAGATCTTATTTACAATATTGAACAGTGAATGACTTGGAGCAACCTGCCAAAAAAACAAAACATAAAGATTGAGATAGGGGGGGGGGGGTGGTTTCTAAAATACATATCTATGAAAAAGGTCTATAAAATACATATCGTCCTTTTAAATACTAAAAGGACTTCATGTGCTTACATCTGAGCTGTCAAATTTCATCAATTCTGACTCTGAAACTTCAAGAGCAGGACGATCAGCATTACAACCTTGCTTCCTTTGGAGCTCATCATTGATTTTTTGTCCAAAGTTATGCATCATCAAGCCGTTTGATATCTCTGCAAGATAAATATAATAAATAGCAGCATAAAGTAAAGCCTCCATATTACATTATGATGATGAAATAAAATGTGAGGTTAAAAGAATTAAATGACATCAAGTCAGCTGTAAATGATTAAAAGAACTAAATGATAGCAGTCTTTGGAAATTCCTTTTATCATACCTGGCGGAACAAAATTGTGCAGAGCGCTTTCCAATTTTGAGTCCATTGAACTTCCTTTCAACTCCGACACACTACCAATCTGTGCACGTGAAGGTACGCACGCTTGAGAAGGATCAGTATTCCATCTCCTTCTTGAGTGACTTTGTATCTTTTCTCTATCGATGTCAAAATGATCTCTAAGTGTCTGAAGACACTGAAGAACCCTCATTATAGATCCCTAATGAATACAAGACATCCTCAATCAAGATATCTAAGCAAAATAAAGGGCCCAAAGATGTAATGCATGCATTCCGAATATGACAGTTAGGCGATCCAAATTGAGTCAGTGTGTTGCATCCAAAACCAAATCAGGGCGACTAAAGGATCTAACCAATATAATTATTATATTTAAATCCATATTTAATTAATTTTTATTCGAAGTGGAAAGCATGCAGTGGAACAAGCCACTCCAATGGCTTGTTTCATCCTAGTTTTTGAATGATGTCCTAAATAGTACCCTACGTACCCAGAGTGGGTTCTATGATAAATGAATGTTAGCAGGATATCAGGCAATCAACTAATAATGGCAACGGTGCAATGACATATTTAGATATTAGGCTACCAATATAAAGTGAGTTTAAGTTTGTGATAATCGCAAGCTCATGTGTTTACTCTGAGCTAACATCTCCAACACAACCATGATAAGATTGGATTGCTAAGCAGGAGGGTCAAAATGCTCATAAAATTTATAATCACCTGTTCTAGGTCAAAAATCTCAAAATTGGGCAGTCCCATGTCATCCATAGCTGACAAAAAATTTCTCAAACTATCAACTTTAGACTTAGAATTGTATTCCTGAAAAAGAGAATACATACCAATCAAACCAAACCAATCAGCCCTAATTTCATTGAAGAGAACTCATATAAACCAAAAAAATAAGCTCAAATTAAGTTTTAAAAGCAAGCGAATCAGGAACATTCAAACTATAACCATTTTAATTGAACCGGGGCTGAGCCTATTCAAAAGGCTGCATAAAATGCTTCCATCAATCAAGCACTTTCTCAGTAACTCCTCTGATGCATTTGACGGAAATTTCAAGCAAGGAAGCATAGAATTTAACCACTCTATCATATTTTCTTGCAAGTTACCTGAGCAAAACCTTAATTAGAAGGGGCGGGGGTGGAAAGTGAAGGTTGAATGCAAGGACCAATGTACTAGTACGCAGTATGCACAACTTCTCTTACCATCAACTCCATATTTAGTGTCCTGCACTTTGGACCGGGTACTCATAATGATACCTTACCAAATCGCTTGCTTTGTAATCAATTATGGAAATAACCCTGAAAAGAAACAAAACACCCCCACCACAAAAAAAAACACTAGTTATTTAGTAGAAAAATCTGAAAATGCATTCAAATTTTTACTTCATTCGAACTTATATTCACTACTGCAGGAATAAAAAATTATTACTTTGTCATACATGTGTTTGTGACACATTCATGATTATATGCACTAAAGAATGTTCATTTGAATGTCTGACAAACACAACTAAAAATGATCGGTCATAATGCAAGTTTCACAAATCTTACAATTCTATTACCGACTACAATACAACATAAATTTTGATTGTATTATTGAAAATCATTTTGGTGAGTTTAAAAAAGTATAAATTCATTTATAATTTTAAGTAATTGTTTTGAATAATTTTTTTAGTTTTTTTTAAATACAAAAATAATTTTTAACAATTGCTTTCAAAAGCAAATAATTGAACACATAAACCACCGTGAAAGCCATCTATAGGAAAAAAAAAGAACCTAGACCAGTATTGACAAATCGAAACGAAGGTGGCGGCAACGATATTGGCCGATCAAATGCACAAAGCTTGAAGGATCGAGCAACACGCCAAGTAGAGGAGGTGAGAATATATATATGGAGCGAGAGAACAAAGGAAGGGGTTGTCATTAACGTTTGTTTGTTCGTCTGTGAAAACGCTGATTTTGATAGACAAAAGAAGAGAACCGAGAGTTAGTTGAAAAAAAATGATGACAAAGCGATTTTGGCCCCATATTATTTTGGACCTATCTCCATATCCGCGCGCAATCCAACGGTCATTATCCAAATTAACTTTTCTTATATGTATATTTTGTCATATTTTTATTGATAACAAATAAGCAAATGACCCGAATGGCTGGTTTGACCCGCCCCGCACCTGCACACATACAACATACCACGCGACGCTTTCAGCTGCAAACCCTAGCTCCTGACGCCATTCAACACGCCACGCTATCAGCTGCAGCTCAACGAGGACAGTATGGACGAGGCCCCCGCCGCCGCCGCCGCCGCTGCAGCGCAGAGCACATTCGATGGCATGGAAACCTTATCCGTATCTTCAGACTCTCCGTCTCCGGCGGCCGCTTCTTCAAGACCAGTCACCGAGTAAGTATTTCCAAACAACAACGATCAAAGAGTTCCCATCTAACGCTTCCCTCAGTCTATTTCGATATACTTTGACGGTCTGTTGGTGTCTGTGTTTTTTATCGTGTCTTCGATTCAGGATGAGCCTGGAGGAGAGGTTCAGGATAGTGCGGAGCGTCGGAGAGGAATGTATACAGGAGGATGAGCTTCGCAATCTGCTGGCCAATAAGCCTCATCCGATCTGCTACGACGGCTTCGAACCCTCCGGGAGGATGCATATTGCTCAGGTTTTTTATTCTGGGTTCTATTTATTTGGCAAACCGCAATTGGGTTTCTTAAAACTAAATTTTAAGTCCTATATGTGATGGAACATTGTTATACGCGGGGGGAAAATGACAGCAAAGATATAAAAGGCACGCATTTCCCATGTATTGTGATTTGGGTTTCTATTATTTGAACTTCTGGGACTAGTGGTATTATTTGTGCTGTAACCGATTCTAAGTTTCATCACTCAAATCGAAAAATTGGAACTTGAATTTGTTGGTTTTTATCTTGTGCAATTCAGTAGTTTTACACCTTCCTAAAATTTATTAAAATTGGGGTTTGTCTTCAAGGAACACTAGAAATTGTATAATATTCACAACAATATTGTTTGTGTGTGTGTGTGTGATTCCCCCCTGAAAAAATTTGGTACTTGTTTGCTGCTGAAATTTGCATTTATTTCGAAAACAGGCCATAAAATGTGGCATATACTTTAAATTTATATGTTTTCATTTTGTATATGCAGGGAGTGATGAAGACGCTGAGTGTAAACAAATTAACTTCTGCAGGCTTGATAGTAAAAATATGGATTGCTGACTGGTTTGCAAAGCTGAACAATAAAATGGGAGGTGATTTAAAGAAAATTGAGACTGTTGGACGATATCTGATTGAAGTATGGAAGGCTGTTGGGATGAATGTTGATGAAGATAAAGTGCAGTTTTTGTGGTCATCAAAAGAGATCAATGCACGAGGACATGAATATTGGCCACTTGTTATGGATATTGCCCAAAGGAACAATCTTCCAAGGATTAAGAGGTATAGAAGTGTTTATATGTTCAAATTTTAAATCTTGCAGGTTTAAGTTGAGCTTATCATGATTGGTTGTCATTGTCAATGTTTAGGTGTGTTCAAATTATGGGTCGGAATGAGGAAGATGACCTGACTGCAGCACAAATTATGTACCCATGCATGCAATGTGCTGACATATTTTTCCTCAAGGTAATTTGTTTACTTTTTTGATAACTACAAAAACTAAGTTCACTAAAACAAGAAGTTGTTCATCCTTTTGATTATTCATGAACTAAAATAGTAATTATTTAAAATTTATAAACAAACATATTCATTCGTTTGTTTGTGAGCTCAATTGCTCTTTTGTTTGTTTAAATGTTTATAAATATAATTATTCATATTTTTGAACATTATTCGTAAAAAAAATATTTGCGAACATAAACACGCAGAACTCAACCTTATTCAAGTTCGTCTGTTTATTTTTGCGAAAAAAAATTATTCATGAACATTATTCTTTTTAATCAAACAAATATAAATAATCTTTTCCGAGCTTGTTTGTGAAATATAAATATATTTTTTTAATCAAACAAATATAAATCAAACATGAGTTTGTTTGTGAACGTTTGATTTATTTATAATCTTAAGTAAATGTTTTTGCAGGTTGACTAAGCTTGTTTTGGTCGTTTACATTTCATTGGCTATAACAACACACATTTAGTTGGCAGGGATTACATTATGTGCTTGGCTGTCTACTATTAAATCACTGTAATTGTTGAACCATTGGCCTTAATAATATACACATAAATTTGTGGCTAATGTTTCCCTTGCGAATGATTTAGGAGTTATGGGTGTTGCTAATACTGCCACCTTGCTTTATTTATGTGCATGGAATGGCTAAAATAGAATGGTTGATGACCATAATTTTGATTAATACTAGTGTTCAAAGAACAATACCCATTCTTTTGATGACCACCACCTTTAAGATGGCTAAGAGTTGCGGGGTGTCTTCTTCAACAGCAGTGGGGACAGTGCTTCGACAGTCTGGATCCTAGACTAGTCTCTGATCGGTCCATGAATTAAAAAATCAATTTTTCTTTAATGTTTCTCTCTTCGATCTTCTATTTGATCTTCAAAGTTCAAAGATGGGTTGGATAAATCACACAAAGCAGTTTTTTTGGATTGAGAGGAAGAACTTGGAATTCAAAATAGAGAAGGTGGATTGAGAGTAGAATCCAAAAAGTGAAAGAACTGTGGTATGTGATTTTAGATGTAGCTTCCTATTGTAATGTTTCTTGTATTCTAGGAGACATGCTATCTTTCTATTTTAATCTTTCTTTTTGTTTGTGTATGACACCGGCTTGGTGCCTCTTTTAATAAAATCTTCCTCGGATCATTTTTCAAAAAAGTTAGTGGGTTTGTGTGAGGCTTGTTGCACCCCTTTCTTTCATTCTTTTAGAGTTTTTAGATCCCTGCATGACTTTATTTAAATGTATAGTTCTATCCACGCCCATGTCTTGATGTAAAAATATTGGTTTCATGTAAACTTCTACCAAAAAGCACAAGAATTGATTTGTTTTTTGTTTTTTTTTCCTTTAATAATAGGCAGACATATGTCAATTGGGGATGGATCAACGAAAAGTGAATGTACTTGCAAGAGAGTATTGCGATGAAATCAAGAGGAGAAACAAGCCTATAATTTTGTCTCACCGTATCCTCTGAATTTAACTGGCATTTTTTTATATTTTCTGCTATCATGACTTGCATAAACTTCCTTTGCAACTGATGCATGTTTTTGCCTTAATTACTGTTGACTTTCAGACATGTTGCCAGGATTACAACAAGGGCAAGAAAAAATGTCAAAAAGTGATCCTTCTTCCTCTGTTTTTATGGAAGATAGTGAGGTACATTGCTAAGCGAGGAAACTGAGGGAATATTTTGCTTTATTCAAGCTGCACTTGCTCTGCGTGCAATAATTTACATTTACCTACTTTTGAGAGCTGTGTTATATTTTTATCACATATACTTGTTTAGGATGAGGTGAATGTAAAGATAAAGAAGGCTTATTGCCCTCCAATGATAGTACATGGAAATCCATGTTTGGAGTACATCAAATATCTTATTTTCCCGTGGTTTAATGAGTTCAAAGTACTGCGCAGTGAAGCAAATGGTGGGAACAGGTGGGTTTCACGCATGCATAGTTCAATGACAGGCTCATCTCTTCTTTTTTTAACCCTTGTCTTATAACTCTCGGGAGTTGCAAGCCCTTTTAACAATTAACTCATCTTTTTCTCGTTGCTTCTCTGTTTAGGACATTCAATGACTTTGGTGACCTTATAGTTGATTATGAAAGTGGAGGCCTTCACCCAGCCGACCTTAAACCTGCCTTATCTAAGGCTTTAAATAGGATATTGCAGGCAAGCTTCTTCAACGACTGATAATTTATTTTCCCACTTTCTGATTATATCTTATTAATTCTGTATCTTCTCGTGAATGAGGAAACTCAAGTATTACAAAAACAGTTCTTTGTAGCCATTCAGTTCTCTCTTGTTTCTGTACTTCTAAGAGTCGTTAGCATGCTCTATACATGCATGTTTAAGTTATTTGTTTCTATTGTTGCTGAAGATCATTTACTATAGATAACAAAAGTGTCGATGCGACTGTGTCCATAAGTTTCTGTCTTTTGTGTTTCATTCTTTTTCTGCAGCCAGTGCGAGATCACTTCGCCAACAACAGCAATGCCAAGATCCTGTTAAAAACTGTCAGGGTATGTGCATACATTTGGCTCTTTTGTTCGTTTCAATTTAGCAGTAAAATTTATTTGATCATGTTTCTAACTTCCTATCAAAGTTTAATTTTTTAAAATGAAACCTTGGGTTTTTGTATGCAGGCGTACAAAACCACTAGGTGAGGTCAAAAGTGGTTGATTTTTGGAATACTGGTTTAGGAAATCTTGGATGAACAAGGTTACCATGTAATGTTTCATCTTGCCTTGATGGCTATTTGCGTTTTCGTTGTTTTGTGCGTTAGCTCCAAAAGTAGTTGTGTACGACTAGAAGGACGGTGTTGGCATAAGTTGGCATTTCTATGGTTGTTAAAATAATGTGCTTGACTAGAGGGATGGAGTTTTTTTTTTTTTTTGTTGGTGGTTTCTTCTTACATGAAATTTAAATCTGATACAGCAGTGGGCAAAACACCACTGGCTCGGTACCTGGGAATGGGATGTCATTTACTATTGTAAACTAAATTTGTCTTCTTTATGTTTTATTCTTTTTATAGTAAACAGTGTGGTTGTGACTATCAATGGGTTTGTCTTCTTTGTGTTTTATTCTTTCTCTGCAACCTGTACGAGACTCACTCTAAAAATAGCAATGTCAAGTTTGTGGGTGAGAACCACCCAGCACCCACAGGGAAAAAAAACAGTAAAAAAAGGCAAAACGAGATTGTTCAATCTTAATTAGACCGATTAATAAGAATGTGATTGGTTTTATATATCAATCAACTGGTTAAAAAAATTGTTTCTAACCTGCCTTTCGGGTTAATATGAGCCTAGCCTTTTACATTTTAAAATTAGGTTAAATTATATTTTAACATCTAATAGTCTGATATGATATTCACATAACATATTTGTGTTACACGGTAAGTATTATAATCGAACGTTAATTCCATGAGGTGTACGTATGCATATGGTGACGAAGCCATTAAGGTTTCAATTATCCTATGTTTTGAAGGGTAGCACGTTGAGAGCTGCAAATACATCAAGCTCTCTAAAATCTCAAGCATTTTTGCGTAAGTCACATGAGTGATAGAGGTGTGCATGGGTCGGATATACTAGTGAATTTATTAAATAAATAACGAGTGTCAACCGATGGGCATATGATATATTGCCAATTAAGATTTATTAATCCGTAATTGAATGGAGTATGCAAAAATTAAACTTATAAAACAATTGTAACCAAAACAACATCAAGCATCAGGTATAAACACTAAAGCAATATCAAATCCAGCTTCAAAAGGTAAACAGAAGATCAAAGAAGTAATTGGAGACTGCAAGCAACAAAAACATAAAACCATGTGCAAACAAAAAATATGATCATGGATAAACACTAAATGAAGACTAGGGTTCAAGCATCATGTCAGGTGATATGCATCAAAACATAGAATTTTGTTCATTCATGGCTCAACAAAGAGAAGAGGTAGCTCAAGAACTAGGATCTCACCAAAGGAAGGCCAATAAAGGGTCAACTAACTATAAACGTCACCCTGCATGTCAAAGGACTATGAGCATGACTTAACATTTCCAGGTCATATTAAAAAATCCAAACATTTCAATGGATGGAGAGGAAAACACAAAATATGTTACCAAAACAGGTAGCAGAAGAGTTTGCGGGAACATATATAACATTTGTAGGAAGGTTTTTTTTTTTTAAGGCATCATGAATTTATTCCCCGACCGTATTTTCTTTTTGTAGGGACCATTTTTCTTTGTTCTTGCTTTTATAATAATTGGATCTCCACATATATTAAATTGAAATTTAATTTAATTTGTTTTAAAAAAAATTGTGAGCCGAGCAGGATAGACAAAAAAGATTCATATACACAATAATTAACCCAAGATTTATGATCCTTAATTTTATTGGGTTATATAAGTTAATTCCTCTGTTTTCTAGTGTTCTTACTGCAACATTAAAAATAACTAACATTCTGATACAGATATTGAAAGGCTAATCTTTGATTAAAACTTTATTAAATTTCCATAAATTTCTTATCTCACATATTGCTTTAAAACAATATTCTGATACAGATACATCATAGTATCATACATCCGTTTAAAAAAAAAAAAAAGAATCGGAAAGACACCTTAGTAATTTGAATTCCTCTAATTTACAATCACTACTATAATGGAGATTATGAGACTGCTTTTCCAGATGCATCATACATCCACTAACATACCAGATACTTGACTGCCCTCTTAGTTAAAATAGAAAAACACGTATCATCAAAAACTGCTTTTCCCGTAGCATGTCCGGATCATAAAAAAACAAAATAAAAAAGTAGGCCACCCTGCATTAACAAATGATACGGAAAAACAAAAATCGATTAACACATTGGATACGATGTAGAGAAACTGCAAATCAAATCTAATCGATCGCATATGAATGGGATCTTAATAGCAATAGTCGACGGTGATCGGATGCGATGGCGTGTAACAATTGCCGTTGAAAGAGATTAAACTGTACACAAGAGGGCGGCGCCTAGGATTTGGGACTCAGTTCTTATTTTGCATGAACAAGAATTGAGAATATTAGGTTTTTTAAAATTTTTATTATTATTATTATTATTATTATTATGGGTGACACCGGATCTAGTTTTGTTTAATAACAATTCAAAACTACAGTCTTGATTTGTTATTATTTTTTATTTTTATTATATAAAATATCATTACATTTCAGTTTTTTCCTTTTATAATTATTAATAATAATGGATTAATAATACCAAGGGACTTTAGGTTGTGAAGTGAAACATGGTGGCCACGAGAAAAAAAAAAGGTATCTTATTAAATAAATATTTTGTTCACATGAGATTAATATCATGTATGTTTATTGTGATTGTTTTTGTTTTTATTTTGAAAATATATTTTAAAATATAATATTTATTTGAGTACAGAAAATAATAAAATATTAATGTTTAGTTTTTGTAATCCAAAAAATAAAATAAAAAATTTTAATTTTTTAAAAAATTTTATTCGAAAATAACTTCTATATTTTTAAAATAAAATTTAAAAACAGATTAAATAAACATGTCCGAAAGCTAGTGATTTTTAAATCAGATATTATGAAGTTAATTTATTTTTATGTCCTTAATTAATCAAGCATTTGATATTATTGTATTTTTTTGTGGGAAAACTGTTTATAATTTATCAGATGGTTATATTTAAGATTTGTTTTAACTGGCATCACTTCTTAGTTCTTACCATATCTAAGAAATTATATTTGAGTTTCCCTAACAAACCATGACGCATTTAATATAATTTTCTAAGGATTACACTGACTGATAGTCACTTACACATGATTATTGTACGTTCAAAATTAGGATATTCACCTCTTATGGATGATGCGAAGGTGTTCAGATGAGTGAGGGCGTTTGGATGAGTTCATTTCTGATATATAAATAGGGTCCATAAACAAGCTTTTATGGAAATTATCGCCATATAAACAAAATTAAATCCCTTAAACACCCTCAACATTAGATGCATTTACTTAGGAGGGATCAGCTGTTTTGTCTCAACGGAGGCGATCAACACACGTTTTCGATAGAGACATGTATTCTCCTTCCTTATGGATTGGGTCTTCGTCTGTCTGCAACATTGTATAGTCTTGGTGAAGCACCAAACAGGTGATTTCAAAAGCGCATCCGTATGCTTTCTCATTCCATGAAAAAATACAAATACACGGTGCATAGGGAGACTGCTTGATTATCAGAGTAAACGAGATGCTTTCATATCCAATCATACAAAAATTCATTTCCTAAAGGATGCTGGGTTTAACCCCATGCATCAAATACTAAAACATGATTTAATAGGGTGAAATGAATGGCACCTGCTCACACAAAATCATGAATTCATCAACCATTCGCCTCGTGTTGTCAAAAATTAAATCCATTAGTCGCATGGGAACACCTTGAACACTGACTATAGATGGGTTGACACCTTCGCTTATGGAAAAGAAATGGTTATCATTCCCACTCAATCGTTGAAGGTGGCTTTGATGTAATGTCTTGAACAACTCGGTTCACACCTCGGACACTGTTGCAAATTTTTCGGACAACAGCCTCCAGGAATTTATGTTCAAAATAGTACCTGAATCATAACATGTGCATGAGAGCAATCACATTGACACTGCTACTAGAAGGGAAACGGGGAGAGAAACTACTAGTAAATAGAGAACAGAACAATTTTGATGGAAAAAAAAAACAAAAATGTACTAGATAAATGCTAAAACAGAAAAAACACACTGCTAATTGCAAAATGCTTAAACAAGTGACCTGTCTAATTGTGTCCGTGATATCATTCTGTCATTCCTGAGACCATTTTTTCCCCTTCCACAGTTTCAAATTGGATTCCACAACCCAAATGGCTTATCTTACCACAATGTTTCCAATAAAAAAATGGAGGTTTAAAAAAACAGGGTTAGCGTGATTTAGAATTCCATCTCACACAAAAATGAAAAGGTAATTGAAGGATAACCTTATCAGTGAATGAAATTTTAGAGGGCAAGGTTTTTAAAAAATAAAAATCTACATGGGGGCAGGATGGAATAGAAAACAGGTAAGGTAGTCTCACCAGTCTGCCGTCATTCCATCTTGACTTGTAACAGCTCTGAGGGCAACAACATGGGAGTGAGTTCTCTGATCACCTTGAACGCCAACTGATCTTATGGGAAGAAACACCGCAAATGCTTGCCAAATCGAATCATAGATCCCAGCATCTTTTATTGACTGAATAAAGATTTCATCTACCTGAAAAGGCAATTTTAGAAGATACATAGAAGTAAGAATTAAGAGGCCAACACAGATATTTCTTTGATCCATCAAAGAAACTCAGATACCTGGCGGAGGACTTCCAATGCATTTCCTTCAGTGACATCACCCAATATACGTACAGCAAGTCCGGGCCCAGGGAATGGATGGCGCTTTAGAAATGCACTAGGAACACCTAAAATTTTCCCCAATTCGCGAACCTTCCAACAAAAATAAATAAATAAATATAGACAAATTAGTTCATTACCAGATGAAAAACAGAAGTGTAATTATAAGAAGCCAGAAAGTGAAGTCAGTCAAAAACCTCGTCCTTGAACAAAAGTTTCAGTGGTTCAATGAGCTTTAATTTCATATCCTTGGGAAGCCCTCCAACATTATGATGGCTCTTGATTGTGTGAGAGTGATTTCTTCCACTTCCAGGGGGTGGGCAAGACTCGATCACATCTGGATACAAGGTTCCTTGGACCAAGTAAGTAGGTTTCTTTCCCAATTTCTGTTCCAATTCCAGGGCAAAACTATCAAAGACACGGATAAATTCATTTCCAATGATTTTCCTCTTTATCTCAGGGTCGACCACACCTTTCAGCTTACTGAGAAATTGTTCTGTCGCATCAACACAAGTGACAGGTAAATGAAGATCCCTCTGGAAAGTTTCCATAACACGTTCTCTCTCCTTATACCTACAGAAAAAAATAGAGAAAAATAATCAAACTCGATGTATGGATTAGACATAGAAAAAGGTGTGAGGTGCACTCTCACCGCAGTAAGCCATTGTCAACAAAAATACAGTGAAGCCTGTCTCCAATGGCATTGTGAACAAGAGTGGCTGCAACAGTGGAATCCACACCTCCAGATAATGCACAGATGACATGATCTTCAGGACTGACAAGCCCTTTGATCAATTTAATTTCTTGATCCATTACATCTTCCATTTTCCAATCTGCAGAAACTCCACAAATATCAAAGAGGAAATACTGCAGCGTTTCCATCCCTTCTGGTGAATGGGTTACCTACACAAGAACCCAACAGTTCTCAAGCCTTGTCATGAGATAGTATACTGAAAATCAAACAATCCCATATATATATGAATGCCATTTTTAACATGCGCTTCTGAATACCATATTAACTCATATAATAAAAAAAAATGACAAAAAAGGTCCCGCAATAAAAAGTAGTAACAAGACGCAAAATCAATAAGAAGAAACAACAAAAACTGTTAAAATTTTGCAACTTTATCACCACCATATAATTAAAAGTGAATTTAACTATATAGTATATACAGCTGTGATGATAAAACTACCACTACTTCTATCAGCTTTTAGTGTCCGTGGTCTTGGGTGTGGGCATAGTACCACTCTTATTAGAATAAAATGTACAACTATAAGCCTAAGAAATGAAACAATGCTAATCATGAATAAGATACAATTCAATGATACATTAATATATATATATATAGTGGGTACTTATCGCACTTTTTTGCAGTATAAACTAGTACTAATTGGGCGAATTCCCAAGCACAATCAAATTACTCCGAGAGGAGAGCACAATCCATTAGTCAATACCTCCGGATGATACTGCAGCCCATAAAACCTCCGCGACCGATCCTCCACGGCAGCGACTGCACCCTGGTGGCTCCGCGCCACCACAGCAAACCCATCGGGCAGCCTCACGGCCTCATCACCGTGGCTCATCCACACAGTCTGCCTATCCCCAACCTTCTTCTTCCCAAACAGACCCGAATCCGCCATCTCCACGGCAATATCCATCCTGCCGTACTCCTGCTTCTCCCCGCACCGCACCTCGCCGCCGAGGCTCTGCACGATCAGTTGCAGCCCATAGCACACGCCGAGGACGAAGACGGCGTTCTGCTCCACGTAGTCGACGAAGCCGGGGGCGAACGACGGAGCGTTTGGCGCGTGAACGGAGTGGGGGCCTCCGGAGAGGATGATGACGCGGGGGGCGAGGTCGGCGATGGCCTGAAGAGCGGAGGTGCCGGAGATGCAGAGGGAGAAGACGGAGAGGCTTCTGATCCGTCGAGTGATGAGGTGGGTGTACTGAGATCCGAAGTCTAGGATGAGGACCAAGTCCGATTTTTTTGTTAGGGATTGAGCTTGAGCTTGAGTTTCCATGGCAGAGGCGGAGGCGGAGGCGGAGGCGTGGGCGGAGGGGAAGGGTTTCTCTAGGGTTTTTTCCCTTGTTTTTTCGCGGGAGCTGTGCTGTGTTGTTGTGGTGCCCTGTAGCGTGATGGGCTGGGGACTTTTTTTCAAATAAAAAATCCTTTTTTTATATTTTTAAATAGCCAAATTATGTTGGTTTTGGGATTTGACTCATTTGAGGTTGTTTCTTTTTTTTCTTTTTTCTTTTAGTGTTTAATACAAGACATACAACTATACAAGTGACATATTTTTGTTGTGCAGTGGAAATAGTTTCTCTCACGCCTCCATTTGTTGTGTTTTTTTAGGCGTTAAATGAGTTTTTATAGCTGAGAAAACTTTGAAAGAAAAGTGTTCTAATTTTCAACAAATATCAACTTCACATATGGGATTGAAGTAATAGATTATTAGTAGTATATTATTTCAATGATCTCTTACTCACGTGTTAAAGAGTTGTTTGGTTTTTATTTTTTATTTTATGTTTTACTTTATTGAAACTTTATTGGAATTAAATTTGAATCCTGTATAAAATAAATATTTAGTAAAAAAGAAAATCTGCTTTTGTTTTAAAATTTATTTTTTATTGAGTATCATAAAAATTAATTTTAAATAAAAGCGTATAGTGAATCCAATTAAGTAAAGTAAGTAAAGAAAGAAAAAAACATAATATGAATAAAAATTGAATTTATATATTAAAACATATTAAATTATTTTTAAAATTTATCTGTTTTTAAAATAGTTTGTCAATCCTCAAGGGTGTTTATTACGTGTTTCAGATATTGTATTTGATTTCGTGACTTAAAATTTTATTGGAATTGATATTTGAATTTTGTTTTTGTAAAACAATAAAAATTATATTTAATAAGAAAAATAGTGCTTTTGAAATATTACTCCCTTCTTTCATAAGCATAAATAATAAAATTTATTTAATAAATTATAAAAAAAAAATTTAAATATGATAAAAAACATTAGTGAGTATTACTTTTAAAATCTGTTTTATTATAAAATAGTTTTGAAGAATATACAAATAAAAACATTAAGAATATGGTCAAACATTAGAGACAAATAAAGAATTCAGGTTCAGACAAGACTATGAAGAGGAATCGGGTAGATTGCCTCCAACTTCATCTGAGTCTCTCAATCCCTTGTCTCTTCACCTAAGAATGACCCAAAGTAAATTCTAAAATCCACCAAAAAGTAAATAATAAAATAAGAAATAGGAAGTATTCTGCTGCCATTGTCACCGCGGATGGCATTACCTTAGCACTGCTGTCGTGGCGCGCGCACATAGCATCGTGACTCTTATTGCAGTATCACAATAATCATCATGACTCCAATCATTGCTTCATGACCCTGGGCTTCCACTGGTAATGCTGTTCTTATCTTCGTTGTGATGTGCAAGTTTTTCTTGTCGCAACTTTTTGATTTGTGCGTCAGTATTGTTGTAGAACTTAAGAATAGTTGTCGTGACCTGTTATTTGCAAAGATTGTTTGCCAATCCATCCGGCCAGACGTTGTGACCCTAGCATCTCCCATCACGACCCGCACAGCTTGTGGAGTCTGTATCTTCACACATCCATATGTTGCAGTGTCCAAACCTGGCATTGTAACCTTTCATTCACTGGATGAAGTGGTTGTTGTGACCCCTATTGCCTAATTTTGAGCTCTGCATTTTTGACTGTTTCACTCTTCTTTTCTAATCGCTGAACTCTTGTAAAATTCAAATAATAAATTTGGTTATTTGAAACAATAATCGATCAAAGGCCGTCAATCACTAATTGATTGTTCTTTGTTGGATACATTAAAATATAACTATTGAAAACCAACTGTTTCAACAGTATACCAATTAACTGTTTTAGCCTAAATTGTATGTTAGTTGGGGATTTGCTTAAAAACTTCAACATTGCTTCTCCACATGTTTCTAACGATTATGTGTCTTGTTGAATTATAAATACATCATTAATAGTCTAAGGATATATACAATCAGGGAGCCATAAAAGTCACTTTAATTTTAAATCCAGATGCTTTTAGATTGTAAGCAATACTCAAATCATAATTGAGATTATTTTGTATTAGCAACTTGATTAGTTATTGGTCAGTGCTTTACCCATAAAAAAAATATGTAAGTGGTTATTGTCTAGCCCAACAAAACGACACAAAAAATAAAGTCAACAATTATTGCTACACCAACTAAAGCAACAAGATGTTTGAAGGCCTTAAAGAATTACATCTACACGAAAGTTTGGTGTATATTCTGACATTTTTTCTGTGGTCATTCACCCAATAGGTTTTGACGGCCACAAACCCTTACTCATGGGGAATATTCTGACATTTTTATTGTTGTTTTGGTAGTCAGGTTGGTACAATTCTTCTTAGTTGCTCATTTTTATATGACATTTTTTGGGTGTTAATATCAAAAAAGTTGTTCCACCAAAGCTTGATGATTGTGGTATGTAATCTTGTTTTAGTCATTTCCACACTAGTTTTATATGTAATATTAAGTTCAAAGGAAAAAGCCTTCTTCTTTTAGGTAGCTCGTGGGGATAAAAGCGGGCAAGATGGTATTCCGATGCTACTAAAGATTCCAATAATGTTTGATCCATGGGGCGGCTATCACATTATTGGATTTGGCGACATCCTTTTACCAGGGCTGCTTGTAGCATTTTCGCTCAGGCATAAGTTCTATGCCCTTTTCATATGTTTTGTATTTTTAATTTTCTTTCTCTCTCCTGGACTCACCTTGCACATCTAATACTCAGTTATTTGCAGTCTAACAGAGATTTAGAGGACAACTTTTCCCTCTTCCAATGAAGCTGTACTACCATGCCTTATGTGGCCTTCCCCTCCATCTATTACATGTTTTAAACAATGGCTCATACTTGCAGGTTTGATTGGCTGGCAAAGAAGAATCTTCGAACTGGATACTTCTTGTGGCCAATGCTAGCTTATGGATTAGGTATGAAAAATACTAGCCAGACTCACCACCCTGTTCTGTCACTAATGTTTTATAAAATTACCACTTCATTAATGGAATTTCTCATTGTTCTTATCCTAGTGGTTTCATGATTTTTTTTTTTGAGGTCGGTGAATATCTCTTACTCCTGTAATGATTTGGACCTTGGTCCAACAAAGGGGTTTAGTATGCGCGTTGGGGTACAGCTAGGCTAGACTTCTAGTGTTGTTTTCATGAATGTTGTAGTTCTTATATATGAAAATCCATTGCAGGCCTTCTAGTTATAGTTACATATGTAGCGCTCAACCTGATGGATGGGAATGGCCAACCGGCATTGTTGTCCATTGTGCCTTTCACCTTAGGGAAAACTATTGTGGCACTGGGCTAGATCATCCTTCAACTCAAACAATGGCTTAGAAATAGTTGAATATGCACATTGGTGCAGGGACCTTCATTACACTAGGGTGAAGCGAGGTGATCTGGGGATACTGTGGACAAAGGGGGAACCAGAAAGGCCCTGCCCACATTTTCAACGCCTAGAGGCTACTACTGCTCACTGAGAAACTTCAACTAGGGGAAGAGAAGTGGCAGATCATTTTTAAAA
Source organism: Taxillus chinensis (assembly GCA_023512835.1). Taxonomy (NCBI): domain Eukaryota; kingdom Viridiplantae; phylum Streptophyta; class Magnoliopsida; order Santalales; family Loranthaceae; genus Taxillus; species Taxillus chinensis. The sequence goes on from CM042089.1 coordinate 4,303,531, forward strand.
AAATTTATATAATGTATTAAGCTCTATAATTTGTATTCTATTATTGTCTGTTCAATGGGGACCACTGGGTCAAAGGGTCTGGGGAAAAAATAACCTACCCTTCAATGGCTTTGTATCATAGATGTAATGCTCTGAGTGCACTTTTAAATTAACAATTTTTTTGTTTGTATTAGGGAGAGAAATATCATGATATTCCAGTCAAAAAAAAGTGAGTATAATAAGCTTTGTGTTTGATTGAGGAAGTGATTGATTTATGGATCATGCTATTATTGTCTAACAAAATAGCAAGCAGATACTTTTAAAAGGTGGTGTTTTATACCTACAAATTATTTTTCAAGTTAATAAAAAAAATGATTAGCTGATCCTAGATTGGATTTATTCTTAAAAGATGAGTCTTTGAATAGTTTTCGTGTTGACTGGTTGGGATACAATCGGTCTTTTTTCTTTTTTCTTTTTTTTTTTTTAACTTGAGACTGGTGTATTTAGGCTGGGCGTGTACTGGTCTCAGGTTATTTTATTAATTTATTAATGATCTATGAAATTATAATTCCCGTTTTAAATTTACATTTTAATTAATATATACCATTGATTTTGTGGAAACATTCATAACATAATAAATTATAATATTTCAAATTTAATAGAATTTGAAAGAATTAATTATAAAAATTAAGATCATGGATCACGTATTATTATTTAACAATAACAGACTAATTGTTTATCTCGTCATTCTACTTATTTTATATTTAATAAATGCAGTTAATATATGTTATTTATTTTAATTTAAAAAATAATCAATATTCTAACATTATTTTAATAGGTCATCTTTAAATATATATATATATATATATTATATTATATTTAATTTATTACGAATTGATTAAATTATAAATCAATTGTAATATATTAATTTTTAAAAATCTTAAATTAAATAAATAAAATAAATTATATAATTTCGATTTATATGATTCGGTTGAGTTTAATTTATCGGTACGATTTTTTACCATCTATGATGAGATGGGCTGCCACCTCATTACTCGGCTAGAAGTGCTCTTCAAGATATTGGGAACATTAATAATTAATAATTAATAATTATATTTTCATCAAAGTTATATAATTAATAATTTCTTGCCCCTGTCCTATCACGTGTGATTTTGACAACTGCATCGTAAAACGTGGTCCTCTAATTGTTGAAGTTAGATTTTAAGAAAAAAATAATATATAATTCTCAATTCACATTATCACGCATATAATTTTTTATTATTATTTTATTAGTTAAGTCACATGTGTACCCGGTACACCACTAATGATTATTGGAATGTGTCATATAATTCCCTCCAGAGCAAAGTAAGAAAAGAACACCTAGAATAAATAAACCATTGGCTTTGAAAAAAAGAAGGGTTCTTAACCTTTGGAAATAGTGGTGCAATCATCTCTAACATTTTACCAAACATGCCTATCCTCTTTAACACAATATCGGTAGCTATAGTTATAGAGCCATCATTTTTTTTCCAATTTTGACTTACATGTTGAAATGATAAAATTGTATGTTTTTTTCACTAACATTTGATTTAGGTGTACTTCCATTAAATCCCATGTCTCTTATCATTTTTCATTAACAAATAATGCACACTCTACACAACTCAATGTCAAATCATAATCTATACATAACTTTGAAGATTAATCTTGGTATGATCTGTATCTCACTCCAAATTAATGTATCTCTACAATAATTATACCAATGAGACAAAGAGCATACTAATAATAGTGTTTCATTTTTATCTTCTATTTTGACTTTTTTTTTAATCGAGACATGAAATTGAATTGAGATACCTTCTATGTGTGACGAGTATAACTACTGCTTCAACTATAACTGATTTTGTAAGAAATTATATATAACATACAAAAAATTTCACCTTGTCCACAAAGCCGCCGCCGCATTTTCCCAGAAACAGCCGTCGAATAAACCTTGTCGGACAAACAAAACTGGATCGAAAAGAAAAGAAAGAGAAAAAAAAAACCTACTGGTAAGCACATTCCAATGGTGTGTGCGGGGGAGCTTGCCTAGCAATAGCTTTGATAAAGGAAGGGCAACGGCGAGCTTGTCTAGCAACAGCTTTGATGGTGTCTGCGCGCATTGTCCACGTCCATCAATAAAGTTCATGTTAAGGTAACGAGTCCACATACACACACTGTTAACGAAAGGGATTGCTTAGCTGTCCCTCCCAAAGTAGCTGCAAAATCACGTCTCTCAGGTTTATATATATTATAATGGCAACAAAGTCAGATATGCGTACAAAGTTTTAAACTAAGAATTTCCAAAAAGGGCCCCAAATTGGTTGGGGAGGTTAGAAGCAAAAGACCTCGACTTTAGAGTATAAAAAAGTTTTTAAAGGTGGAAAGTGAGTAGGATCCATGTAAATTTGGAGCACACGGTGGGAACTGGGAAGCCTATTAAATTACTAACACAAACCTAACAATAACAACATTTACATTTAATACATATATATATATGGGAATTAACACCGATACTTGTATCGAGATATGCTACAACTTGAAGAGAGAACAGTAGCTGATGTATGATGTTAGTCTTTGGTGGCCTATACGCTCAATGCAAAATCCGGAATCTTACGTTTGCAAACCCGCTCTGGGGACGACCAAGTGCTTGAAAGCAGCCTTCATGTTTATCACTGATTTGTATATATTGGAAAAAGGCCCACTCAACAAAATCATGCCTAAAATATCAACATTATTGTTGAATTGTAGCATTTCTCGGTTCCCGAGCTGTGGCTTGTGATCAGCATGCAAGCCAGCTAGCTGACACCAGGGTGCCGCATGGGGAAGAAAGGCCAGTCAGAGCCAATATCGAGCGTGTCAGAATGTCGATCTACATTGTCAAAATTGAAGTCCTTCGCAGAGCCTAGAGTCACGGAACGACGCTTTTCATGTTCATGTCCCTCATCAAATACTGACATCGGATCCTTCCCCAATTTCTCATCAATGGTTTGGACATGCAAGCCACCAGGCTCACTTGAATTATCATCTTCCCTGGAAGCTGACGTACCTTCCATGGATGTAGATACAGATCTATTGAATGTTTCTGATTCCTTTACAACGCATCTGACCACATCATCAGCAGTTATCTCAAAAGAAACTCTAGAATCAGCCACCATTCCATTACTCTGGAAGGATAAATTTTCTGAGTTCGCAAGGGGAGCGTCTTCAGTACTTCTAAAATGCAGAAGAGAATTGTCTTGGTAATTAGGCCTCACAGAATCAGGTGTTGTAGAACCCGATCCTCGATGAGAGGGGTTGACAGCATCTGGTGTTACAGAACCAGACCCTCGTTGTGACTCCCAGCCATGGGCTGACAGCTTGGCAGCAGCATCAGGAGTCGAGGAACCAGATCCTCGCCAAGACTCCCATCCAAAAGGGGACAGCTTGGCAGCATCCAAGGTCATGGAACTAGATCTTTTCTGTGAACCCAAATCTTGGATGGGGAGCCTTTCACGGTTCATCAGCTTTCGTGGTTCACCAGCTCGGAACTCAAGGAAGTGGACGTCAACAGGAGCAAACTCCCCATCAGGAAATGGAGAAGAGGTGCCTGAGCCAGAGATACCTGAGCTGGGAGAAATCAGGTGGCCAACTGGGCTTCCGGTGTGAAGTTGATAAGATTCAAGAAGCTTAGCAAATGGTACTTCAGGTGAGGAAGGTGTCGTCATGTAGACTGGCTCAGGGGGTGGAGTGTAGGGAGCTGTAGATGGCTCCGTTGGGAAGGCTGAGAAAATAGGGGGGGAGACTGGCTGAGTCTCATGGGCATAAGGTCCAATTGTGAACATAGGAGGGCGGTCACCGGGGGCATAAATATTGGCAGAAACCTTGGAAGACAGTAAGGTTGTTGGTGACAAGGCGGCAGAGGTAGCTTCTGATTGGAGGAATGAAGGAGACGATGGTGGAGCAATAAAGGGTAGCGTCATGACAGGAGCTTGATTGGAGTTTTCAATGGCAGGGGCTTCAGTTCCTGGTGCAGTGGGCTCTGGAACCAGCACAGCATGCCCTATCCGCTTGCTGTGCTTGTGAAATCCAAAACACCAATAGAAATTCCAACAACTTGCCCATCTTCTCTTCTGCATCTGATTAAAGACAATGTTAGGAATGGACCCAATGGAATTGAAAGACAACACCGTCTCTTCACTCATAACAGGATATCTTCTAATCATAAACTCAGATAAAGTGAGGTGTCGTCCCTTTTTTTTTAATCTTTTTTTGAAAGTGAACGTCCCCCGTTAACTCACAAACATTCTTTCATGCATTATACTCCATGATAAATATAGGCGTCATCAGACAAATGCCATTAAAGTTTAATTGTATTAACCCAGATAGAGAGAAACACAGCATAGGTTACATATAGACTTTGGATGATTTAACCAAGCAGCGAGAAATACAAAGCAGGTTTACATAATGGATGGAGTTGACGAGTTAACTAAATTCACTGTGACTTCACAACTAGGTTTCAGGCCAGATTCATCACATTGCACGGCAGTTAGAAACCAAATGTAGCTTTGAATTAATAAATCTAGCTCAAGTGCGATATTTGCTCTACTCTGGAAGGCATCTAAGGTTCCTAGGGGCTTCTATGATTTGGAACCCAAACCTATAACACAAACTTCGAATTTTTATTGCATGGTAACTCAAAATTTTACTGAGTTCGGTCTTTAACATAGACATCGCTTTGAAACATCCAGAGACATACAACAAGAACATCCTCCATTACTCAAGTTGAGCTGGTGTGGTTCCTGAGAGCATGGGAACAGAAAATGGGATATGATGAGTGAGAAAAGGCCGTTAAACAGAACATTCTTAGCAGCCCGAAGTAACTGAAACCTGAAGGTATATTGAATCAACAGAACAGATATACCCTTAAAAGGTGAATCAAAAGTCAATAATATTTCCTACCTACTTCCATGTTAGACCCTGAAAATCAAAAAGTAGACGGGACAGATTACCAAAAGCATATGGAATCTATTATTAGAATAATAAGGATGTGCCCTTTTATCTGAAGAACATGAATTCCCACAATACCTTGGCAGCAATATTAATTTTAAACATTATCTCAAAAATCATTATCCATGGAAAAACCGCAATCCGCTCAGAGACAGACAACAAGTGAGCCTTCAACAACAACAGGCGCAATCAGTCCATAAATGAATTAGCAGCAGATCTACACTCAAATTTTATCCACCGATCGAATCAAATCAACAAAAACAACCGAAGCAATCCAGAATCGGACTCACCGGAAGTGTGGCCGGAGGGACTCGAGCCTCCGCCGAGGCAATCGCCGTGGCGGCAGCGCTCAAAGTCTCCAAGGCGCTGTTCGCCGCCGCCGCCGCCGCCGCCGCCACCTCTCGCGTCTCCGCTGACGCCGCTCATCTCCGAATTTTTACCCTGCAAAAAATGGAAAAAATAAAATAAAATTAAACTCCTCCTCGCTCCTTCAAATCTCCGACGGAAAACGAAGCTTTCTCGAGTTAAACGACTGCGCGACAGATCAAAACTCGATTCGCACACAGTTAAGAACACCACAATAATCACTTCGACGCCCGCTCCTCTCTGCCAAATCTAAACCCGAAAAATGACGGAATATGCAAAAAAAAAAAAAAAACCCGAGAAAATCTATTCTCAAACAGCCGAGAAAATCACAAACAATTCACAAAAATGGATCAAATCAGTCAATCGATTCAACCTAGCAATTTTCGTTAGCTCGTTCGTTCGTTCGCTCGCTCGCACTCGGATTCGATCTCACAGCCAATCAACACTGCGAAATTGAAGTTGCTCTCTCTGCCCTCTCTCTCTGCTGCGACGATTCGATCAGAGTATCAGACCAGCACGGGTATGCGTTGAGTGATTATTGGGAACTGGAGTTTGGGATTATTACAGCGCGCGTTCTCGTTCTCTCTCTCTCTCTCACTCGCTTTCTGTCGGGCAGTCTCAGATGTGGTTCATTATTTTTATAATGGAGAAGGGTCAACGGAATTACTATTGTGCCCCCGGGCTCTACGCTTTATTACATAAAGCTCCTGTACTCCTATCATCAATGTGAACTGCACTCCCCTAACCGATTTGATATGCCGACCCCACCCACTGTGGACATCCGGGTTTTTTTTGGGTATGCCTGCCTCGTATATAAATTATTTTGAAAACTTTGGGTTATTAAAATGTACGTCATAATATAGATTTTTAATTAAATGAGCGTTGTATTATTTAGCCTAAACTTCTGCTTTGTTTATTTTGATTTAAATTACAGGAACGGTTCTAACGCTCTAAAATTATTTACCTACGCTCTAAAATAAGCAGTGATTAAATAAAATGTTAGAGTGTTCTTGAGACAAAAATTTATATTTTAAAAATAAAAACAAAAAAATATCTCAAGCTAAACTTTAAATTGGGCTTACTAAATTTTTAAAAAATATTTATAAGCTTGTCTTACACGGTATTTACACCATATCAGGTTTTAATATTTAAATGCATGTAAATAAAATATTATTTTAGATAAAGTTGAGTTAGATTAATATTATAATAATTATCTATGTGTCAAAAATAATTTTAAATAAACTTTCCGTAAACTATTATAATTTTGAGTGCTCTATAGAAATATATACCAACTCCAAACCAACGTGGAGCCATGGATTTCCTGACCCCATTACCCCTGTATTATTATTATTTATAGGAGTTGAATATGCCCTGTAATTGACGAGTCTATGAAAGGAATGGACGGGGCTAAAAATAGTATTTGAACTAGTTTGATTGTTTAGATTGTCTGCTATTATATTATGTGAATTTACCTAGGAAATTGAAAAAAAAGTGTGATGGATATGGAGAAAAGAAAAAGGAGAAAGAAGGAAAATATACATAGTACTAGGAACACAACAAATGCGACAATCAAGGATCACATGCATTAGATTGGCACATTACAACAAATATGAAAAATATCTAGCAATGTGTCTCTAGATTGATTTAAATGCTTTTTAATGTAAAAGGGTTGCATGCTTGTTTAACCCATACCATAATTATGCTACCAATAAATTTCAAGAAAAAACCATTCATGGGTTCAATATTATACGTTTTATTATTACACCTAAACAACAACAAACTCAACTCACATGCCATGCATGAAATATACATGAGTGGTTTTATTTGTGACGCAATTAATAAGGGGCTGACATTAACTTTACCGAAGCCCGTGGGCATGAGCAGCTATAATTGAAAATGTAAATGCTACTCCAAATGGTGTTGTTTTGATTGCTTGAACCATAGTGAGTTTTCTTATTCATACTAACTATATATCTTAATAAGGGTAAAATATAAGTAATTAAGTTGCCTTCTCATGGTTTAGAATCTCCTGATATGGCTCTAAATTTATTACCTTAAATTAAAACTTATGGTGAAGTAAAACTACTAGCAAAGTTAATAAAATATGTTAAAAATACAAAATAGTCCTTTTCCTTAATTTAGCAGCCACCCTCCACCATGAAATCTACCTAACTTATCTTCCTCTAACTAGGTTTTTTTCATTTCTGATCGATAGACTACAATTTCTAGCATCCAGGGCTCCACTTAGGCTTCCATACATGTGGGGAAATATTAATTAGAAATTAACAAAACTTTTGATGAATTAATCACATCATGTGTTACCCATTCATTAGCGTTTGATTTTTTTTATGAAAGCCTACTAATGTTAACATGTTATCATATCAAATTTGTGTGTTCTATTTCACTTAATATTGTCTATATATATTTGACTTAATGATAAATAACACATGAAGGGATATATACCAATTGATTTTGTGATGGAGCCCCACCATATGGCATCTCCCTTTGAAATTTCATATGTACTTACCCTTAGTGTATTCTTGTTTGTTTCCCATTAGTATTTTAAGTGATTCTATTTGATGATTGAGTTTTTAGACTATTGTTATTAGATTATCCATTGTTATCTTTAAATGTATAATTTGATTAACGTGAGAAAAATATAGTTGCATTGGACATGCTAAAGGCCAAAAATTATAACTTGAAGAACAAAAATAATATAGATAATTCATGATTTATATTATTCACTACAGTCTTATTTTAATTAATGTTTTAATTTTCATCTCTCTTCATTTATTCTTTCCTCTTTTTTTTCAATATTATATTATTATTTTGGCTAATCTAAGGTGTAATTATGAATAAGAAAATTTTAAAGTTATAAAAAAAATACCATTTTTATCAAAATTTAAAAATAACTACGGCAATACTAATGTCTTAGTGATAGAAAAAAGTCAAACATGTATGATTGCGTTGACTTGTGTAGAGAAAACAAGTATACCCGAAAATGTAGTCACTTAAGTTAGATTATGGAAGAATACAAAAATCACAACTACGGATGTGTTTGGATGTGTTTGAGCCAGCAAGTTTTTTTCACCATTAGTTTCAAGCAACATTTTTGGTATCCCAAATGTCTTTCATTGTCCTTTTTCAGCAAAACCTTTTTTTTCTGTTGATAGAGCTTTAATTTGTATTATGAGAACTAATAAGGACACTTAACCCACAATGAATCAATAATTTTTTTCACCCTTTTTTATAATGATGATGATCCCATAAATTATTCAAAAATACCACCGCACGCTCCATGGATTCAATTTTGTGTACGATTTTTTTTTTTATAAAAATGACTATTTGATAGATGTATTTAATTTTAATAATTAATTGAAGAAGATAAGAATGACCGCGCGAGTCATAAATATTCTAATATCGTGCAATATATTTTGTGATAATAAAAAGAAAAGCCTTTTGACTTGTTTATTTCACGGGCCGAAAATGTTCTTTTAAAATAAGAAACAAAACGTGCCTCAAATTCCGGGAAAAAGTAATTTAAGGTGCATGAGAGGGCAATATTGTCCGATAAAAATATAATGAAAAAGTTACTGGTGTGCCTTTTTTAATAATGATGGCTTAATAATTTACCGCCCGGAAAAGGTAATCCCTTTTTGCGGAGTGACGTGGTGGGACTTTCAATTTTAATGTTTTTTTTGTCAAATCAAAAAAGTGAGCGCCTGCACGTGTGGTGTGACCAGCACTTCACTTCCACTCTTGTTGTTGTATTTCAATCACTCTCTTTTTTCTTTTTTAGCTTTCTCGTTATGGTGCGCCGCCTCACGGCGTACGATAAGGCTCCACCCCCGAGTTCGTGCGCCGCTTTGTGTTGAGTAGGACTGTAGGAGTGTTTCTGAAAAATCAAAAATAACCACCGGAATTTGAATTTCATAAAATTAAATTTTTATATCGAGAATATAAAATTTTAAAATATTTTAAATTGATTTAAAATACTCTTTTACTTTTTATTAGTTATAACTATATTTAATTAGCTATAGCATGACATATATCATTATGACATTCACATCGTATTTATATTTTATATTCTTAGGATATAAACACTATATTATTTCATGTATTTTATTTATTATTGTACATATCATCCTTCATCTTTACTAATTTGTTTATCCATTTCATTTATTACAATGAATTAAAAATAATATATTTTATTATTTTATATACATATAATAAAATTTGTATCACATTATTATAATTTAATATTTTATGCAAAATATTATATATTATTTTGTATTGATTTAATTTAATATGGCATATTAAAGGCAGCAAAGAAATGTTGTCATGTTATAAATGCCACATTATCCTGTAATGTTGTTCAGTGTTCACAAAAATAACCTCATATGTTGTTAAAATATTATTATTATAATTAAACAGTGAAAAAATTCACCATTTTTAAATTGTACGGTTGTCATTACTCAACCTTCCCCATCTCTGTGTAATTACTTCAATACATGAATAAGTCATTGTCACATACAAGCATTTCTGAATTATTATTATTATTATTTTAAAAAGTAGGTAAGTAAGATTAATTTCAACGAATAGTAAATAAAAAAGTGTTGGATTGAATGATATTATTTTTTAAAATATAATTATTTTTAAAAATAATATATTTATAAATTTAAAATTATTTATGAATAATGAATGTTTAAAAAAAAAACATAAGCTAATCAAATATAACCCCTAAAATCTGCAGTTATATGAAAGCCCAAAACGAAAATATAAAGAGGTACCAAAAGTAAATATTACAGTCATGTTTACAAAAATAAATAAATAAATGCTGCCATATTACCGCTGAGAGGTTGTGGTCTTAGAACACTTTACGATTTTGTTCGTCCCATATTGTCCATGAAAATTTTACTATTTAATTTTTGAATTTTTAATGTATAATTGAATTTTAATTTTAACTTATGGTTAAAATATAAAACATTAAAATCAAGTTGAAGTTAAAATCATTCTTCTTCTTAAATTTTTATTTTTATTTATAATCTGGGAATTTTCCAATATCTGATTTTATTTTTCGTTCCATTTCCAACATATATTTTCCTAAATTTTCTCTATCTTTCAAAAAAATTTCAAAGTGTGCAGTTGAATTAGTCGGAGAAATATAAGATAAAAACATAAAGAGGTGTGAGAAATTCAAAGAAGCAAGTGAATTCAAATTGAGATGGCACTCGCCATTAGATTATACATGATACATCCGGGGTGAAACTACCTGAATATTCCAAAACTCCAAATCAAGCCATGAAGCCACCCAATTAATGTACACCACAGTTTCTCCTAAGTCCTAGTTTCCACAACAATATAATACACACAGCAACAGAGAAACCAAAACTTTGCAGCAGCTCCTTAGAGCCGAACATCAACCTAAGCTTTGTCTTGGCCCAACTCAAAATTTGGGTTTGAAGTAGCAAAACCAAAAACCCAACAAGGCTACAGAAAATGTCAAAACAAACAGCTCCCCAAACTTGGGTGCGGTGTAGTAAACCCAGAACACCCAACAAGCTAAGGAGAGGTAAATACAGGGAAGCGATCCCTGGCAACTTTTTCCACTGAAGACGCATTAACCACTAATTTGCAGTGGCGGGTCAAGTTCAAAGCATTGCTTATTCTCAGAACATACCTGGAGTTCATAGTGACCAAGTTTGACTCTTTCAAGCCCAAAACCATCACTGAAAGATCCGAAGTCAGATTCATCGTCATCACTGTCAATGCCTTTAGGGGTCACTCGATTCTGATAACTTCTCCGTCGGACAAGAAACACATTGAAGTAATAGCTCACTAAGCTTTCCCTGGTCTTTCTAGGAAAGACCCTGAATGCATCATTCCAAAAGCATTTTTCCTGGGAAGGGCGATTCAACCGTACAATACTTTTGAACTTCTTTTCCTCTTCTATTGTCCAAGATAGTGAAACCTCCTCACCCATGCGATCAAACCTCCATGTATAGAACAGTGCCCCGAGTTCGAGTTTCAGTTTCATCCTCTTCTCGGCAGTGTGAAATCTAATGCAGTTGACAGAACCGGGAAGCATACAGCTGCACAAGTCTTGTCGTCCCTTTCCAATTGGATTCATGTCATCTTGAGAAACACACCCTTTGGTTTCTAGGGGCCATATCCGAGTTCCTAGCCATTTAGAATCACTGTCAGTGACCTCACCTGTCCAATAAGGGATTTTGGCTTGAAATTGGGGACCCACTGGAACCTCCTTTTGGACGGGTTCATCCCCAAGAAGGTTAGTTGTATCTGTGACCAATGGATCAGCAAGGTTAAGTACTCGCTTTTTTTGCAAACTCTCGAGTTCTGATTCTGCCTTTTGAGAAGCACATTCGGTGGCAACCTTTTGGGAATTTATTGAAGCACATTTAGTGGTCGCCTTTCGAGGGCTTGCCAAAGCATATTTACTGCCGGCCTTTCGAGGACTTGATGAAGCAGTTTCAGTGGCCAACTGCGGCTTGCAACAAGGGCATAAGTGAAATTTTGAGAGAGTTGGAAGCCTTTTGCTGCACCTTAAGCCCTCTCTCAATCGGTCATTGGAACTGACATTGTCATCATACATTGAAGGATGCAATTTCAGCTTTTTCTGCATGTTTGGGTGGTCATTTTCTTGTCAAATTAACAAAATTATATTTGATTAAAAAATAAAAAGTGGCACAATTATCAGAAAGAAAATCAACGAATGGGAACATGTTGAGAGGGGGACAAATCAAGACATGCACTACAACGCATTCCAGCTAGTGGGCTATTCCTGCAACTGGAAGACCAATGAAGCATATAAGGTAGAACATGACATGACATGACATGGACATAAATTGAGACCTAAAAGCCTAAGGCATAAAACACAACAAAGCATAAATGCAACGCTAACCAAATAAAAATCATATAAACCCTGCAATAATAAACAATTATACACATAAATACACAATACATGGCAAGTATTTTCCCACTAATATAGGAGAAGATAATTTGTGCAACTTGTGGCTTTAATGCATTAACCTTACTGTTTCATAATGTTTTATATGCCATGGAGCTGCTTTTTAATAATTTTCGATTATATTTAAATAAGCTGCTCTGATAAAATAATTAAATAAGCTGTTGAAAATAACCATAATAAGATCTTCCTTTCCTTTTCCCTCACCAGATCCTTGATCCAAATAAATCCTAAGTATGTCCATGAAAGTAAACCCTGGAATTTAAACCCCATACATTGATCCAGCTATGAAAGCACTGAAACACATTTATCAAGATGTTGATTTACAAAATATATATCAGTGGCAAACTGTGTAAGCAAATCCTTGGTTCCAGACAACAGGAAGAAGCTTAATTCTAAACCATAACTCCAATGTAAAATATCGTGAGTGAAAAAAAAAAGAAAGTTTGCAATTGACATTTACCTCGCCAGCATTTGGATCAACATAGTTCTTTAGTAGGCGTGCTTCCCGTGCCAAGAGCACCTGGGCCCGGACTCTTTTGCTTTCAAGGTCCTCACAATTTTGAGGCTGCTTTGCAACCTGGATTATCCAGTTTAGCATTGTCGATAAAGACCCAGGCCCCAGTTTCCTCTTCCGAGGACAGCAATTGTTCTTAGGAATTAAAGATCGCAATAATATCTCTTCATCATTGCTATATTTTTCATCATCATCTTCAGGACACTTGTCATTATTACTTCCCCTCTCACATGCTTTTACAACAGCTAATATGTTTGCCTTAATCTTCTCAGCATCCATAACACTGCTTCTGCCATTTTTATTGGGTAACTTGGGTTCCAACTTAAGGGTTTTATCATTTTTAATCTCTAAATCTAACGACAACGCATCCAATTTCCCTCCAAATTTACACTGCACAGTCCCTATACACTGATCCAACCGATACAAGTACTTGAAATAGATTAGTTTCACTGCAGCCGTGAAAATGGGATCAAATTCACAATCCTCCAACACTAAACCCCACATATTATTTTTAGACACCAAATCATAGCCGCCTCTTCCCCTCACGAACCAGAACAACTTGAACAAATCCACAGCGTGCCCATCTCCTATCATTACAGGCCTAATGCATTCCCTACCAATAACCTCTTTTAAGAAAACTGAGAGCATCTGATCAAATAACCATCGGAGCCTATCGTTACACTTATCAAAACTGTCGTCCGAGTAGGAGTCAATATCGAGGCAAAATCCGATGCTACGAAAAGTCTGAACAATCTCACCCCAATTTAAGGAAGACCCATTTTCCAAAGCCAGCCATCCTGCCATGAACTTGGGTCCTATTTCTATTTCTAATAAATTTTCCTTTCTGGGTATCGCATAGAAAAGATTTTGGAAAAATGGGTACCCAAGAAATGAGAGATATCAGCGAAATCTCCGAAGATTTACCTCAGTTGTGTTGGGTTGGTGCTCTTTCGTAGTTCTACGTTGGTGGGTAGCCAACGGTATGGCTTGGCTTCTAGTGTTGCGGAGGTGGCAGAGGCACAAACTTTAAGATTGGTACTGCTCAGGAATTTAGCTAAACAAATATGAAAAAATATATTAATGATACAAGAAGAAGGAGAAGAAGAAGAAGAAGAAGATTTGGAGGTTAGCAGAAATAAATAAATTATAGTGGCTGTCTGAAGGGAGCACAGACAAGGTAAACTAAACCCATTTGTGAGAATGTTACAAAATCATAAAAAGGCGTAATTAGAAAGGACAAGCCACGTACAAAATAAGGAAATAGCTATATGGGGAAAGAGAGATCCACCTGAAAAAATGGAGCGTTCGTTCACCCAAATTTAATCAATACAGTAACAAATATACATCAAAATCTAACCCTAGATTTTAATTTATTTTATTTTATTTTTAAAGAGTGAAGATTGAAAACACAAAAATAAAAGAACAATATGTCACCTCTATTTTCCGTAACAAAGTTTTATAGATCTGTTCAAAGTTAGGGTGATCTTGAAAAAAAGCATAAACACGACGTGTCTGTTGGGATCACACACCTGTATTTAACGGTCATGATTTCTTCATTACCGGTATAAGGAGATGGGAACCGTTGATACACACCCTCGGGGGAAAAAAAAAATTGGTGATCTCAAATTATCATATAGGATTTGTGATGTTATTTGTGTCGATCAATGTCTGTCATTTAACGTTCAATGAGAGCGGGATGACGAGTTTGTTGACATGGTATAGGATCTTTCAAACTAATGTGTCCGACTCCGACCTATTTCGATCTGTCAAACATTAAATGGTTCCGATGAATAATAATACGGTGTATGGGCTACCAATGCCATTTACGGTAAAATAAATCCAATGCCGCTACAAGTAAATTTAACTTTTAAGACAACCAATTGGCTTGATTCTACTGACTATAATTACTTTTAAAACAAATAATAATTTTTAATATTTTATTAAATAACTAATAAATTTGTTTAGTCTATTATTTGAAACTATAAACAATACCGACTAAATTTTACAAAAATAATATTTATATAATATATACATATATATAGTGTCTAAACTAATTCAGATATATCTAGTGGAAATATAAAGTAATACTATTGCCTGAATTTATTAAAATATTTTAATATAGTAATTATAATGGTGTTATGTTATACTTTCAATCAAAATTAATCGAGTAGCATTACCTAAATATAATTGTATTGATCACTTTATACAGAAATAAAGATAGTTGAACAGGCGCGATTTTAAACGTACCAATTAATGTAAATAAACACAATTGATTACACATATCAATCACTTTACACATAAATAAAGATAGTTGATTACGTGCAATTTTAAACGTAAATAAACACAATTAATCATGTGTATCAATCACTTTGCACGTAAATGGTTGAATATATCAATCAGCGTGAATAAACCCTCAAATACCCTACAAATCTACATACAATTCTACCGAGGGGATGATAACACCATTTTATGGAAATTATAATTTCTTTTAAAAAAGTTGCCCGGATCGATTTTTGCACCAAAATATATAAAAAAAAAACTATTTTTACACAATAATTATACACGGATGCTTGAGATATAAGAAAATATATACCATATGCGTATAAACGGATCTACAATGCAAGTGTAACTGTGTAAGTAGTGATGTTTAATTGCCTAAAAAATTGCTTAATGTAAATATTGAAATCGGTACCGAATTCATTATTATTGTTTGATTAACAAGTTATTATTTTTAATTTAACATATCATCAAATTAAATATCTACACATTAAATGATAATTATACTCTTAAGTCTTATTTTAAATCTTAATTAAATTATTTTAATTTAATTTTAACCAAAAATAGTATATCATATTTAATATTAAATTCATTGACATAAATGAATATGATCTTATGAATTTTAAATTTACAACCTTAAGTTTATCTGAATAATTTTATTTATTAATTATACTGTCATATAATTAAAGCTATTTTCATTATATTTAATATGACTAAACTCATCAATGATTACATACAATATTCCCATAAATTAACCAAACTACTAAAAATACTAATACAATTGGATGTTTTGTAGATTAAAAAAGAGGTAAAGTTCAATGTCAATAGATGATTTAAAAAATGTAAAGTTCAATGTTAATAAATCAAATCCCAATATTTGAGATGCCCAAATGAAATGACGACAACTAACTGGAAACGGGGAAGGGGAAAGGAAACTCTGTTTCCGTACATTTGCATTATTAATCAGATTATTTCAGAAAATTATAATGAAAAAAAATAGAAATAAAAAACTTAAAATGAAAAAAGTAGAAATAAAAAATCATGGGGTATTTAAATGCAGACAAATGGGACAACCAAATCAAAATCAACATCCGAAGGTCGTCCGAAAATGCGAGAAACCCACCTAGCATAAAAGTTACGTTTTTTTACCTCTTAAATAGGCCTGTTTTACGGTCTGAAATTAATCTTCATTGCTTTGAGAGAAAGATTTTGGGCTTTTATGTCATTTTAAAATTATTCTGATATTGTTTTTGAAAAACATTTTAAGGTCATATTACATTTGAATATTTCAACATAATATTTAAATTATTAAATTTATTCGGGGTGTCAAATTATTTAAATACATTACTTTCATGAAATAATTTCTTATACGTTGTAGGAGTAAAATTGTAAAATACAATCATTCATTTCAGATGGAATAATAAAATTCACCAGATTCAAACCTTAAAATTTCAACGGCTTTCCCGCAGCGAAATCATATTTCAGAATTTAACTTTTCAGAAAAACAAACGTAGTTCGAATCAGTTTGGGGTTAAAGAAAGAAAACCAATTTCAGGCGATGAGCCAACAACACGCATTTTCTCAAATAACGGGAAGCAAAACTTCACGATTCTTGATTTCTTTCTCTCTTCCTCAGCATTTTTCAACACATGTCATCATCATCTACTAGATTACAGGATTTATTTTTTCAGGAAATCTAACAGTTCTAGGAATCACTTCAAAAGATAAGTGGAAAACTTTTTTACTAAAAATGGTGAAAATTGGAAAAAAGAGAAACAACCTTCGCTCGCACAAAACAAGGCGATTTACAGATTTATAAAATGGTTAAAATTGGACCAAGACTTTCAGTGGAAATCAGGCTGCAACATTTACATAATTCTAAGTGCACAAGTATGCGTAGGGATTTATAAAATGATTCCTCACTGTTCACAGCAATAAAATCCCCAACAAAAAAAAAAAACTTAAAACGTGGCTATAAAAGTGTGGAATATACAGAACAGAACACATCTAAAGAGCAAACGAGGTGAGAACTGTTGACAGAATGCAAATTTTCACCGCAATTCAAGCTATACACAGACAACCCCACCTCTTTTTTTTTTTTTTTTTCCTTTCCCTTCGAGAGGGGAGGGGATATATGGATAGTGTCCACATTTGAATGGCGGAGAAAAAGAAGAGGCAGACTATACCTAGTGCTGTTTTTCCTTTAGATTTGGAATGCTACCGTGGGATGAATGTATATTCCGATGGACATCAAACGATGCACCACCATAAGTGCAGTATGCAATGTGTCATTCTCCTCTTTTCTTTTCCTAAAATCCTTCTACAGAAAGGAGGGAGGTTATGCGAAGATGAACCCACAATAAAATGAAATTGACGCGCACAACACTCGTAACAAAATAACCAAACTAGGATGAAATGGTCCACCCAATGAACTGAAGAACTTCAAAACTCTCGTGCAACAGTGAACTCTGCTTCTTAAGGGCTAAGGTCGAAGCTTTGAAAGAGTAACCCATAGCTAGTCACTGATGGGAGGACTGAAAATCATTTCCTGCACAAGAAGGCAGATATAGCTTGCATTATTATAGATCTTGACATGATCAGGGTATAATCTAGGCAACTTGTATACCTTGTCACATACAGCACAAGTGTCACTTCTTTCCATCCATTCAAGAATGCACGCAAGGTGAAAATGATGCTCACATTTTGTGATAATTTTCGGATTTTCAATATTATACTCTGCAGAAAATAGAAGAAAAACCTTCATGCGTAAATTTCTACTTCTCAATGCAATAAACAAAAAGGGTCCGAGATCATAAAATCCTAAACAATATAAAGGGTAATGAATTGAAGTAAAAATATTACCCTCCAGACAGGTAGGGCACACATCCTCCTCTTCCAAGGATGTGATGAGGGTTTCAGCAGACTTTGAAAGCTCAATCTCTGACTGTTTCTCGGAGTTAAGTTCAAACTCTTTTGGAACTTCGCAGTCCGATTTTTTCAGGTCTTCACACTTAACTAAAGTTTCAGGAGTTATGCCACCCATTGTCCCCTCAATTGAATCAGAATGCGCTACTTGCCCTGGTGGGCTACTCTTGTTGCCACAAAAATCTTGTGTCCCCGTAGGAGTCTGAGGACGTCCAAAATCAATATCATATGGCATGGGTGCAGGAGGCGGTCTATACGTGTCAGGGCTTGATGTATCCAAATTGGTATCAACCAATAGACCTGTAGAGAGTGCAGAGATTCCACCATGATTAGTTGATAAGGGCTGGTGCTCTTCAGAGATGACTCTTGGGCGCTGCAAAAAAAGAAGGCATTCAGAGATACAGAGCAAGAGAAGGATTGTTCTGCCGCATATGATTCAGGAAAGATTTATGGTTATCTACTCTATGCATAAAACAGATCTCAAGAGGCATGATTTCAATACAACCACTTTCAGAGGCCTCATGTAATATTTTTTATTAGCAGAAGAATCATCTTCTAAAAGATTTTTAAAACATATAGATTAACAGCTTTACCTCTGTGATTGCATGGAAAACTATGACCAAAATTAATCATTTATCATCTCTATTTGTGCCCTCAGCAAATAAGCATATGCAGTCCTTTCAGGCACATGCCTTGCAAAGTGATAAAGATGATATGCACCGACTCCCATGGGAGACCAATTTTACAAAGAATATCATACATCCTATAAAACTGAATTACGTGAACAACATTTTTTATTTTTTATTTTTATTTTTTTTGGGGGGGTGGGGGGTGGGTTAAGTCGTGAACAACATTTTTACAATATATTATATGAACGACGCTGATTTTTAGAAAATTATCAACGTTTGGCAGAACCAAGAAGTGAAATAATACTGACATAATAGTATGCTGGATTCCCAGTTTGATCAGGCTCCCTGGAAGGACAGCAGCAGCAACCTCCCATTTCCTCTTAATTATATGTGTTACCCATCTGAACCTATAAGCAGTTAGCACATTATTCCTTTTATCTGACAGAAAATGAAAAGATTTATAAGTCATTTTCGACGCTTAACATGAACACAAAATTTCCTAGATAATTTATGAATGTGTGCTAAAACAAAATTATAAAATGATCAATTCAAAAGGTCAAAATAAAACCCAACGACTTGATAAAGTTACATGATGCAATATGCATAACGGAACAGATATTTATAAGGTAGAGAAAAACAGTAATACAGGATGCTTTTGCTAGAATGAAATTGAGAGGAAGTATGATTGTCAGATTCAGAATCCGAAGAACTCTAAAAATAAATTCAATTTCAACCATAATCAGTGTAATTGGCATCAAAATGGGAATCCACAAAACTCCTATACCACGTTTTCAACAACAGAAAAAGCCATAGCAGCAGAACAGACTATATACACCGTGAAACACTGACACTGGAACAAGCATCTATAACTCAAGATTCCTCATAAAACACTACCATAAAACACTGAACAGTAACATCACAGCCACAGCACGGTGAAACTATACACAAAAATGGAAACTAGCCACACCTAACAACCAAATCGCGGGCACAAAGTATGAACTGATGATCATCAGGCAAATAACTGATTGATATATATAAATATATGTATATATATATATATGTGTGTGTGTGTGTGTGTATGTGTATGTATACAAACGAGCAGGGAGAGGTCATAAACCCTACCTCGCGACAATTCGAAGAAGCGGAACACAGCGCGAGGGTGAAGAAGGTTGAAGAAGCCTGAGAAATCGAATTGGAAGTGAGAAAGGTTGTTAAGAGATCGATCGAGGGTTTGAAGACGAGACCTGAGAGAATCGAAGCTCTGGAGAGCGAATGTGTGTGCGCGCGCGCGTGTGTGTGTGTGTGTGAGAGAGAGAGAGAGAGAGAGAGAGGGAGGTGGCATTCGTCGCGTAGCATGCGACTTGGGCTTTTGCTTTTTCGTATCGGGAGGAGGCTAGAGAGAGGGGAGTGGAGGAGAGGCGGCTTTCTCTCTCTAGTTTTTTTTCTCTCTCTCTCTCTAATTTTCTGTTGGGTGAGTGCGTGGTTTCTCCGTTTCTTGTGAATTGTGAGGAGCGCGAGAGTGACGTGTGTAGAAATTTTGGGCTTAAAATATTATAATAATATATTGTCGGGGGATTTTACACTATCCTAATTGATTTTTGTTGCACGCGCGGATATACGAACGTCAATAGTACTCGCTTTCTTTTTCCTTTTTTTTTTTTTAAATTCGAGAGGCTTTAGATTATTCTTGATTTTTTTGCCATCATAATTATTTAATTATAGGACTTGATATTTGAGTTAATTATGGTTAGTTACAGTATGAGTCGTATGACAATTATTGTTGTAGTTGCATTTGATTTCAAGTTTATACATTTGAAGTATAATTAAATTTTAACGCAAATTTATGATTATAATTCACTTCTATTTCGAAAAGAAAAATCACTTTAAGGTAAGATTTTTGCTTTTAGAATAAACCATTTAACGTGAGATTATGTATTTAAAATTTGACATCATGTAAACAAATTAATAATATCTGTGCACTTAAATTATACTGTATGTAATTATACCCATTCCAATCATAAATTATTTTTCAATTCCTTTAAGAAAGGGAAAACAATTCAATCAAAATTCTCAAACTATTTTTAAATAAAAAAAACCTTTGAATTTCAAGAGGTGAGCAACCCCTATTATTTTTTTATGTTATAATTATGTTAAATATATATTTTAAATCATTATCATCATATTACTTTTTCCTCCATTATAAGCTAATGTTACATTGAATGCAAGTCAGGCTTGCGTCTTTGTTATTTAAATTTTGGCTCAAAATAAGGGGTCATATTCAACTGATATACTACTTCCATAATTATAATATGTTATGTATTATTGTATTTTTTAAATTTATATATATCTTTAAATTTTAACTTACTTTTACGGTTGCAGAAAATAATAATATAACAAAATTAATAGAAAAAAACAATTAACTGGAAAAAGTTGTTTAGTTATTGTTATTTTATTATTTACATTGGGAGATCATTTTTCATTTGTTTAACTATTCATTAACTAAACATTTGTTATATTAAATGAGACACGAGTATTCTAAGCAGTGGAATCACTAAAATATTTAAATGAATTTATTTACATAAAATAATATTATTGTACTAATTATAAATTATATTCAATTTTAAAATTTTAAAGTATTTAATAGTCAAATTTATCGAACTATTTAGCTGACACAGCATCATTGGTGTGGAACGATCTTATATATATGAAAAACATTACTTTACCAGTGACATGGTGCCACATAAGCAAAAAAATGTGTGTGATTCATACGATATTTTCTAATTGATTTACCTAGGCCCGTGTGGGTGGTCAAATGCAACAACCACCCAGTAGGATGTTGAGTGTTGTCATCAGGGGCGACCGGGCGAGGTGGGATGAAATTAAAAATCAAAAAAAAAAAAAAAAAAAAAAACTACCTTGGTCCGGATAGTTGCCCCTTAGATATAAATTCGCCGGGGCATAACATTTCTTTATTGTCTAAATATTGAAATATATCTTCATACATATATTGTCGTGAGATGTTTTGCAGCCCATTGATTGTATTATGTCACCAATTTTCTAATAGGGTACTAGGGTAGCATGATCCCGCTAGGAGCAACTAGGGACATATGGATTGGATGAACACAAACATGCAATTTGGATGTGTTAATTGGTGATTTTATTTAACGTTTTTTTTTTCTTTTCATATTTTACTTTTGGTAAATTACTTTTTATGATAGTTTGAATTCTAATGGTTTGACCTCACTTTATTTTACCATTTTCCATTCCATTATTGATTGACCCTATCCGACTTGATTTTATGGTCTAATCTAAATTAAGCACATACCGTACTACCAATGCGCAAATTGGTCAAATTACAACAGAGGGCACAAAATCATATAAAGAAAAATGAATAAACAAACATAAGAAAATTTATATAAAATAAATAAATAAATAGATAAATAATTCTTTAAAAAGATGTCAACAAAAAAATAATAATAATAATAAAATTCTAATATTTAGTTATCCGTTTTACTTACTTTGTTTTTTTATAACTTTTTTTATATATTCAAATTTAAATAAGTTGAATTAAATAATATAAGTCATTCCGATTAATAAATGTTATAAGTTAGTTATATGCTTTATATTTTTTTGAAAGAGATTTACCACATATGTGTTAATTATCATTTTACCCTTTGAGTATATGCATCAAAAGTCATTTATCTGATTTCAAAACCTTTGATATGTATTTTGGTTTATGTATTATGTTTTTTTAAATTTCAGAGTTGTTGTTGAATTTTAAAATTTTAAAATAGTTTATATTTGATAGGAGAGAAAGATGTTTTAAAAGAGTGTTTTTTGAAAGTGGGTTTTATAAAAATTGGAAAAAAATAGACATATGTAATGAAGTATGAAAAAGTAAAAAATTAAAAAAATATTTGAATCTTCCTTAAAAATCGAGCTTAAATTGTAAAACAAAAAACAATTAGCATGTATTTAGTATGCTACAATTAGCATACCAATTTTAAAATCAGTATGCCCACAATGAATCCATTTTAATTTAATATTAGTATAAATTTTATAACTATTTAAAAAAATGATAGATTCCACAACTATTTTTAAATTTTATTTATAATGTTTTCTATTGTCAAATATAACTTAATTTTGTCAAGAGAGTTAACTAAATTATTTTATTTTAGTTGTTACTTTACTTTATTTTATTACTTGGGTATACAAATTTTTATTTTATTTTATTTCAATTTTTGTAGGATGAGAGTTTAAAATACATAATTTTTTAAAAACACATTCTCAAGTACAAATTATTTTTAAATTATAATTTAATACAAACTCAACTGAATTTAAAAAACATAACATATAAACAAAAACTTATAACAAACAGTCATTTAGAAATAATGTTTAAAAATAAATATGAATTTTAAGTGTTTTTTAAATTTAATTATATTATAACATGTAGTATGAAACACTATGATTAAATCATATTTTGTTACTAGAAACACTACTCACAAGATGAATATCTTCTCCACTCAAAGAAAAGGAGTAGTATCTTTTTAGCATTCCATAAAACGAAACAAAAGCGAGATTTTGACCTAAATCTGTTCTAATATGACTTTAATTATTACTCGACCGACTATAAAATCTCAAATTTTGTCCGGATTATCTACTCATGGACCACAGCTGTGCATTTTAATGTCACTACTTTATTCAATATAGTTCACTTCAATGTGAAATTGTGAATTTTGCTGCAGATAACTGCTCGCAAATTATGGTTTTATCAAAAAGTGAACAAGTAGAATCTTTTAGTAAACATTTTAAAAATATATTTAATCCCAGCTAGAGGCTGTGGCTGGAGTCTGGACCCCACCCTCCATCGAAATGAGCTTATCTTGGGTTGAGAGATCCTAATGCCATTGTGACCGTCACCAACAGTGGGGGTTCTGTTTACAACCCGTGACCCAGGTTGACAGCGTGAACTATACGCAACTTATATATATATATATATATATATATATATATATAGATATAGATATAGATATAGATATAGATATATAGATAGATAGATATAGATATAGATATATATATATAGAGAGTTATCTTTTTTATTTTTAATTTGATCCTACCGAGATCATAAAACCGAGAATCAATTTAGGTTGATGCATTGAAATTTTAAAATTATATTAGAACGACTCCAATAGCTATTAGCAGGATTAAATTAAATTATTTGTATTTCTTACACACATAATAAACCTAGTTATAAAAAAAATCAATAAAGATCCATAAAAGGGCCATCCATCAAAACCAAATGCAGTAGGGATTAGGCACTCGGCTTGGTTTATCTGGGAACCCAAATCTGGATCCTGAGAAGGAATCTAGTCTATAGATTCATTGTTTGATCCCTCGGCTTGAATTGCAGAGGTTCAAATTCATGCATTTCAGCAGATATCATTCGAAGCTTTTTGATGGATTGCATTTCAAATTGAAGAATTTTCAGATACATTCAGTTGGATTGCAAGCCCAACATAAATACCCATGTTCCCCAAACACAGCCTAAAATCATGGAGCTGCCACTCACTGGTACAGCTCAGACGGTGACAACCATGATGAGATGTGAGGACTAGAGGGTTGACACACAACCGGGTTCTCAGACCCACATATTACAAGGAGGGTTAGGAATTAGGTCACACTGCCGGGTTTTGCGCATGGCTGACCTGATCAAGGCCGCCAACCCATCTCTCTCCATTAGCAGTTTCATAACAAGATCTATCCTACCGGTTAGACTTAATATGTATATATATATATATATATATGTAAATTATACAGGCATTGAACAATGATCTAGCGATCCTCACTCTCTATGCACACCAAACGTTTTGAGTCTCTTTGCCGCATGGATGAATTCCACAATCACTTGAATCTCGTCCACTTGCTGCTGCATCAGAAACGTTAACGAAACTTGGCATCAATTTCTTTTATCCTGGTTCCAAGCAGAGAGAGAAAGAGAGAGAGGGAGAGAGAGAGAGAGAGAGAGAGAGAGAGAGAGAGAGAGACCTGTGACACGAAATGTCGTTCCACAGCATTAACCATTTGCTCCTTAGATGGACTGCGATTGATACTTCCCTACAAGTTAGATTTAAACCATCACAATTCCAAATTTTAAAAGAGAAAACAGAAAAGGAAAAGGCAAGGTTAGTTTTCAAAAGCTGAGAATGAACTGACAAGGTTGAAGCGCTTCCAATATCTCCACAAAGAGTTGCTTCCAAGTTTTGCCAAGTTCACCCTCTGCAAACAGAACAATTAAGAAAAATATGCAGATTGGTAAATACAACAAATGCAGGAAATTTTCGGAAGTTAGAGAATAGAATACATCTATCTCAAACTAAATTCTAATAGGGAAAACAAAGATGTCATAACAGCAGTTCGAGCAATAAATTCTAGATGCAAAAGAAGTGTGCACATATGCACCATAAGATTGATACTCGTAAGAGAATATGGGACAGATAATTGGTTAGTGCAGACAGTAAAACTGAAATACGAACAATTTAGTCCTGCTTTCATAAATGCCGGGCACATCGCATTCAGAACACCCTACATGACATCATGGCAGGCGATTTGCTCTAATAATAGCGTGTGAACAGAAAATGATGCTTACTTATTGCATCAATATTCAGGTAACATGGACCACAAAAAATATTCCAGATCAACTTCTATTAAGTGAGGAATTGTAGCGGCCCATATCGAGGGCCATGCACTTATACGTCATGCTAAAACCCATAAATTAGTAAATATAAAAATGTGAAAACGCTGTCTACTCTGAATGCCATACCAGATTAGGTGTGTGAATATTAGATTGAACTTCTCTATAACTACCACGATTCGATGACTTGGCTGATGCCGTTGGAACCCATGGTCTCGTGTTTCGAACACGTGGTTTGCTCAGTTTGTGGAACTCAAAGCTACTAGCTATCAAAAAGAAACAATGAGAAATTCAGCTGAAAAATATAAATTTCAAAAAAAAAAAAAAAAAAAGTTCACCAATACTAATGCTTAACAGTGGATCTCTTACAAAACACGTGATCCTTCTCACCAATGTCGGAGCTGCTGCTATAATTCTCCACACCATCTCCTTCGTTTCCTGAAGGAGGTTCTAGCACACTTAAAGCATTTCTTTGAAGCTTAACTTCCACTCCATTTTTCAATACCTTGCATATTACAAAAAATGAATTGTTTAAAAGACACTCAAAATTAATTTGGTAAAGTACAATATCATTGCAGTAATAGAATCATAGTCCAGAAAAAATGCTAGCATCTTAAAGCCATTTTCACAGCATTACAATCTTATTTTTATATATTCTGAAACCTTTAAGACATGAGAAGAAACATGCCAAATGTTATAAAAATAAGCGAGTGTAAATTAGAAACATCTTCATGGGATGATGCTTAAACTTTGCTATGATAAAATTTAAATATTGAGTAAATGAACATGAGAAACGGTGGATATCAGTATATAATTATCAAGGTGTGGGGAAAAAAAATGGCATGCAATCTACACTTTAATGAATATGTAAAGCAGATGCTCTTATCAATCATGTAGGGCATGAGAACCACAGGATTATCTTTGTCATTATTGGATAATGAACTAGGAATAAAGCAACCAAAAGATGGAATAAATTCAAAGGTACTAATCCTAATATTTTTAAAAGGATGGATTAAGACATAAAAGGCACGAAGAAAGGAAAAAAAAAGCATCAAAGGAATATAAGGGAATACAAGCCAATGCCAACCGCCAAGACCGACAGCTTTCTTGACAACACCTTGCAGTCCCACCAAAACCGACTTCGTTCTGTTGTTTCCGGTAACGATGACTTTGGTGTGCCTGGGAAGAACAGAAAGCTCTTCATCACCGCTTTCCTCACGAAAAGGAGACAAGACCCGAGAAGAACAAAGATCAGGTTCCAGCATTTTCTTGAGGCAAATTTCACCCCCAATATTCAGACCCGCCTGTATGACAAGCAATGTCACAAAATTGACCTCTAGTCTACACCCCAATACCATGAAAATACCTATATTGAAGCAGAACCCACTTCCCAATTTGGACCACAAACTATGGGGGAAGAAAACAACACCCCATATGTTATTTCCAACCCATTATCTGAAAACTGGGTCAATCTTTATTTTATTTTCAGACTAATATGCGAGAACTATAAACCTTTGGGCCTTCTGTGAAAGAGGAAATTTCCAGGCTTCACGAAAAACTCCTGAAAACAAATCATATTGTACATTACGTCACTTCGGAGAGAGAGGGAGAGAGGAGAGAGAGAGAGAGAGAGAGAGCGCACTATCTTTATGAATATGTGACACGATCGCACTGACACAGAATAATGTAAATGTTCAAACGTATGAGACAATTTGAGTAGCTGTACTAATACCTTATCTGCATCACGAGCTCGGTTTGGTGACAATAAATGAACTACCTGTAACAGGTTCAAACAAAATGGGTGTTCATCATCCTACTTCTTTTTAAATTCAACACGAAGCCATGCAAATCCAATGCCTAAAAGCACAAAATCGGACATCAAATTGGTCCAGAAACTGCAACTCAAATCTGCATTGTAGTGGAAAAATGGAACTAAATTGCATTAATCCCAGCCTCAAAAGCAGGAATGACACACGTAACTATCAAAATTCATTAATAATAATAATAATAATTCAAAAACAAAAAACACAAAAATAAAGGGTACCCATTTTCAAACGGATAAAAGAAGCTCATGGGAATTGGGTGGTGGGCTTGCGTTACACAAAATGAAAAAAAAAAAATAAAATTCAACCAGCTCACCGAAACGGACGATTCCCTGAGTCAAGGTTCAATACACCAAATTTGCTAACTTTTCCTGAATTCGGCTTTTCTCTCGGCATCCAAACAAACAACTTTCGAAAAGAAATACATATAATAATAATAATAATTTTTTTTTTTTAAAAAAAGTAGAATATGCTATCATTACTCCTGATCAATAATACAATAATACTCCCATTCAAATCCATTAAGAAAAAACAACGAGATTAAGCATATTGATATTGCAAGAGTCAACAATTAGGAGCATTAATTAAATGCAGGCAATGGAAGAAGAAAGAAAGAAATCGATCGACAAAACCAGAGCAACAACAGTGAATTGATCGTCAGAAACTCACTCCATACCCGGTCAAATCAATACGAGATTGCCCCAAAAAAAAAAAACAAATGTACTAACTGCAGGCGATGGAAAAATCGATTGAGAATCGAAACGAACCGGATCTGCGATTGATCGAACCTCACGGTCAGAGGCTATTGCCTATTGCTGCTGCCGCAGTGGCGCGACAAAAATGCACGAATTTAGAGGGAGAGAGTGTGTGTGTGTGCCAGTGCGTGGCTCTTGTAACTGTGAGAGAGAGAGAGAGAGAGAGAGAGAGAGAGGGTTGGTTTTAGTGAGTGACGAGGAAGAGAGGAGGAGGGGGAGGGAGGAGAGAGAAAAGAACACAGTAAATGCTTACCAACTGCCATTGGAAACGACCGGCCATAACCCCACAACCCTCTTTCTCTCTCTCTCCCCCCCGTACGGTCACGATCTTTATTACCGGGATTTGCGGGTCACCGGGTGTCGCCGGTCACCCCAGTGTCCTCCCCGCCCGCGCCTCAGGGAGACCACGGTTCAATTGTTGTATTATTCTTATCCATGAAAATATTTTATTACCTTCCTGCTGTGACCCAACAACGTAATTCGGTCGCTTTTTTTTTACTCTCGTCAATTTTTACCGTCCGTGTTAAAATTTGCTACCCGGAGTCGGCGATAATAACCGATGACACAACTGTTAAAACAATAATAATCACCGATCCACCACATATTTCTGAATTTTTGATTTGTATTTTAAAAAAAAAAAGATTTAATTGAAAAGGAAATATATTTTTCAAATAGATTCAAGTAATAAAAAAATTGAATTTAAACTTTAAAAAACATAAATAATTTTTAAAAATAAGTACCAAACACACACGTTTTTTTTTTTAAAAATAAAAAAAATTAGCCTTTCGCTGTACGTGTCACTTCATCAAATGCTGAGAATACTAGGACACTAATATCTATCGCTTGCTTGCTAGGGTCGTATCAAAATACAAGCTCTAATTAGACACTATATAATATGATATGTAGTCAAAGTTTAAACTAATTATCTGTATGATTCTGCGTGTTACTCCTATAAATAAGTAATCCTTCGTCTTAGATTCCTCAATTTTTTTCCCAACAAGTACAAATATCCTTACTACTTTCCCACCCCAAAGGCCTAACTAAACCCACAAATTTAACATATGATAATTGATAACCCCCACCATAGCATAGCATAATATATATATATATATATATATATATATATATATATATATGTATATATATATATATGTATATATATATATATATATGTATATGTATATATGTATATGTATATATATATATATGTATATGTATATTACATGCTCCACTCCAGAACATGTCACCCACCCCCTACTCTCTCTCACTCGACTTCACTCTCGCGCTGAGAATGAAATCCATAACTAACTCCGGCCGGCATATCCACATCGATCGATCGGTGCTCGACCGCGCGCCCCCGCTCATGTCATGACTCATGCGATGCGCGTGAGATCTTGATTTTAATGTCAGTTTTGTTGTTAATTATTAGTTATCATGTTCGACTTCCATATCAAGTCACCTGGCAAAAACCACTGTCGCCCACAAACCCCACGCCCTCCTCAATGTCGTCGATATATAAAGTGGTCCACGTTGCTACCATACATCTCCTTGCAATCATCCACGTAACGTACGTCACTCCAGCAAAACTTATTTAACTGATAATTTATACATTTCTTCACAATAATTAAAATTTCAATTTTTAATTTATTTTTTAATATACATTTCTTTTTAATATTTTATTTTTTAATAATTTAAATAAAGTATTAAAGCTAAACTTTTTCGCCTTTAAAAACAAAAAATCAAACATGCGCGCATACCCCCGCTCTGCCACTATTCTCCCCCTTTGTTATCATATTTATTGCTCGGTCCGTGTCCGTGAGCCGAGTGAGTCATCGGTTATTTAATTAATTATTGGGAACATCGAAGCCCATAGGCACATGCATGTTTTTACTGATTTGTGTTTTTTTTTTTTAACTTGTTCCCTAATAGGAAGCATGGTAGTATTTTCTCGTGGCGTGCTATTAACATGTTCAAACTGTTGTTATGATATATAATTTTCCCGTTTAGCCCAAAGTAGTTAATTAGGATGAATAAAAACAACTGAAATTTTATATTTATTGCACACACTTCTATTGATCTTGTGTGTGTCAGTGTTTGAATTAAAGTTTGTCAAAGAAAAACATGATTTTTTTTTTTGCTTTTCAGGACATGGTAAGGGCAAAAGCTTTAATTGTTTGATGAAAATTAATGGCCTGATTTTGACTAGCTGTCACCAAACATTTACTTTAGCACAAAATTAAAATGGAAGTATTATAATTAAATAATAAGATTTAGGGTCCACACAGCATGATAATAATAATAAATAAATAATAGTAATAAGAAAGGGAGTGTCAATGAAATAAATCAGGAGACACACCAACAAACCATTTTCAAGGTAAAGCAGGAATCTTTTCATATACAAAATGTGAAGCAAACAAAATATTTGACAACTGTCGACCCAAATCCAACCTAAAATGGACCAACCATGTACCACCGAGATTTGCATATCTTATAGGTAGGCCCCACGTCCCTAGGGAGGGAAGCATCAACCCATCGCATCCCAATGCCGCGAGAAATGGACGGCAGAGATTCGTTCATCTCGGGGGTATTCCCGTCCTCCGACGATCGAGCCGAGCCGAGTGACCGGGAACCGGACGGGGAAGGATGGGACGCCTGCTGGTTTGGGACATCACGCACACGTGTCAAAGCTCCAGCTGTCGGGCCTTATCCCTGGCACCGCGCAAGTACCGTCAGGCAACACTGTTCATCTGACGACTGGGCGTCAAATAAATATAATTGAAATAAAGTAATATAAAATAGATGTGATCGATAAGAAATTAAGAGCCATTTTAGGCTTTTTATTTTGTCTAGGAATTTTTTTATATATAATTTTCTTTTTATTTAATAAATTCTGTAAAATGATAATGTAATTTTTAAAAAACAATTAATCAAATTTCAAAAAAAATTATATATATATATATATATATATGAAAAACTAAGTAGTAATATAGACGAAAGATTAAAAAATCCAACTCATACATACAAATTGAGATTTAGATCTGCGTCGAAACACTTGATTGCAGACTTGCAGTGAAATATAGGAACATGGAATTGAGGCCTTTGGCTTTGCATTAGTTGGCTTTGGACGAATCTTGCTTTGCATCCTATTTATAATTCAATGGTTTATCGTCTTTAATTGGTACTTTTAAATGGGTGTGCTTTAAAGCGAATAATTATTTATAAGCAATTAAATAAATATGTAAATATTTAAATTTACAAACAAATGGATAAATATATTTATTTAAATTTTAAAATAATTAATATTTCAATTCACGACACTCTTTAAGTTTGGGAAAAAATATTTAAATTTGTGAACAAAAAAAATTATAACATTTATAAATAAATCTGTCAGTATTTTTAAATACTGTTCATTAACTAATGTACGGCTCACGAACACACGTTACAAAAACATGATAACTTAGTATTTATTTAATGAAAATAAATACTAAACCAAACTTCATGAAAGGCCCATTTACGATCCTAACCGCAAGGCCCAGGCGGAACTAATGGCAGATTTTGGCGTGGTTTCGTTACATTCGAGACTGCCACCACAATTGAGCTCTCAATTGGGACTGATGGCAGGTAACGATTCAATTCATGCAAGATATTCATGAATTTTTAAACCCATACACGAATATGTCATGACAAAAAAAAAACAACTGACACAATACACGCAAGATATACATGAAACTTCAAACAAAAAGGAGTATATTAGCTAATGCATTTCCAGTATTTACGGTAAATAAATATAATTTTAACTGACGAAATATGATCAAAGTACACTTTCGTTTAAATTTAGAATCGAAAATTGAAGTCAATATATACTCACTTCAGTTCAATTATATTTAAGCTTCTTTTATTCATGTAAATAATATTACAATAAATTTATTATCAATGATATAAGTTAGCATCGAAATAACTATATTTGCCTTACTATGGTTGTGCACATAACCATATTTGTATACAAGTTGTTACCGAATCTAGCCTGTCCTTAGCTTACCTTAAAGCATTCACTACCACGAAATTAAACAGGCTCTGATGCCTAGCTTCTTACGAAATTTAATAGCGTCAAGTGGACATAAGCATAAATATGCAATTTAGAAAACCACGGAGGGATTTTAAAAAAGAGGAAAAAAAACCATGTCATATTATTATCATTTTTTTAATAAGCCACCCTCATTTACTCAAATTTACATGTGGTTTTGTAACTTTTTCCCGAGTGTTTTAGTAAAGACAGATCTAATGTGCCGAACCGAGCAAAATAATGGCGCTAGCACAAACAATGAAGATTTTGGAACCACTAAGACCAAAAGTGATTCATAGAAATATTAGTAAGGGAGAAAATAAACACACACACACACACACACACACACTGGAAAGCTACAGAAGTATAGTGGCAAAACATACAGTGAGAAATTTTCCATGTGCAATGTAACAGAGTAATACAATTGGCGAAAATTTTAAGGTACGCCACAGTAGACTCGCCATGAATGGAGCAGCGATCAGAATTCATCAGGTGAAGATCCGGGGAAATCAGACTACAAATCAACTTACCTGTCTCTGTTGTAGCGGCTGCCACCAGCTGACCCTGAGCGATCCCTGCGCCTCCGATGTGAGCCATGGTCATCCTCATTCCTACCACGTGGAGAGTGGGATCTTCCACGTCGATCCCTCCGATATGGGTCCCTGTCATGGCGTCGATGAGGTGAATAGCTACGGGACCTCCTACGTCCTGGAATCATTTCACCCACAATTAAGATGGGGATGGAAAGTGGGCTTGAATGATAAAAATCACAACAAAACGTTTATCTTTGGTGCCTCTTTTTCCCCATTCCTTGAGTGGGAATTGAATCAATTGATATTCGTGAAGGTGGATCAGAGCATGAAATTAAATTCCCGACCTATGCGCGTGGTGGTTTCATATACCAATGTCCAAACAGGAATAAGAAGGATAAAAGTGTTATCCTTGAGATGATACCTTGTCTTTCTTTCTGACCTTGATACTTCCCCGGTGTTGGAGTCCTTCCACGCTTTCTTTTTGCCTGCATACAGAGCCATAAAAAAATACTAACAACAAAGCAGATGGAAGCTTCAACAGCCTTCACCCATATAGTGTGCAAAAAACTATTCAGAATTAAAAAATTGGAGCACCATCTCAAGCACAGTAATAACTACTACGGTCCTACAAAACTTAAGCATTGTTATGCAGTATTCTAAAGGCCTCGCAGTCCGCATCAACTGCCACTGGAACCTCATTTCTATGCATATACTTTTGTGTGTAAGCAAGATAACTACAAGATAACATGGACGCAATGGAGCTGGCATAGTAAGAAGTCATCTCTAGATTTGTATAGTTTTTCAAATATATATATATATAGTTGCAAGGCAAAAATATATAAAAAGTAAAAATCAAGAAAGATATTGTTACTAACTAGATAAAGAAAACAGGGCATACAACCCTTTGGTAAATTAGTCGAAATTGAATCGATGAGTTTTGATTGTCGAAGCAGAGCTCAAGTCGTGAAGGAATAAGTCAACTGTCTAGAGCTTAGATTGTGTTATCGATGGAGCTACACAGACCAGACCTGCTGCCGACAATTTTCAGGCAATATTTCTCAAGATGAGCAAGACCTTTAAAAAGCAAAAAAGCTATAAGTAACTAATAAAGCCATGCTATACTATTACAGATCTCATCCATATGTACCAAACAGATACCTTCTCTACAGTAATCATTCGACCTTCAAGCACAGCACGATCAAGATATTTGATGCAGCGATCAGCATCCTCAATGGTATCCATGGTAACAAATGCAAAGCCGCGAGATTCCCTAGAGCGAGGGTCAGTAACAAGTTGGCAGTCTGCAACCTGACATGAAATTTTTTGATATAAGTAAATCAAAAATACATGATATTCTGCTCAAATACAGTTAAAAATACATGGAGCAGAACAAAAGATGACACTTACGTTATCAAATAAATCCACGTAAAATACAACATCATGTACGGTAATAAACTATCAGAGATCTAATAACATTTCAAGTGTTTACAAAATAGAAGAGATGCAAGAAAATCTTACATGCTCAACTGCTCACAAATTATAAGTGTCCAAAACTGAATTCAAAACAAGGATGGTCACTTTCCATGTCTATATAACAGGGAGATGTGGAGCTTTAAATAGCCAGTGCATCTATTGTAGAAGGATGAATACCTTCATCTGTTGCCATTTTCATGTCAAATGCAAAGACTATAATTATTTAAACAGTATGTGTATATTGTATAATCTTATTCCTTCAATCCTACCCATGGGTGGGAGAGTTCCACGTAATTGTAGAGTTTCTGGGAAAACAAAAACATAGATAGTGCTCCCATTCAATTTTATCAATCACGCCATCGATGATACTCCCAGTGAGAGACAACCAAGTTTCCTATTTATAGGGTCAGTGAATTGTCTAAAAAGTAACCTTACAAGTCTCCGAATATTCTACCTTGGGTAATAATAATAAATCTAAATATTCCTACATTCCTAGTCCACATTTTTTAACACATTAAAACAATAAGAACATAACACCATACCTTTCCCTCCTTGCTAAAAAATTTCTCAAGATCAGCCGAAGTGACCCTTGTGGATAAGCCTGTCACATACAAGTTATTGCCAGGATTTTTCGCATCTTCAATGTCAGCACTCCTGAAGCAGACCATTTTATCAAATAACACCAAATCAATGCCAGCTGACAACAAGACATGTCATACAAAACGCATTGCAAAAAAAAAAAAAAAAAACTAAATAGATAAGGATAATACCTGGAACGGCTCCTCCTTAGCTTTACCGGAGATCTCGATCTAGACCTCCGATCCCTGACTGGAGAGACAGGGCTGGGTGGCGTAGCAGACCTACCAGCACAATCGATGGAAATTTGAGCACCCTAAACTCACAACACAACAACAGCTAAATGGAAAGGAACAAAAGTTGAAGCATCTTCATTCAAAATGGAACTCACCTATGTACCCTTGTGTATGTCATCTTCCAAGCTCAAACGTGTTATAAGTGGTGGTAAGCTCTGCAGTGTCACCAAACAGAAATGGAAAATTTAACCATATCAATCATTTAAAATTTGCAATTCCTGAGCATTTGAACAGACAGCGATTAACAACATGCCAAGCTTAGTAACCGAATTTCAAGAACACCACACAAAATTTAAATAACATGAAAACGTAATTGGGTATGTCGTCTTCCAAACTCATGGGTGTTGAAAGGTGACTATAAATCCTGCAATATCACTAAAATGAAATGGAAGATTATAACTTAGCATTCAATCAATTTTCAGCATTCTAAAGCATTCATAAACAAACAGCGATTAACACCATTCCAAACATAGTACCCCGATTCCAAGAACAGGAACTAGGAAAATGAACACATGTCCTATTCCTAGAAGCTTGATTGTTTGCAATAACCAAAAGGAAACGTGAAAGACATGGATCTAACAAAAGGGTTTGAGAAAACAAAACTGGTTACATACAAATTCAAATTCGGGTTCCAATTAAGAGAAACGAAACCCTAGATATTTGATTGAAGTGATGAAAAATGAAATCGAAGATGGTGGATCGATCAACATACCCCCTCGGCTCTCTCTCTCTCTCTCTCACGCGATTTGGGTGCCCTAGAAATTAGAGGTCCACGACTCACGGGATCGATGAGCAAATATGAAGATGGGATTTACAGGTCGTTAAGGCGCGGTTATATCGGAAACTTCAAGTTTTCAGGGCACGAGTTTGTTTTGTATTTTTAAACCCGGTAATTTTAATCACTTACAAGGTACGGCATCGTTTTGTATTTGGTATTTGGTATTTTATTTATCTCCTGCGTCTTTTGTGCAAGTCTTATTATTAATTTATTATTATTATTTATTATTGACACTACAGTCCATGCAATTCAAACTGTCTCATCGAGTAAACTATTAAAATAAAAAAATAATTTTATTTACGGCGCATGATAGTTATTTTTAATATAAAAAACTAAAAATAAAAAATAAAAAAATATTTTTATTTTAAAGATAATTATTATTATCTTTTAAAAATAATTATTATTTTCAGGGCATTCGAAAATAATTATTATTTTTTAAAAATAAAAACATAAAATAATATAACTAAACATACCCTAAAATATTTTACTTTGTACAAGGCCTAATACATGCTTTAATATTTGATCGATCAAATACTTTTTTGAGTCGTACAGCCCAATATTAATTACATATAGTGATAAAATATCTTTGAAATATTAAAAATTTTAACCATTATGACTTATTATGAGAAATTAATAGAATAAAAATTATAATTTACTAAAATTTTATTTAAAATATATATTTCAAGAACACTTTACAACTACGTGATTATATTAAGTTACATGTGTACAATTTAAAAAAAAAACCTTTAATGAGTTTGAAATGTGTACTATTAGTTTAGTCTAAAAAGGTACTTGATGTCGAATTACTCAAAACATAATATGAAAACATCATCGGACATATTAAATCCATCATCACGGTTAAGTTTGTATCACTTATACGAATCAATAATTTATTTGGAGAGCACTTTGACAAAGAAACGTCTAAAACACGGGCTGCAGAAACAAGCTTCTTTGGTTCTTTGTTTCGTATGCTGTTGCCCCGGCAAGTCGTCATTTGTATAATTTCTACCACACGGGAAAATATACGTGTTGCTGTAGTTCATGCTTCAATCCAAGTAACAGCAGCCATGTACTACGTTGAAAATGAACTAGTGGTAGCCACGCATGTTGCTTTCATTTTGAACGTACCACTGAGTTTCAGCCTCTATCTTGATAATAGGACTTAGCAAATTAATATTAGGTTAATCCAGAAGCATATCTACTAAGATACGTAGGACAAGGGCGTTTCTTCTTTTTCTCCAAGACATTGATCCTGTTCTGGCAAGAGCCCAAGTGCATTTGAACAAGGGCACAAATAATATAATAGATCATATGATGGTTGATGTTAAGGGTAAACTAAAAGCCTACGTAAAATTTTTATTCAAATATATATATATATATATATATATATATATATATATATAAACTGGATTATGGGCTCCACATGCTGCAGCAGTAGCATGCAGCAACCAGATCCCTCCTGGGCCCTATAAATCATCCATTTATCGTCGCTACTACGGAAAAGGAAAATATCTCCGGCCGCAGCCGTGACCGTTTTGATGTTACCCTTCAATGTCGTCTCTGCCAAAAGGGCAATTCATGTTAGTACCCAACTTTAAACAGCACAGATATTTGAACATCATACATTCAAGATTTTCTTCAAGTAAAAAAATCAGATCGAAAAGTTACAGTAATGTGCGCGGTAAATAATTTACGTGCATGCGAAAACTTCTAGAAGAAAAAGAAAGCTAGCTGTCCCAGTAGGATGTATAGCTCTGAAAAAAAATCATGTTCAACGTACAAGTTCACAACCATGCATATCAGTTCGGCATACAGCTACTCAATAATATCAACTAACCAGTGCAGAGATTATATAAACATGAACAAATAATAAAGTAATTTTCATTCTCCATCGGCTAAAAATTTATTATAGACAGCACGTAACTACTTTGTAATACCTTGTGCTTCTTATGTTTTCCCCTTCGGCCAAAAGGGCCAGAAGCACTGCTGCCGATGGCTGGCATTTGGTCATGTTCGTCTTCCTCCATAGGTAGATTTCTTATTTCATCATAGAAATTGTCTGTCATGCCTAGTAACCTGTATTCCAATATTTAATGATACCGTCAACAGCTCACCAGGATAAATGGGAAAATTGAACATAAAGGAGACACGAAAAAAAGCCACCCCAACTCATCCTACAGACCAAACAAATGGCACGAGGAGCGGGGAAAACATTACAGTATAGACTATACTGCAATTTATTAGCACGTACCCATTTCTTGATTTTTCCAGGTGCTTTGCTGTCTTCTTCTCCTTTTTTGTGATAGGAGCACGATTAAAGAGTTCCTCTTCTTCCCTTGCACGTTTCTCTGCCTTCTCCATGAATTTGGTTAGTTCTCTACTTTCAGCTCCAACAATACTGTCTCTGATCTGCACTTCAAGCATAGTAAAATTAAATGATTATGAACAAGAAAGGATTAACAAAATCTATGCACTGAAAACTGTCAAAGCATAGTAACATTAAAAACATCCCACAACTAAACCTCTTCTGGTCTTCCTTCCACATCTTCTAATAGTCCTCTCGTATATGGGTTCCGCATAGCATGTCGTAAAGCTTCTTTCTCCTTTCTCAATTTCTGCTTTGAGGCCTTGTCTTCCTTCATTGTAGCTGGAGCGAATTTTGGGGGCCGATACACACCAACACCATCCTGTAGTTTGATCATATGTCAAACCAACCAGAAATCTACCGATCCAAACTTTAACTGAACATAGTTTTTGAAGGACGGAAAGGGAATTGTTGGCTCCCAAATGGCTTGACCTACCTCAGCAGTTGCATTTTCCTTGCTAATAAGCATGTTAGGATTTGGGCGATATTTTAGAGGATCCTCTTTCTTTTGACTTGCATTTGTCCCCTTCTCATCTCGATTGATCTCATGGGCTGCAGTCTCACCAGCTCTTGTGAGCTTCTGAATTTGGTATTGTAGTTTCTTATCTATTGAACGAATCTGCTTCAAAATAGAAGGATGAGAAATTACATATAAATCGTTGATCAGGTGACGGAAAGGAGAATGAACATAAATCCCACCTTTTCCAAAAATAATCTAATCTCCACAAGGCTCTGGACAACAGGATGTCCCTCAATTGAGAAACCTTTTGCCTTGCGAAGCAAATAGTACACAATCGACTGGCAATAGTTCAAGAGCAGCAAATGCTTCGCCTCCAGATAGCTCATCCCATCTGCGGTTGGAAATTGATCTGCTTTCACCTAATAGAGTAAGATGTGAAGTATGGAAAAATAAAATTCAATAATGACATTTATCCTTTATTGTGATTTTCTTAAAATATAATGGGAAGAGGACGGCATGTATATTTGGCCATCAAGATGTATCAATACAAAAGGTGGAAATGCAGGGTTTTGGAAATAATTTTCCTAGAATGATGTGATAATGCTAGGTCTTAAAATTAAAAATCAAACCAAAAAAGTAATTCAGTTCGATTCTGGTTCTTATTTTCCACCTAATTCGGTCCTTCAATTTGGATACCTAAAGAACATAATTAAATTTCAAATTTTTATTCTTTTAAATTTTAATTTCTAATTCCTTTGAATTTTGATTTTCAGTTCTCTTAAATTTCGATTTTTCGAGTTATCTACAGTTCTGTTTTGGGTTAAGAACCAAAACCAAACTTAAGTATTTCAATTCAGTTCTTTCAATCATTTTCTTATTCGGTTCAGTTCTCGATTCTAATTTTCAGTAATTTGATTCCTAAAAAACTGAACCAAATAATTTATTCGGTTTGGTTCTAACTAAATAAGCATATAGCAATTTCAATACAACTTCCTATTAGTTTGCTGATAGATGAAATTCCTATTGTCATCCCAGGAAAAATAAAGCAATGTCTACCCCAAGCCAAGCAAAGGCAAACCTTATACTTGTCAATATACATGTATGACAAGTACTTGAAGCTAGCAGAGAAAATCAACATGTGATACAAACACATCACCATGGCATAAATGAAACTGACGCAATTGAAAGCAAGAAGAAAAAGAAGAGCCCATTTCAGGTTCTAGACCACAATAGAATTTATCACCCAGATTTTCTTTTCCTTAGTTTATTTGTTACTAGTTTCTGTACCCCCTCCCCCCTAGTTTGGTTATAAGTAGATCTCCGGTGTAAAATCAAAAATAAGATTAAATTCATCCTAATTTCCCTCTTCTTCTGTACTTTGATTGATGCCTTCCCTTTTCCCTATCCTGTTTTTTTTCCTATTCAGTCTTATGTTCTTCTTTCTTTTATTCTACAACATTTATATTGAGCTTCCTGCAATTTTACAACCCATTTTTAGAGATTGTGGTCATAATTGGGACTGGTTTACAATGATTCTACATTAAAACCCTACAATGTAGCCCCTCCCCCCTAGTTTGATTATAAGTAGGCCTCCAGCATAAAATTGAAATTCGAAATAAGATTAAATTCAGCCTACTTTCCTTCTTCTCCTGTACTTTGATTTATGTATTCCCTTTCTTTTTTCCTATTTTCTCCTTCTATTCTGTCCTATGTTCTTGTTTCTTTTATTCTACAATATTTATATTGATCTTCCTATAATTTTCCAACCCATTTTTAGAGATTGTGATCTTAATTGGGACTGGCTTATATTAATTCTACATTAAAACCCTACAATTTACCCATAACAAAACCGAAACTTCAAGCCTGCACCAAAAAACATAAATTTGGGCAGTTTAATGATAAATTTATGCAGTAACCCCCCTACACATATCCAAACAAGAATCAATCAACAAGGGAACATAGAAACCTTTTCCAATTTGAAAACTCCGGAACAAGCAATCCAATTCAGGAAACCCCATATCCCGGGAAATCAGAGTTTTATTTGCTGTTTCATTGAAGTTCCTTGCCCAAACATCTACAACATCGTGTTCTCAATAAAAATGGTAATTAAGGACGGCCGCTCAAGAAGTACCCCATAAGCCCATACCTTTGCAGTCAAAGCCTCCACTTTGCCCCTCACTGTGTCCAACCCATCCTTCATCTCTTTCAGTACAGCAGCTAGTTGCGATGCTTCTCTAAATATAAACAAGGACCACAAGTCAAATCAAATCAACATACGTACTGTAACGTGATGCTAAATAGATGAAATATGGTGTTTAGTCAATCAATTACATCGCATTAAAGGCAACGAACAAGAAAGAAAACAGTATATTCGACTAGATGTAAAACATTACTTGTTTAACTTGTCATCAAGACTCAATGAATTGTTTGTCTCGTCCATGTTTCTCCAAAAGTACGATCGAACAGCCTCTGTGTCAAGTTCGACGACAACGACACTTACAATCTATTGGTGTCAAAGATCTAAGAAGGATGTCCGGAACACGAGCACGAAACTTTGGAGCTGGGACGAGACTCACCAGACGGGAGAGTGAAGAAGTGGCGCCAGGAGCAGTGCTAGGGAGGCAACGGAGGAGGAGAACTCGGCGGCGGTTATTGGCTGTGAGGGAACGAGACAACGAGAAGAGAGGGAAAGGCCTTGAAATTAGGGTTTGGGCATCGTTTTTTTTTTTTTGGTATATGTTTTAAAATTTCATTTTACTTTATGTTTTCTTTGCTAATGTTATTAATGTTATCTAATAATACATAATGAATAAAAGATGAAAGTATATAATTATTTATTTTTCAGATAATATAGAAGAGGGGTTTTAAATAGAGTGAGGTGATGATTATAATATTAAAAAGTTAGATAATTTATATTTAAATTTAAACTTTTAAAAATAGATATAAATATATTTTATGTGTGAAATTACTTTAAATGTAAACAAATTATGACTTTTATCAATGGGATTAGTTTGCCATGATAATAAAACATTAAAATGGCATAGTAGAATTTCTTTTTACTTATGGTTGAATTTATGTTATGTACATCTATTGAGCAATCTCAAATGCCATTCAAATCCTATATATGTTATTGTAACATGTCTAGTCATATTCTTAAATTATTCTCTCTTCAACACCAACATAAAATTATCCCATCTCTCATTTTTATCTTTCTTTTTGCTTTATATATTAAAACATACAAAATTATAGATATACATTAAAATGATACAACATACAACCAAAAAAAAAATAGAAATCAACAATACAAAACTAAATTGAAATTACTGTTGACTCTGGTTAAATTTTAGCTTATTTTGTCAACTTATATAGACTTTCAAGTAATATCATTGGCTTCAGTAAATATTTAAGTAATTTTTAAGTAGCGAATAAATTTTAAATCCAAAAGTAAGTAAGGATGAATTTGAGATTCGTGAAATTAGTTGGAAATTAATTTATCATGAATGAGACATTTATAATGAACTAACTATCAAAAATTAGCTAGATATTGAAAATAAGTTTTTAAAATAAGATTGAAAACTAGTATCAAAAATAAGTTTGTGTTTTTTTCGTTTGTTTAAGACAGAAATGAGTGTGTGATATAGCACTATTTGTTAGGTTGTTAAATACGAATATAATTCTATTTGAAATTATAAATAAGCACATGTAATCATTGTAATGACATAAACGTTAATATTAATATTATTTTTATCAATTTGATTTTTATTATATATTTTTTAAAAACTTTATTAGAATTAACAACTTAAATGATTTAACATATAACTAATATACATCATAAATGCTTCGTTTTTAATAAGATCACAATAAGATATGGCTTATTTCGTTTGAAATTATTATTTTTAAAAATATAATTATTTTTTTAAACGACTCAAGTCTCTAAAATTAATATATGTTCACAATCTGTATTATACATTTTACTTTTAAATAATGAGATAGGAGAAAGCTAAACTTAATTCAATTAAAAAAAAATATATTTAGCATGTAATAATATTTGACACCTCAAGCAAAAAACTCTTTCTCTCTCTCCGTATAATGTTTAGCTTAGCTCGCGACACCCCTAATTGATACAGCTGTAATAAGTCATGATGCACGCATAGTGAGATTGGACTAAACATGTTATTCATGCTCCAACACCAACATTAGGCAAACTATCAATTGGCAATAACTGGAATTACTTAGATCTAAGTGTATAATAAGGGATTATGTTTACACTTTAAGTTTGAAATATGTTATCCTGAGGTCGATCCGCTCCCCCTTCCCATGACCCACATAATAACCAGCCTTCCCCTATTCAAATTCATTAATTATCCATTAACT
Source organism: Taxillus chinensis (assembly GCA_023512835.1). Lineage (NCBI taxonomy): Eukaryota > Viridiplantae > Streptophyta > Magnoliopsida > Santalales > Loranthaceae > Taxillus > Taxillus chinensis. The sequence continues at coordinate 4,346,418 of CM042089.1, forward strand.
ATTCCTTCATAAGTTTTTTTTAAAAAAATTAAAAGTTCATTTTAGAAAAAGATATCCAAAATGCCAAAAATAGTAAGATCCATACCATATTGTTCTCTACATTATTCCAATAATAAGTGTATGCTTCTAAAAAGATTTGACATTGCTATCCGAAGATAATAAAAGTTTCAGAGAACCCTTTTTTTTTTTTTGTTAAATTTGGAAACTACAAATTCTTGTGCCCCAGTTCAGCCTATGAATTTTTACCGGAGTAAGTAAAACTTCAAAATTTTTGCCCAGTAAATACGGCTCTGGTGTCCCTTCATTCATTTGTTCAGTTTTTTTTTACCCAAACGGTAATCATTTCACTTCAAGAGGCACAGTACTAAAACCGGGTTGCCCCAAGCCCGCTGAAGAGATTCCCTCCTCCCAGTGTTTCATCCTCCTCAATTTCTCCAGACATCCCTTCATTCTATACCACATAAAAATATTACATTTTAAAAAAAACTCACGATTCAATATTTCAAACAAAAAAACAAAACAAAAACAAAAACAAAGAAATATTTTAAAAGGAAAATGGGGTGACCCAAAAAAAGCCATCTTCATCCTCGTAGGTGTTGGAGCATGTAGGCTTGGGAATCTCCAAAGCGTCGTCGTTTCGGGCGAATCTGCCACGAATTCTGGGCCTACTGTCCGCTAGCGTTTTCCTACACGCATACTTGTTACAATTTAAAAAAGGGGGGGAAAATAATAATTATTAGACTTCCAAGTAATTTAATTAGTGAATTTACTGATTGTATATTTCAAAAGTAATTAGTGAATTTAATTACCTTAATAGTCTTGTTGAAGTTCCTTTGGTTTCGCTTTGCTCTGTACCTGTGAATCCTCTCCTTCCTCACTTCTGCACTGTAACGCCCAGCTCTGGAATGCTCTCCCGTCATCAAACTCTCCTCCTCTTCCGCAGCCGCCTCCGCCGCCGCCGTATCAATTTTCTGACCAATTCCATACAATCTCATCGCACCATACGCCAAAACGGATCAACAAAAGCCCAAAAAAAAAAAGAAACAATACCGGCAAGTCTCTGACGCTGCAGATGCGCCTTATGTCGCCGGAATCAGACGTAAAGGTAACCGGAATCCGCCGCTTCCCCGCCACAACCCCGTCCAAATGAAGCTGCCGGAGCGGAAAATCTGGCAGGTGACCGTCGAAGCTCCTCTGCATCATCCTCGCATTCTCCATTCGATCCACAAAAAACTTCGGCTCCCTCGCCCCCGAGTGATCCGTGCTCGCTGCGTTCCTGATTTCTTCTGTTCCGCCGCCGCCGGAGACGGCGGGGGACTGCAAAAGGGAGAGGCTATGCATTTGCTGGTTCGCCGGAGTCTGGACGGCCCCGGCGCCGGTAAATGAGCTGGGGAAGTCGGAGTCGGAGAAGAAACGGAGGCCGTTTAGGTAGGGGTTGACGAAGCCGTCGATGACGGAAGCCATTGTCGGGGCGGTTGTGAGCGAATGTAAAAGACGGTTGTAGAGGCGGTGGTGCTCTGTTTAAGTTGTTGTGGAGGCGGCGGCGATGGTTGTGTGGGGCGGGCGGAAATAGATGGAGGGGGGGCTTTTTAAGTCGGTTCAAGTTCGGTAACAGAAGTGGGAGAATATTAATGGCGGTTTTGGCTTGTTCGGTCTTGTCGGCATTTAATTTTCTATTTCCCGGTGACAACAACAAGAGGAAGTGTCTGCTCCGTGGGTCTGTTATGTCATTTACATGTGCACGCCTATAACTCTGGAGATTAATGACGCAAAGTTTGGTAAAGGGTAAAGTGAAGTATAATGAGTGTTATACTTTGATGTGACAGTGCATAAAATAAAAAATAAACATATGTATTTATTTTCAAAATAATATGTATATATGAATTTAAAACTATTATATCATCTACTAACCGTTAGAATAATATTAATTCCTTCTTATCAAATTATATCATTTTAAATATTTTATTGTTATATCCTATACATTTCATTAAAGGACAGTTAATCAACCAGAGATGTGCTTGGGAGTTGAGTCAGGATAGGATCAAATTCAAAGTTAAGGCCAAAGCCAAATAACGCATACAGATAAATAGGCTTAACAATATTACCGTTAATTTGACTAAAATAAAATATAATTAAATAATACTTAAAATACGAACAAAAAAATTATAATACACTCAACAATGTTACCGTAAATTTGACATCAAAATAACTAGTCAACTATTTTGAATCAATTTTATTAGTTAATATTTATTTTAACATTACAATAATTAATTTCATCGACCTGATTGATTCATGTGAGAAGATATAAGAGATAATTTTAAATATTAAAATTAATATTTTAATAGAATAGTAAAAAAAAATATTGAGTTTATTAGTTGTTATAAAAAATAACTAGTTAAATTTTATAAAAGCAATTTCTCTAAATAAATTTTAGTTTTTTAAAGAAACAATTAAGCCCATTTATCTTTAAATTTGTTTCTCCAAACTAATTAAAAGTATATCTTTTATTATTTTCTTTCTATTTTACCAATTCACTTTTATTGTTTGATTTAAATATTATTTTTAAATAAACAAATAAAAAGAAAGAAGAGAGAAACTAAAGGAAAAGAGATATGAAAAATATAATTATTTAAAAAGTATTGAGAAAATAGTAAATATTAAATTTCAATAAATACTATTTATAATGTTAGCGTTTAATTAAAATGAATAAGCTGAAAATAAAATCTCAAAGCATTTTTTAAAAATTTGCTTTTGAAAGTAGTAAGTATTTGTAGCATCTGGTTCCAAATGAAAAACAAAATAATTGAACAACTTACATAATATATAATAATTTTACATATATCAATTAATTTGTATTTAAATAACTATATACATATCTGATTGATATGATTATCTTCACTTTATAATAAAAATCGTTATTGAATTTTAATGTTTCATAATCCAATTTATAATATTTTATCGCTACATTTTCCTTTAAAGAAAACATGTTACTTCATTGTTATAGTGCTACGTACGTCATTACTATAAAATATTTGAGTTAAAGATCTACCTAATAAATGTTTCCCAACCATTCAATGACGTATTGAATTCGCGTGGAATCAAGATTGATTCTGAACCAATAGAATTGATTTGAGATGAAACAAAAATTGGTCAAACGAAAGCTTAAAAAGTCGTGGAAACCTGAAAAAGCTTAAGGAAATAATTTTAATTAATTAAGGAGGAAATAATGATTAATTAACGTAAGATCAAGCATAAATTTTCCACCATATATTATTAATAATTTTCTTCCGCTTAAAATATCTCCTCCTGGAAAGTTAGAGTGATGTTGTTTAAATACATTTAAAAAATCAAAATTGTATATAATGGCAAATCCCACTATTTAATTGTATACACCGCATCGTATGATTTGAATTTGATGTTCCACCTCGGCCAAAAAATCGGCTTTTTTCAGGCTGTTTTTGTTGATATTGTTGTTTTGACCGGAACACTTTTTTACCATTTTTTTAATCCCGCCCGACCCAACCCAAATCAATTTTGTCCCTCTGCTTTGATCCCACTTCTTTACCTGGAAGAGTGAAATTAACTGATATAGATCGATCGGCCCTAAATCAAATTAGTTAAAATTTGTCTTAGCAATTCTGTTTAAATTTTAAAATGTGTATAAGTTGATATTTTTTTATCTAATGTTGTTAATTTTATATAAATATTTTCGATAAACATGGAACATAACATAATGCGTAAATAAATTAGTACCCAAATATTTCGTTACAATTTATAAACTGAATGCCTCCTATAAACGCAAAATTGGAAATGACTTATTGGAATTAGTTAAGATAATTTAATTATATGAATATAAATATATAATAGTTAAGATGGAATGTCTATTTTTCTTTGTAGTGAATTAAAGAAATTGACATACATTTTAAACATTATATAGAGTGATGAGATTAACTGTCAAATTTCAACTGTATTTATATATTAATAAATAAATTATATGAATATCATATATTAAATAATAAATATAGGTCGTATGATATGAAGTGATCTAAGCTTTTAAGTCCTTTGATAATCTAGGTGGACTATATGATATATATATATATATATATGTTGATTAATTATTTGGACTACTTTATAACTATATCTATCTTATTTTTGATGATTTGACATTTGTAATTTTTATTAAATGAACTTGATTTAATTTAATTATTCTGGAAATTCATAATTATTTTAGGTTTTATATAGAAATATATATAATTTATTTGTATATACCGAATGCAAGCTGGTCCTATCTCTTCGGAGCATAGTTATCAGAACCGGACCGGACCGGCTGGTCGAACCGGTGACGGGCTTTTAACCGGTCCGGTTTTTTAATTGGACCGTTTCTGCAAAAAAAAATCGGAGAAATCCGGCTGACCCGGCCGGTTTTTTGTGACCCAACTGACTCGGCCGGATTTTACAGAATCGGCCGATTTTTTTTTAAATATAAAATATTATTTAATTTATTTTATAATACAATTTTAATTTAAATTTAATGACTAATATTTATATTTCACTTCAATATCATTCTAAACTTTATTTACTTTTTTTTCTTATTAATTTATGTTATTAAAATTTTAAATTTATTAAGAATTTATGTTAAAAATACATATTAAAAATAAACCGTGTTATATTAGAGGCATAATTTTAATGTGTTAGTTTAAAATATTTATTTTTTATTAATATATATTTATATATAATTATTAATTATATGACCGGTTCGACCATTGATCCGACGGTTGAACCAGTGACCCGACCACCCGATACCTTAGCCGAGTCGATATCCGGTCCGGTTCTGATAACTATGTTTCGGAGGATAAAGTCATCGCGTCTAAATTTGGCGGGTCTCTTATTTTATTTTATTTTCCTGCAGTGGAGCCTTTGCAGGCAGGAGATGGGCCCAATACCAGTGCCAGGCCCATCAGGCCCACTCCACACACATGACGGCCCAGAACTGTGGCTAACGAAGCCACCACTCCATCTTCCACACGTCAGACCAAACAGATAAAGGCACACGGTACCTAATTACATTAAAATATGGCCCCACCACCTAGTACCCTCTGCTCTGCTAAAGTCAGACACACACACACCCTCTACATGACTGTCTCGCGTCCACCGCCATCGCTGTCGATGTCAGTGCTTTATTGTTTTCTCTCCCGGCTGATGGTAGCAACAGAGCCCTAAGGGACAGGCCATCCCCATCCCCATCCCAACCTCCCCCCACTCACTCTCCCCGCTCTATTACCACAGTACTAGTACTGCTACTACTACAGCACCGCATCTCTCATGGCGGCCGCCACCACCCACCTCAAACCCCAACCCCAACCCCAGCCCCAACCCATCGAGCCCAGCCGCCGGCACCGCCGCGAAACCACCATATCCGCCGATGGAGACCCAACCTCCCACATCCGAAAACTCGACCCACCAGTCGTCGTCTCCGGCAACTCCTCCTGGTGCTTCCCCGCCCCCGCCACCAAGCACCTCTCGTCGCCTCCGCCCTTCTCTCCAGCCATGGACTTCTCGCCTCCAGCTCGCCATCACCAGCCCTCCGCCACCACCGCTGCCTCCGTCAACGGCTTCACTAAATTCAACTCTGCCCTCACCGCCGGCCTCCTGAACCCAATGTCGCCGCCCCCGCCCCCTGTTTCCATGGCGGAGAAGGTGCGATCGAGCCCGACGCTGTTCGAAATGATGGCGAGCGAGCCGGATTGCCACTCGAGGCCCCAGATCTCTGGAAACTCCATCACCATCTCCGTCGCGAAGCCTCCGATATCGGCCCAGGACCGACAAGCCCTTATTTTGCGGCGGATTTCGGAGAACCTGGCCTGTCGGAGCCCCGGGAACCAGTTCAACGACCCGGCCTCGTGCGACGTCAGGCTCACGTTGAGCTCCGGGGAGGGGATCAGCGTCTCCATCAGCGTTCACCGCCAGATTCTCGTCGCTCACAGCCGCTTCTTCGCGGCCAAGCTCTCCGATCGGTGGTCCAACCAGCAGCGAGCGTTGCCACACCTTGTGGAGATCGCGGATTGCGAGGACGTGGAGGTCTACATCGAGGCTCTCCGGCTGATGTACTGCAAGGATCTGAGGAAGTGGCTAATGGACGAGGACGTCTCTCAAGTTGTAGGCATCTTGAAGGTACCAAATTTCAATAGAAGTGCTTTTGGATTTGAATTGGGTTATTTGAGCTTTTGTTCCAAGACCCAAAAGAACACCTACGGATGACATACCCTCATATTTATGGATGACTCCCTACCCAGCTACTATGACTGTGTGGGCTAGACTAGTCGATGATGATATAATGCAGTGCATTACAGTATTCCTAACCGTCCTCTACCTGGATACCTAGGACTTAGGATTCTTTTTATTCCCGTATTTGACTGCCCGGATATAAGGACTGATTAGGATGTTGTAATTCATATATATGATCCTATCCTATCCTATCATGTGTTTAGGGTTGGACTGAAAATGGAATTTGCAGTCCGTCTCAATGTTTTAATCGGTCACTCCCCTTCTTTTGTTGGAACCTGCAACGAGCTGCAAAACTATTCAAATTTGTTTTATGATCAGCTAAGTCCTAGAGAAGGCTAACTTTTCGTTGATATTTTTTTACTGATTAATAAAGCTACCTTGGAGAACTGTTTCTGGGGCGATGAACTGTTTGATTTTGACGTGACCAGGTTTCAGCCGCTATAGGATTTGATGCGGGGGTCCTGTCTTGTTTGGAGTACTTGGAAGCTGCTCCTTGGGCTGAAGATGAAGAAGAGAAGATAGCCTCGCTTTTATCGGAGCTTCAGCTCCAAGGATTTGGAGCAGCAGATGTATTGAAGAGGGTCTCTGTTGAAGTTCCAGATGGGGCTGAACCAGGTAACCATGAAAATGAAGAAGTGTTACTAAAGCTTTTACATGTTGTTCTTGAAGGCAATGATGAGAAAGCTGGGCGGGAGATGAAGGGACTGATGTTAAAGATGCTGAGGGAAAATGCCCCCCGGAATGACCTAAGAAAGGAGTCTCTGTACTCTGCCTGTAATGGCTGCCTGCAATCCCTTCACCACCATTTCCTTCGAGCAGCCAATTCTGAGTTGCAAAGTGCAAGTCTGATTACACGTGAAGCTGGTAATTTGCATTGGTTGTTGGATATTTTGTTAGACAGGCAAATTGCTGAGGATTTCATGAAGACGTGGGCTTCTCAATCCGAGCTGTCAGCTGCACATTCCAAAGTGCCTGTGATTCACAGGTACGAGGTTAGCAAGGTTACTGCAAGTTTGTTCGTGGGAATAGGGAAGGGGCAGGTGCTGGCCTCCAAGGATGTGAGGTGTATGCTTATGCAGACATGGTTGGTGCCTTTCTATGATGATTTTGGATGGATGAAGAGGGCATCGAAGGGTCTGGATCGCCACTTGATTGAGGTTGGGCTGAGCAACACAATTCTAACGTTGCCTCTATCCTGGCAACAGGAGATTTTGCTTGGCTGGTTTGACCGCTTCTTGAACTCCGGGGTTGATTGTCCTAATCTACAAAGAGGGTTTGAGGCTTGGTGGCGACGGGCATTTTGGAGACGAAATGGTGAGGTGGGACAGCCTCAGCATTTGCGATTTGTGAGCCCAACTATCGAGAAGTTGTGAGGCAGAAAAAGAATTTCAGTACGCAGGGTATCACATTGGTTTGATGGGAAAGTCTATTGTCAGGCTGTTTTTTTGGTTTGCTTTGCCTTGTTTTACTTCATAATGGTTATTTTTTTCAACCTGGGAGATGATTCTCTGTGGAGGAAATTTAAGTACATGAAGATGAGTAATGTGGTTAACAGATTAATTTTTGGTTATCAATCAATTATGGCTCAATATAGATTTAAGGGTAACTCAATTAATTTTAGGTTGGCTCTTGAATTATAACTTGATATCAGAGTAAGTTTTTACAAGTCAATTAATTTTAAGATGTTGGCTTTTAAATTCTAACACCAATTCTGCTCCACCTCCCATGGACCGTCCAATATTAGTTGCTGCACGATGGGGTAATTACCGTTCAAAGCATTTCTGCTTCCTCCATTACAGGCTCGTGATCAGAAGGGTGTGGAGTCTTTTTAAAAAAAGTGATTGACCCATATATTTTTATTATAACTAATATTTGTCAAATTTAAGGAGAAAGAAATTGTAAAACATTATAAAAGAAATAAAAAAGTAGTGTGAATGAAGGTGATCCGACTATGGGTGGGGCTCTTTGAGGGAGAGAAATTGAGGGAGATGGAGTAATTGTGGCCACACAGCTTTTAAAATCCTTCATAAGCTTCAATTGAGTTTGGGTGGCAATGGACACCATCGTTTTGTTTGATGGTTCCAGAGAGAGATTGAAGATCATCCCAGTTCCATGTGCTGCTAGTTTGCCAAAAGCATCAAGATGCTGATCACCATAGCTGGCATGAAACTCCCATGTAGTATATAAGGTTTTCATCTATGAGCTGTTTGTTAAATTTAAATGCTCAGAGAACACAACTGTGAGTATAGTTATTGGGCTGTTTTTCTTGATCTTGCTATTAGAAATGTCTAGGGAAGTTATTAATCACATAGATCTAAGAGTAATCTTCCATATAATTAATTAATTTTAAGATATTGATTCTAATATGGTATTAGAGTTAATTGTAGGGGTGTAAAATGGACCGCCGGTCCGCGAACTGGTCCGTGTAGATCGAAGCGAATTGGACCAGAAATATTCTGGTCCATTTCAATTGCGGGCCTAAACGGATTGATCCGTTTAGGTCCGGTCCATGCAGACCAAATCCGTGCGGACGTGAACAGGATTTTTTATTTTTTATAAATAAATTTTTTTAAATTATTATATAAGTATATTAGTATCTAGAGCTTAAATCTATTTATTTTAAAATTAATATTTAAAAATATAAATTATTAAATATAATTTTAAAATTTAAAATATTTCTAACAAAATTAATTTATAATATATTTTTAAATAAATAAATAAATATGGACCAGTCCGGTCCGCAACCAGAAAAGTTCTAATCCGTTAAAAGTATGAACCTAAACAGGTCAGTCCATTTAGGCCCGTTCCGTCATGGCCTTGATCGGATCCATCCATTTTACACCCCTAATTGTATTTTTCACCGCTGTCAAATTTCATATGCTCTCTGTTTAGTTAGTTGTTTCTAATTACTATAATTTGTCATCGTTTTTGCTGGGTGATTTCAACCGTTCGATGGCACGGAGGTTATTGAAAATGACACATTTGAACCCTTGTTAAGAGAAAGAAAACGACACATTTGAACCCTTGTTAAGAGAGCCATGACTTACCAAAGAAAAGGTGGGAAAATACAGATTTGAGGATTTGAGGTTTGAGAACACTGTTGTCATGTCTAAAAATGGTTAAAAGGAAGTGATCGGTTAAGTTGCATATTAGCAATTAGTTAAATTAATTGATATTAGATGGTATTATTATTTTCAAAATTATGTTAATGAAAATAGAGACCACGGAAAAGATAATAGTTAAATATGGAAAACGATTTTTGGTACACATGGATCCAGAAATGTTTTTCGTTGAAGTTTACAAATTATTTGAGAATATTCAAAAAATTTATATGATTGTTTATTTAAAAACAAGGATGTCTAGATCATCCACCTCGCCCTCGATAGGCTTAAATATTAATCGTCAGCGCAAACAGGCAAATGGGGACGCACTATAAAAGCAAATGTTCCAAACTATTTCATGTTTAAGAGCAAACAGATGAAAAATGAGAATTACCATTCCCATCCCGATGCCAGGCCAGCATATTGGTTTATGCAATTCATGTGACCCCAACAACGACATAAAACATTGTCCAGGGAAATATTCTCCCATGAAAAAATCTTCCCTTACATGCTTTTGACTTTACTATCAGACACACCAATTTGTGGGAAAACAGTGTTTGTCACCCAATGACATCTAGTTGGTTGGTAGGTTCTCACTAACAAAATCAGCATTTGTTTGAATTTGTCAACATGGGCATGATATCAGCATTCTCGCATTTGTTCAATTTCCTTCATTTTGACAAATCAACCAGCGTTTTTTCGCCAAGGCAATTAAGGAGAGGCCTTGAAATTTGAAGAGATTAGTTGGTTGTTATGTCCATAGGTTAGGAAGCAACTTTTGTCAAATCAATAAGCTGGGGGCACTTGACACTTTGGGTCACTTCTTTTGGCATTTTGTCATTAGTATCCAATTAAGACAGTTGGATGACTTTTCCCCCCCTTCCGTGTGGGCTCAGGAGAGATCAGAATCACATAAATGTAAGAAAACACCAAAAGGGTATGAACTCTGACGCATCTTGCTCTTGAAAATTCTACCATAGCTCCAAAAATTGTGACAATACCTTCAGTTATTGCATTATTGTTTATTGAAGTGGAAAACCAACAAAGTTTTAACATAATCTGACGTCTCTACGTATGGCAATGGAAGGTATTGCCCAATTACCCTTTCCTTGCTGCAAATAAATGGCAGCAGAGAGGCTACACACTGGTAGTTTATAATGCAACAATATATCAACGTAGTATGACGACACTGTCGTTCGTTGCATATATCTGTAAAAAGGACCACCCAAGCCAGGTAGTCTTTTAACCCAAATGCCGCCGAACAGCTTTGATGTCCTCGTTAATTAAATCGCAATATTTCTTCAATGTTATTGCATCCGTAGGTTCAACTTTATGCTCTAAGTTGTGGGTCTTTAAGCTTCCTCTGCATCTGCATATTCAAGTTTGCGATTTCGGCCAACCCACACCGTCCCCATGCTTACCGGAACAAACCGCCACCTGAGTAACGGAACTGTGTGTAGCCTGTGGAATTGTAGAACTTGTGATTCGCTTGTGAGCTGTAGGTAGCCTGTGTAGCCTTAGTATTTCAGATAATTTTTGCTATATAACACTGTTGATGTCTGGCTTGAAATTCAAAAATGACATAACATGGCTAGAACAGCTTTCATTTGAATCCTTTCTATGCTGTTCTTGCATGCATGGGCCGATGAATTGACTAGGAAATGTGTGAAAATGAGTTAGATTTCAAACAAATTCAATAATGAATTAACAACCTCCAAAGGGTAAACTAAAAGTAACTGACAAATACAACATTTGACATTGAAATTGACAAAGAAATGTACAATTCAATATTTTATTGCCATCCTCCTACTATTTGATATACACAATATTTCAATACAATATTTATATATATATTTGTATCCTTCACAATCTAGGCCAATAACATTACTTTTCCATAACATTAATGTGTCTTGTTAGATCACTATTATGTATATCTCAAAAACTCTGTCACTAAGATACATGAAAATAAAGTTGCCAACTCTTCATTAGAAAACCATCATGATATTCTGTATATAAATCCTTTAATATTTTAAAACCCACAATTCTAATACTAGATTATTAATACTCAACCACTTTATTTAGTGCAACCGATTTATGAATCAACTTATGATAAGAAAATTTAACTAATATAAGCGTATCATTTAACATGTATATCACTCCAAATTTGCGGTGTTCAAGCATTTCAAAGCTGTGTTAAAATATAAAGGAGGTTCTAAAGTAGAACCGCTAATGCTGAGGAGGCAGTTAGCTGTAATCCCACGTTATGGTCTCCTGCAATGGACGCCCCTTTCAAAATGTCAAGCCATGCACACCCCACAAAACACAAAATGTTACGGTGGTACGTCTAGCATTTCAAGGAAACCAAGGCGCGTTAATAGTCCAGAACTTGAAGGCTCTGCTATATATTGGTTTGTCTCAGTCACTGTCCCTTTGCAGCATTGCCACACCTTTTTGATAGCTGGTATTGATTGATTCCTACTGGCCCAGAGAAAGCTTGAAGGTACCTCAAGGCACGCAGTCATAAGGTCAACACCCTCTTCACATGTATATGAAATTTCCATTTTTATGTCATATGGACCATGCGCCCAGCTTTGAACGTTACTTGAATGTCTTATTCACCGACTCTTTCTCTCTCTTTCCACCTTAAAACAAAAAACAATTAAAAACAACAACGAAACGGCAACCATGTGCTGGAAGCCGGTGCGCGCCTAAAAAAGCAAATCAACCGCCTGTCTGCATTAAGAATTTCTTTTGTCCAATAGAATTTTATGGGCTTTATTTTTTATTCTTTATTTATTAGATTAAAATTAATTTGTTGATTGCCTGTAAAAACCTGATATGGTGGTTATTATTAAATATAATGAGATATAAATTTATTTAAAGTGTACTGTAATCAATTAGCTTAAGCCCCTTATAAAATTCCTAACGTTAATATAAATAAATGGTATAGGTTCATATAGCCAATTATTCCTATATATTAAGAAAGAATAATTGATGGATGGCAAAGTTATGTTAGCTCCTTGATCAAAATTATTAATTATTGCATAGATTTGAGTTTTTTTAATAAAAATTTGGTACACAATTATTATTGTTGAGTAATTGATTAAATATATGTGCTTACATACCCTTCAGCATCAATTTGCTTTTCATCATAATATTTGATTAATTAACATGTGTGTGTATATATAAGCCATTATTTTTGTCACGGATGTACGTCTTTCTTTTGGCAAATTCCATTGTAGCCAAATTATAGTATGGACTACGGAATCTTGGAAAGGGAGCCTGATAGATGTATATCAGTTTTCAATCTTTCATTTTCACTTCTATAGTTCGACCAAGTTTTCTATTGTGACATTTTCTCATGATTATTGTTCTAATGTCCTGCAAATTGGCCTGCACGCTATTTTTCAGCAGCCGACAACATCAAAGCTGAACAAAGCATAGATCATGCTTTTGTATGTACGGTTTGACACAGTCCAATCAAGAGTACGTAAGAACCTTTCAAATACACAATATCAGAAGATTCATTCTCCTATTTACCGACTGCAAAAGAAAATGGCAATCATATTCATGTTCATTAACACCGTAGAAAGCCATTGACGGAGTGGCTCACCACAACTCATGGACCACTAACTATATTATTAATTAATCACAATACTTTTTTTTTGCATGTGGGGGCCATTCTCTCCTCTTTCTTTATGTATATAAAAGCACATACATAATATAAATGGTGTATAATGAAGCACGGTTTGGAGTGATCTGTTGTTGTATGTGCAGGTGAACCAAAGTCTTCTTTGGTGGGTCAGTAATGACACAGCAAATTGCAGCTATGTCCCCCTCAAAATGTGGGAAAAGCAGGACCAGAATATATATTAAGATAACAAGCCACTAGATCCATACAAAAAAATAAATAAATGAATAAATAAATAATGGGAAGAGCCTTATTACTAAGTTTATAATAATAAATTCGTAATTGCAAGCATTGCATGGGATAATTACAAAGTAAGGAAATAATAAGAATAATAATAATAAATTGATAAATTTTAATACCAAAAATATATTTTTTATTGTTGGTGTGGAAGCCTTACCCTTTTTCTTTTCAATGAACTCGTCCACACGGTAAAGACTTGAGAGCATCATAACAACTGTTGTTTTGGATCAGAGAGGCCATGGAGAAACGGATCCTTATCACCTGTCCTTTAGCCTTTGTGTTTTCAATCGCACCACATTGGGAGCTGCAACTCAAAGGTGTTGACTCTGCATTTCTATATTTTTGTTGACGATCGACGTTTGCTACCACAGTGTTAGCCTCGTTGCCGTGACGTTGTCTTATCAATACATTTTTTATTAATGTTTTGGTTCTATTTTTTATTTTAAAAAATTTGTTACCTTCTTCTTTCGTCTATCGTATATTTCTTTATTTAAAATTTATAAATAAATTATTTTAATACTATATAATAATCAAAATAAGCATGATGATTACTTGAGTAATTTTTTAAAATATAAAACAAATAGCACATAAAATTCTGCTCATGGCATAGACACGGTTGGCTAAATTAGTGTGCGTACTTGCGTTAAAAAATAAAATCTGTAAATACATTGAGTTTTTTTTATCATCACATTAATGAATATAACACAATTCAAAATCCAATATTTTGGGTTGTAGAAACTAACCTTATTATTATTAAATAATAAAATTTAACATAGTATACCATAATATATCAATACATATCTTATTCCAGACTTCTTATATTAGTAACCTTCTGCTTTTAATTTCCCAGGATAAGAAGAAACAAAGTTTAAAAAAGATAAAGCTCAAATAATTAACTTGATAAAGGCCATAAAAAAGTACAAAGTAAAACATAAAATGAAAAAAAATACATGAACATAATATAAGAATTATTTAAATATTATAATATATTATCAACTGGATTAATTTTTTAAGTAATATTTATTATCAAGAATATGTTGAATGGTTTTATAATTTTGAATCCACTCAATTAATTTTATTTACACAAAAATAAAAGTTCATAGAAGAATTAAAATTATATTAATTAATGTAATAGAGCTTATTCACGAATGTTCGCCCTACGCACACACGACGGTTCAAGACGGGGACGCGTGGACGTTAGCGCCGCGCCGTTACGGACTCGGTTAATTCCGTACACTTGGATGGCCTCTGGCGGCGGTTGCGTACTACTACTTTGTTGAGTGTTGAGGGGAGTTGAGTGCCGAGGAAGGAGATGGACTGGACTTAACGGTCAGTCCCGCTCCCGCGTGACGCCCACGCGATGGCGAGCGTGCGTGGGGTCCAAGAGGGAGGGAGGGAGTGGTGGGGGCATTGAAACGACGCGTTTTAAATAGAATGAGTTGGGAATATTGGACCACCTCATCTTTTCACGGACCGATTCGATTCAATTCAATTCAATTCTTGGCTGCCTGGCTCTCAAAAACTCCTAAAATTAGAGCCAAACCCGCGAAAGAAAAGGTTGAATTTTTAAGGGCGTGGGGGGCAACGACGCAGACCCATAAACCATCAGAAAAAGGCTGCAAACACTACTAGTTTAGGAAGTTGGAAATGAGTCCCACGGCCATTAATTTCCTACCCCTCCACCTTGAGATTGAGAATCCTAAAAGTGCCTTCCCTATGCTTATTATGTATGTACGTGTGGGTCTCTATATACACACACACACACATATATATATATATATGTATGTATAGCTTGGAACTTTAATTATATGGTATTTGATCTTTACCTGTGAGATTTTTTGTTTTCTCTCATACACTCTTTGTAGGGGGGGAAAGCAAGCCACGTATAAGACGTACGGCTCGCAATTGGCCTGATGATCTGGTCACCGGTGGGATTAGCGGCCGTGATCTGGTCCCAACAGGGTCTCTAATTTTTTAATGATACTTTAATTACTACATGCGTCCACAGTATATCTCATTCATTAACCACTTGTTTGTTTGCATGCATGTTAAACGCTTATTTATTTATTTATAAATATGATTGTTGAGGTACATCTAATAATTGAGGCGAATTGATGATCACTAGCTAGTCTCTAGCAAAGACTAACACCCCCTATTTCTCAAGGTATATTGATCCATTGACCCACTTGTTGTAGCGCCTACAGAGAAAAACAAAACTAAACAAGACAGCCTTGAGAGTCTTTCGAACTAACCTGCAGCAACCACTCTCTCTCTCTCTCTCTCCCTCATCTTAAGAGTTAAGAACGGCTTTCATGGCTCATCACCATATATGCTGTTGGGCTATGAGAAAGAGAGAGTAGAGGGAGGAAAAAAGAAGAAGAGTGATATATATATATAGTCCATATATATATATATACACACACACACAATATATATATGGCTCGTGAAATCAGAAACAGCGACGGAGAAGAAAAGTATGCCTTGTGCTTCCAGGACCCTTCCCGGATCCACGCCTTCGGACCCGACCCGGAGATCTACAGCCTCGCCACCGGCATGGACATGATCGGCCTGTCCAAACCGCCGGCGTCCACAGCCGCTGATTTCTACGACGAGTTTACCAAGCCGGCGGAGCTGTTCCCGACGCCGAGTTGGGCACAGGAGAGCAAATTGGGGGTGGACGACTCCTCCTTAAGGTTCCTGTTCCCCAGCTGTCAGGGACAAGCCCCCACCACCGCTCAGGGCCTCTCCCTCTCCCTCTCCTCTGCCGCCAGCACAATTGGATTGGGACCGGGTATGGGGGTCCGGTTCTCCAGGTACTTGGTCCCGGCACAGGACCTGCTGAAGGAGTTCTGCCATATCGGCTCGGGTCCGACGACGCATGACCCCGCGAGAAGGAAGCAGCAGAACAAAAACAAACACCTCCATAACGGCCGCGATGTTCCTTCTTTTGGTGTTGCTGCGGATTCGAGATCGATGAGCTCGTTTGAGCTCTCCGAACTGCAGAATAAAAAAGCCAAGCTGATTTTGATGATCGAGGAGGTAATTTCAATTCGTACATAATTATTTTAAAATTAAAAAGGTTATGCCAAAAATTAATTATAATTTGTTAATTTGATTTGATTAGAAAAACAGTTTAAACCCATGTCGACCAACATGCATGCTTATCTGGCGATTTGTTTTTGTTTGTTTGTTTGTTTTTTTTTTTTTTAAAGGTTGATGCGAGATATAAGCACTACTGCGAGCAGATGAAGGCGGTGGTGGCGTCGTTCGAGGCTGCGGCGGGGGAGGGAGCGGCGGCGGGGTACTCAGCATTGGCGTGGAGTGCGATGTCGCGTCATTTTCGGTGCTTAAGGGACGGCATCGCTGCGCAGATTCGGGCTGCCAACAAGGCCATGGGGGACAAGGAAGGCGGCGGCGGCAGGGCAGCTGCAGCGGGCGGAGGGACCAGAGGGGAGACACCGAGGTTGAGGATTCTTGACCAGGCGCTACGGCAGCAGAAGGCCTTCTCGCAGATGGTGACGGCGGATAGCCACCCGTGGCGCCCGCAACGCGGCCTGCCGGAGCGTTCCGTGTCGGTTCTCCGGGCGTGGCTTTTTGAGCACTTCCTTCACCCGTAACTCTCTCTCTCTCTCTCTCTCTCTCTCTCTCTCTCTATCTATATATATAAATAGTATTATGTGCGTGAATCGGATCATATATAGTTTTTTATATCTGACCCCAAATCAATCATATATGCTAGCACAAACAAAATGCATTGTTTGTTTGTGGCTGATATTATATTGTATATATTGTAATTTGTACCTATCTTGAATCGGGCTGCTTCGTTCATTTGGATATATATCTATATAGTTACTACTGTATATAAATTAATTTGATAGTATAAATTATAAGGTTCTAATTATGATAATGGTTTTTTACGCTTAATTAATGGGTCTTTTTTTTTTTTTTTTTGCAGATATCCAAGCGACGTAGATAAGCATATTCTGGCTCGCCAAACAGGTCTCTCAAGAAGCCAGGCACGTCCCACATCTTCAATCCCTCTATTTTATTATTTTTTGTTGTATGGTTAAAAATTATATGATTTTTGGTTTCGGTTGTATTGTTTTGTGGGGTTGTGTTGGGTAGGTATCAAACTGGTTCATCAATGCGAGAGTGAGGCTTTGGAAGCCCATGGTGGAAGAAATGTACTTGGAGGAAACAAAAGAACACGACACCAACACCAGTACTGCCATTAATGTAGCCGCAGCCTCTTCCTCCCATGCCGCCACAGCCGCAGAAGATCGCAAGCCTATACCGGAGCAGCTCATTAATGTTTCGCAAGCTCATTCCGCCGCTTACACCAGCAAGACCCTGAGCCACCTGGGGAGAGCCGTGCAGGCCGAGTCGCCGCCTTTTGGTGCCATCGAGCTGGATTTCGCCTCCTACAACCACCGAGGCAGCGGCGGCGGAAGTGGTGGTGTGTCATTGACGCTAGGGTTGCAGCAGGAAGGGGGGAGAGGAGGAGGGGTAAGCTTGGCGTTCTCGCCGTCTTCACAGAGCTCTCTACTCTACTCCAGCCGAGACCGGGTTGAGGATTGCCAGGCAGTGCCGTACCACTCACTCTTCGATGGCGGAGAGGCAGCACAGAACCTGCCGTATAGGAACTTGACAGGAGCGCAGTTGCTGCATGACTTGGTCGGATAGGAGGATCCATATATTTTCAGTGTAGAACCGGGGCCGGCCGGTGCGTGATGGCGAGGCTCGCCAGAGTTCTAGTTGGAAAGTTGCAGTGGTGCAATGGATTCGATTTATATGTTTGGGAAGTTAGTACAGATAAAATGCATGCATGATAGCTAGCTATAGCTCGGTATAAACATTAATTATTTATATATATACATATATATGATACTTGCACACACTGCTTACTTGATTTTAGCAGGTACATATAGTACGTACACTATATATTATCAAGGTTGTTGAATTAATTATTAGGCCAAATGAGATTAGTTGGCGTGATTGATCTATTCTCCCATGATATGATGATAGAGAGTGTGTGTGTGTGTATATATATGCTTTTGAGATCCTAATATTTTAATATGAATGCTTAATATTAAAATTTTATTTAACTGTATGGAAATTCAAAAAAAATTATTAAGAGGGAGCCTGTATGTTAGTTTAATCCTACGGTAAAATAATTTTTAACGAATGATTTAATTAAATTGAAAAATCATACGCAAGTGCACAAATAGGTTGCTAAATTTTATTTATGTTGGTTGGGTTTTTTTACGTTCTCTAATATAATTAAAATATCTGGTCAAAAATCAATACTCAACTCTATGACTCTTATGAAATGTGCACATAAGGTGATTGCAAGATCGTCCAATGGTTCAGTGTAGCTGCATTGTAGTAGTGCTGTAGCGGAGCTATAATAAACAGCGGATCATTGGATGCAAGGTCCATTCTAGCTAGTTCGCATCCCATTGTATCAAAAATCAGATTGAAAGATCTCCTGAATGAGACCATAGGATGTCATTCACTATATATACATCCTGACTATTATATTAATTTATGGTTTATGCTTTCTAATTAGATCCCATAAATAGCCCTCTAACTCTAATGCATATAAAGATTTTTAATTTTTTGTTATACATTATGCTCTATAGACTAGGGCGGTGTATATTATGTTTAAATTATATTTATCATCGAAACTCTTACATGTGTCTCCTTGGGCTCAGACCAGAATTCATGATCGTGTCACTATATGTAATGTTATGTTTAGAGTAACCCATCTAAAGTTTTTTAGTTTTATTACATGTTTTTATTTAAATTGATATAAACCTTCATAAGGGTGAAAATCATTACCATCTCTAATTTTTTAAAATAACTTTTCGCTCGAGAGGTAGAGGCTGTGTATATAGTAAAAAAAAACATAAATTTATTTTACATTAATAAAATAAAATCTATTCTATTTGTTTATTCAACAACCAAAAAAAAAAGAAGATCAAGATCACATAAGATTAACGGAGAGAGACAGGAGAGAAAGCTAGAGATAAATATGAGGATATATATATTATATATATATATATATATATATATATATATATATATATATATATATATATATGAATAAATATTTATAGTCAGACGATTTAATTGTAATAAAAATTGAATGTAAATAAATTTGTAAATATTATCTACAGATTAAATGTCGTTATGTCAATGTGTCCAGCTAAATATTAACTATATATATATATATATATATATATATATATTCAAATTAATAAAATCGGGAGACTAACATCGTATCTACACACATACACTTATATAGCACTTAGAGCATAGAAAATAAAAACGATTAGGACAAGTAAGAAGAGCAAGATTAGAGCTGAGAGGCGCGGCATATGGCGATGCCGTTTAATATGAGTAAATATGAAACAAATTAAGTCGTGAAGCTCTTATACGTTATGGGAAAAGGAGAAGGAGAGGAGACAAATACTAGTCCTTTTCAAGGCGTTACTCATACTTAATGTAAGCGCTCCAAGGTGACGACTAATGTAATGTAGTTACATCAATGACTAATGTAAACTAGGTAATGAATAATGGATGGACTTCTCTCCTTCCTTTGTATTTATCTTATTTTTTGTTGTCTTAATAAATAAATAAAAATAAAAATTTTAATAGTTAAGAGCTGACATATCATATTTTCATCTATATTGACATGTAAAAAAAATTAAAATATTATTTATGATTTAAATATTAATATATCAGCATTCAACTACCAATCCAACTAGCTGGATCCAAAATTGAGATTATAACTAAATAACATAAAATATTTCTCTTATCCCTACATCTCCACATTCCTGGGATTTCCTCAAAAGTTTAATTTTTGGTTCCTAAATTTTCCAAAAAATATAATTTAGTCTTCAATCTTTTAACAACTACAAATAGATCCATATATCTTTTTTGTCCTTAAACTATTCTATTGTTATGATCATGTATATGTCTCCGAAACATCAGATGGTATGCAATTAAGCTACCAAAATTTCCCGAGAATTCAACTAGCGGATAGACTAATTTCCTAATTTCAAGGTCCATGAACTCAATTTGGCACTTGCTTTAATTTTAGTAATTTTTTCGTGAGAACCTATTTGTTGATTAGGGGGTGTATTGAACATTTTTATTTGGAGCTACATTTAGTGTGTGTATTGTTAAGTGTCATTATGTCAACACAAATACAATAATTTATACTCCACTTTTTCAAGCACACCGTTAGAGTTTGACCCATGTTATTTTTGTTTTACAGCATAACGATAATCGTCTTGTTATCGCCCATTGACAAGATAGTTGAACATTTGCTTTTGTATTTATTGTAACATTAAGCTCTTGCTTTAATATTCAGGATAAGCAAATAACTCCCATAACGTGATTTTTTTAGTTAAACAGTAACCTACAAATTATCTATTTGTAAAGGTATAACAATTTCAATATATAAATGATCGAGTGCAATACTTTTTCTACCACTTATATAAAGACATCAATTTTACATACAAAATAGCGTGCGTGCGTGCGTGCGTTTAACGACAAGTATTGGACCTCAAGATTTATATACCTATCTTAACAAATATAAGAACTTTAAAGGGATAGAATTTTTGACCCCCACTCATGGGGATTTTATTTGATTCGTAAAAGTAATTGGTGATTATGGATTTTACTTGACCCGACCTATTTTATTTTTTTAACGATATATATTATGTATTAATTTAGGAATAATTGGTTTTCTCCGACCTAATCTGACTATTAGGGTGAGTTCAGGTCATGACCGGGTTTGCCACATTAACATCCCTAAAGACTTATTGTTTTATTATTTTCATCCTAATCTTACACTATTCAACTCAAAACCCAAGAAATAGAATGAGTCATTAATGCTAACTAAGGTTATGTAAATTTTCTAGATCATATCTTCTTGCTTAGATAGATATGAGGAATCCATGAGACATAATGATGTCTATTTAAAAATCCAAATTACCAAATGAATAAATGAATTCTTAAAACAAGTTATGTGTAGTGGATAACTTATAATAGAAAGGATGATAGTTGGCATACCAATGCTACATGTGTTAGGCATGAAATGTAAAAGATCACCATTTTGGACGTTACAAGATTACTTCTTGTAATCAAGAGCTTTAAAGCTCTTGACAAGTTGGAGGGACATGGAAGGTGGTTATATGCTAAAGTTCTACATTGACTCTAAGAGTTTTTTCAATAATAATATGTATTTTATTTATATACGTAGAGAAATCTTTAGTTGTGAAGAATATTTTTTTTTGTTTCTAACTCTAACAACACTCTTCATTTCAACTTTATTTTATATTAAAATAAATTTTTTTATTATATTTTAATATAATAATTTTTTTTTGAAGAGAAGAGAGTGAAAAGAATAAATAAAAAATAATAAAATAGTATGTGAAGAATAAATAGTAACTATAAAAATAAAGAGTCACTGTAACATTACGTACATGTGGATAGTCAAATAAAGAGTTTATTGGAACTTGTTTTTGACATTTGACTTTCTATTTATAAACAATTAGAAAGTCACAATACACCTAAGATAACTTCTCGGAGTTGCTATAAGTGAGTGATTTGGGTGATAAAATTTTTGTCCCAAGGAACGACAAAGGCACAATACACCTAAGAAATACTTTGTATTAGAACCTTTGATAACATTTCTTGTGTCCTAATATCATTTTGTTGGCTTCATAATTTATATAGTTATAGTTATTAATTATGCTGTTCAAATTTTGACTACATAGATTTTAAAAATCAACTAATGAAAGAAGAAGAATGTCTTTTTAATAATTTTATCTTAAATTGACTTTCAGAAAGTCCTAGGTTCAGAGGTATATCCTAACCTTTTGTTTGTGAGAAAATAATTATTGATTTAAATGCAGCTGAAGAATGGTAGTTCTTAACTCGTTATAAAGTTTTTAAAATAAAAAAAAACTAAAACAACAAAAATAAGCTAGAAAAGATGTCGGGTTATTTCAATTATTGTTTAAAAAATAAGCTCTTTCATAATCTCTCTCATTTCAATTATTGTTTAAAAGACAAAAACAAAACATTACTGGTGATTTTACTAGGAGTGTCGGGTAAAGGAAATGTGAGGAACAAGCCAAACATTGCAAATGAGTGATGATGATGATCAAATGCTGATCACATATTAATTATCATATTCGGCTTTGTTTGATGTTGACAAATATGCAGTACACGCCACGCGATGTGCTGTCATATGATATCCTCTCATGCTCAAGGCCTTCAATCCCCACTCCCCCCAGCCAGCCAACCAAACTATATATTTTAATATATGGTTTAATGATTATATTTTAATATGCTGCCTATAATGATTATAAAATTCAATATTCATTCATAATGCATGAGATTAATTTATTTTTTTAATTATATTAATACTAAATCAAGCCATTTGAAGGAAGAGTGTCAGACAAAACCCCCCACCAGCGCAACTGAAAAAATCCACATAAAAGCGGAGTACCCGTGTAATCCTTTGTAATCCCCCCCCCAAAAAAAAACTATATCAAAAGCTAAAAGCCTCTATGGAATCAAGAAAAATCCACAGCAAAGCAATCACCCGAATTCACGTTAACATATTTTTTTGAATAATTACTCCAAACACCGCCTGTCCCCCACATATTTGCATCAACAAAACAAATGCACTCCTGCCTTCTTTTTCCCGCCTATACAAAACAACTTTTTCCTGTTTGCCACCTACTGACCGTGTCTAATCAGACTATCAGTGTACGCGGAGAAGAGGAAAAACACAGGAGAATGTAAAGTTATGAATGAAGAAATAAAGATTGATCCCCCACATGCGAGAACCTTTTCTAAAGATGCAAAGAAGAGGATTGATCCTCTCCTGTGACGGTGTCATTTATACTTCACTGATCTCACCATCCCTACATATTCCCACATCCACCACCATGCTCCCATTCTTCTTTGAGTGATTTAGGACTCTACAACAGTTTCTCCTTGGAGCCTGCACAAATTCAGCAAAAACAAAACCCACGTTACTATGTTGACAATCTTTTTTGCAGGTCTTATTGAGGCTCTATGTTTTCTTCTCCATAAATGACTGAGAAGGTCTTAAAGGTTCCCTTTCCTATTCACACACACTATCTAGACTGGAGATTCAGGTGTGATAAACATTAGTAGGATGTGCTCCGGTGACAGTCACAGAATGGGGTATCAAGGTTTTGCAGTTGCAATGAAATAAAAGAGAGAATTAGAAGTTTTATCAACTTCATGGTACTCACTCTTTCCCAAAGATGAGGATCTGGTCTTTTATAAACCTGGATTACTTCCAATTCTGAAGGGTCTGCCATCTTCCAATGGCAAGCAGGGTGGGGTACACGATGTCTCACATATTCACTCACTGTGTGGTTTGTCGAAGCATCAAATCTTGCTTTCAATAGATGAAATACAAAGGGCTTTTGGCAGGGGTTTCGACTGACTGGGCGGGTGTTGAAGGCATATGCCGTGTAATCAGCTCTCCGGTACCAATTCAAGAATGTTCTTGAGGGCATTTCAATCTCACGGGGTGAGAAAATCCCTCGGAAGATTTGAATAGCAAAGCCCCATGAGACAGAAACGGTCCAGCCCTTCTCCTTGTTGTAGCAGATGGATTGTTGCATTAGACCTGCTGAGTCAAGCTTCATCGGAATGGTGAGCCGCTGGAGTGCTCCAAGCCGAGTTGTATCAGGGAAAATAGGCTCCACCACATCGAGGTGGTGCATTGATACGAAGGGCACCACTGGGTGTGCAGCCAGCAATCCAAACAGGTTTCCATAAACATCGTACTGATCAAATGCCAATGAAAAATATGGACAATCACTGTTAGAAAAATCCCTCATTAAAAAAAAATCAAATAAAATCAAATACTAACTTCATTAGTTCATTTATCTAATGAACTACTCAAATACTAACTTCATTAGTTCATTTATCATCATTGAAACCAAAGCTGGAACAGAAAAGTAGGAAACAAGAGTCTGCACCCACTACCCAAGTAGAACAAAACATTAAAAAATCGTCTCCAAACACAATGGTTGGCCTTTCATAGTGACAGGACTTATGGCAGTGATGCCACCATGTTGACAATCGTCGAAAAATTACTAAACACGGTAAAAAGAGACCCAGGGTGGATAAAAAAACTGTAACTAATACATATGATCTCAAATTAAGTGAAGACTCATCACTACTACAATATCAAACACAAACAAAAACCCAGAAATTAGTCTCTATAAAAATGAAAACAAAAAATAAACTTCACACCAAACAAGCAGATTTACATAATGGACTATCAAAAATAAGTAGGAACCTAAAAACGTAGAACAGAAGAAGGGTGAAGTAGGGGGGGCAGGGCAGTGAGTCACCTGGTGGAAACCGAGTTCTTTGGTGAGTGGGACACCGAGCTCGGCCATACACGCCTGTATTCGGTCGTCGGAGCCGTACAGACCAGGGTAGCGCTGAATGCAGCGGTCCTGCATCTTCTCCAGCGCCACCGCCAGAGGGTAGCTGATGGCAAACCCTCCGCCGCCGTAGGCCATCGCGTACGAGAAATATATGTTCTGCAGGTGACTCTCCGATGAGCTTCCAATGTAGTAGAACTGGTTGTGATCGTACTTCCTCAAAACCCTAACCAGATTCTCGGTCACGAACACCGTGTCGTCGTCTCCCATGACGAACCACCTCACCCCCTCCGCCCCCAGCCGCACCATCTCCGACACGATCCGCGAGATCCGAAGCGCCGAACGGTGCCCCTGTCTGTTCCTGTACGCGAAACTCGCTGTGTCGCCGGATATCCTGACCGGCGGGAGTTTTTCCCCGGAACCCCCGCCGGTTCCGGCGCCGGCCACGGGGGTGTCGAGCCACACGATCCCCTTCATCTCTTCCGGCCGGAACCACAGCTTGGTGTAGTTCTTCCTCTG
The DNA here is from genome assembly GCA_023512835.1 of Taxillus chinensis. Classification (NCBI taxonomy): domain Eukaryota; kingdom Viridiplantae; phylum Streptophyta; class Magnoliopsida; order Santalales; family Loranthaceae; genus Taxillus; species Taxillus chinensis. The sequence continues at coordinate 4,371,710 of CM042089.1, forward strand.
CTCCCACAGCTTCGCCGAGGCCGCGATGCCGAAGAACACGTCGCCGATCTCCGTCCTCCGCGGGGCTGGTTCGGAGGCTGCGGCGTGCTGCCGACCCGAGCGGAGCTGGATGACCCGCCTATTTCCGTCGGGCGCGTCGACTGCGGCGGTGGCGAGGCTGCGGTGGGCTAATGCTGGCGATGCTGTCGTGGTTTTGGTCGGGGAGAAGGGATCCACGTGGCAGGCGCGTGAGGAGGACACGAGCTTGAGCGTGTAGGCCACGTAGGTGACGGAGACGAAGACGATGAGCCACACCGCTAGCCTCGGGATGAGGCGGCTCTGAACTCCGCCGGGGATCGCCGCGACTGAAATCACCCTCTCCGTGTCTTTCTGACTCGCTTTCATTGTTGTGCACTCTCTTTTTTTCCACCCTTTTTTTTTCCTCTGTTAAATCTCAATAGAGAAGATAAGTGATGAAAACAAACATAAAATTTAAAATTTTTTAAAAAAGGGTCAGATTTAGATTGAATTTGTGTGCATTGTTTGATCCCCCACAAGCAAAAATGGATTGGAAGATATGGGTTTGTTGGATTCAACTCAAATCTCACTTACTACTCAAGACCTCTCCACAATTGGAGCCACCAAATACACAATCAACAAAGATTGAAAAAAATGAACTTGAAATTTGAATTCAAGACAAAAAAAAAATGTTAACCAAAGTCACCACACCAACACTCCCAAATCAATGGAGGAAAATAAATGGCAGATTCTACAACTTATCAAGACTGATGAATGATGGGGGGGTGTGGGGGAGAGACAGAGAGAGAAAGATAGAGGGAGGGAAGGGGGGTGGCATGCGGCGCCAGGTTACCAGGGATGAAGCCAAGCGGCGGGTGTCATTTATTCATATCAACGCCTTAATTATCAAAGTAATATTAAAATAAATAAATAAAAGTCGAATTTATTATCATTAGAACGCGGTTGTGCCACAGATGGGAGTCATTACCGCATTATCCGACGGTCAGCATTACCTTGACTGTCGTCCCCCCTCGTGAACGACCAAAAAATTAAAAAAAAAAAAAAAGGTTCCTAAACTACGCTCCAAAAACTATAAAAACGTATTAATTGGCATTAAAACCTAACTTATGATTTTTGTTTTTTAAAAAACAATTGTTGGGTAAATTCTGTCGTTATCTTATGATTGTTACTTTTCTTAAAAACAATTATAAATAGAGCGTGTTGACTTAAATGTATTCTTGTCTCCACCCAATAGGCTTAGTAATCAATAAAAAAAAATAGCGTAGATATATAGGTGAATTTATTTGGGTATATGTTGAAAATTTATCTTACGGAAGTTGTCTCCTTATTCTTCTACCATTCCCCCATTTATTTGAAAATGTTGGATTTTTTCTTTTTCCTTCCTACTCTCTTTTCGCTTTATTAGTATAACATCCAATTTTTTTAAAAGATAAATTATATGCGAAATTATGACTAATATGAATGATTTTTTTTAAAATCGATAATTATCACCATAATCTCAATATTACATGGTATTAGTTTTTTTTTTAAATAAACATACATAGTTATAATCTACCATGCATTTATTTACATATGACTAAAAAAAGCGAATGATTTTCAAAAATCTGCTTAAATTCGTTATTAGATATCTTGGGCATAGATTTTAAGACAAATTACTTAAAAATATAAACTTGGACTTGGATGTGCGGCTGTTGTACTTTGTGTTTAGAGAAGTTTGACTTTGAGTTGGTGAGGCAATCCCTAGGGATGGGATTTTCACAAAATGGGTCACTCTGTCTTCGTCAGAGAAACCGGGAAACCAGTGTCCACGGCGCTGAGTTGGAGTTGGACCATATTGAATTTGAATTCTGACGGTACATGTTAAGTTGTTGATTTCGTTCTTGGGTTCACTTAATGTAATTTTTACCCCATTTACAGCTTTTTGCCACTGCTTAGCTGTCAATTGTCAAAGCCTCAGCGTCAGCATAATCACCAATATATATATATATATATATATATATATATATATATCATACCAGTGACAGTGAGTGAATGATGATTGGCTGTTTTGGTCAGGGTGAGGTGGAAATGTGAACGAGTCGAACCACTTTGGCTTCAACATATCACATTTGTTTCAAGTTTTACAACTCCAAATCTGAGTAATACTCACACTTGAATTTGAATTCTGAGAATCCTGACATGAGAAGACTCAATTTAAGCGTGCAAGTCTATAGAACCAATACCTTTTAATGCAAAAACTTTGTTATTAATTATCTTAATTGTATTTTTGAATGACAAAAACTTTGTTTTTTCAAAAATTCACCCAGTGATTTATCGGGTGATCAGGGATAGCTCTTACAGAGTTACAGGCTGGTGGGCAAGTTGATGACCGTCGGCTGAAGTCCCTTTCATCCTCATCTTTTCACAGTTGGTAGGGTGCCTTTTGGCAGGGCACCATAAAGTTCTTGGCACAGAAATAATGTGTCAGAAAGGAAAAATAAAGAATGCATATGGTGGACCTGCTCAAGTAAAAGAGGTACATTGATCAGAGGGGATGAACGGAGGCTTGGGATATTTCTAGGAAGACGGGCAAAATTCAATACCCTTAAATTGATAAATAACCAGGATATATATAATCAGGCATTATATTTATTTATTTATTTCCCGGAGAAAGAAGGCATTATTTTGAATGAGATTTAGGATTATGGGAATGAAGCAATTTGTGCAAGGGCAGAAACCGATAAATATTGAATTGAGTGAGCATATAAGAACAATATTGACTCATTTAACTGGTAAAAAGTAAAATTTGATGAAACTCAAATTATAATAGTTGAATTATAGTAGTTGAGAGTTGGAAAGATTCATGTGGAATGTAATATTAATAAAAAAAATTAAAAAAGAATAATTATTTGTATTTATATTATATTATATATATGTTTTCTATTTATAGTTATTCTCTTATCATTGATAAAGTGAGAAAAAAATAAAAGAAAATGAAAGAAAATTTATTTTAATAATAAAAATAAAATCAATCGCAATAAAGTTATAAAAGGACTATTCATATTTTAAAAACTCGTAATTAAAAAAAATATAAAATAGTATTAAAGATTCTTGCCATTGATGTGTCCACATGTACCACAATAGGTATATAAATATATGCCTGTAATATTCTCATGCCATCCATATATTGTATCCTTAAAATCTTATTAAGGAAAACTTTAAACAAGAAAAATAGTAACAAAAAATACTTTTCAAAAGTAGTCTTCAGAACGGGAATAAGTATACTAAAAACTATTAGTTAGATCAGATTTGTTTGAAAGACTAAACAATATAAAAATATTATGTTATAACAAGAAATAAACTATGCTATATAGTAAATAAATGATAACATAAATTATAAAAGATTCAACTTCATGGAACATAATATCATTACAATAAGACAAACTAGTATGTAGGTCACACACATTACTAAAAATTACTGTTCAATTTAAATAAATTAAACATGTATTACTATTTTTTAAGGTAATAACTCATCATAAATAAACTACACTCACATGAGTGCCAATGTAAGTTCAGGAGAAATTCTTTGGCATTGGTAGAGAATCGAGCTCAAGACCTCCCCTAGGGGTGTGTAGGGTAATCTTCTTGTTATTGGGGGCAAAAAAAAATCTTCAACCTGATAAAATATACATGTTCATGAAATGTCATGATTTTTAAAATTTCATAACATCTGTAATTTGCATGGTCAAATAGAATATATTATCTAACAAAGCACAACCTAGTGGTTTAGGACTCACACCTTTGTATGTAGGGATGTATGTTTTCAAATTTTTAAGAAATATGACAAGTACGTGGACCGTGTAAATTGAAAGTCCTACAAATTTTCAAAATTATGAAATTTTATGAACATGTAGATTTTACCATGCTCTTTTTATGTATGGTTTTTTAAATTTTAAAAAAACGTTGACAATATGTTATTTGACAATTTAGATTTATAATTTTATACGTTTTCAAAGTTTGTATATAAGTAAATTTTATTATACTTTTTAAACAAAAATAAATATATAAAAATATTTAAACACATACCAAAAATTATAATAACAAGGGTGTAATTAAAAAAGGTGGCTCGAGTATCTATTACATAGAAAAATCATAACCTTTTAGAATATAGAATGAATTGTAGATAAAAACACAAATGAGTAAATGTGATAAATTGTTACCTTACATTTTCAAATGCCATCTTTTACAATTTCATGTAATAGGCAACTTAAATGAACAATGAGGTAGCCACACTAGGGAAGTGGTTACGAAAGTTTTAAGCATTCATGTCGATATCTTTAAATTTTGCTATTTAAAATAACAAAAAGTATTTTAACCATTCATTTTTAGCACCTTTTTAGCTTATATACTTCAACAATTATTGTTAATATGTAATTAAAATATTATTTTTGAAATAAAAGAAGGAAGAAAGCGGGGAGGGAAATTAAAAAGCAAAAAGAGTAGGAGAAAAAATAATTATTTGAAAAATATAGAAAAAAGTAGTAAATATTAAATTTGAACTGTTTATAATATTTTATTAGAATAAAATTATTTAAAAAGTACTGCTTATAAGTATTTTTATTAAACTATAGATTCAAACTAATAAATAATTAAATTTTGTGCGGTTATCCTAAGTATTTAGAATAAGTTAATTAAAATTTATTTTAACTCGCATAAATTTATTACTCTAAAATTACATTTCTAGGAATTTTATTTAAGTTTTTTTGTTTTGAAATTGGAATATTAATATTAATATTATTATTATTATTATTATCAATAAATATTTTTGGAGCCAAAGTAATAGAAGTATTGATGGTTTTTCACCTATCCAAATTGGTACATTTGGTTTTTACATCTAAAGAAAATTTAACATGTGAAGAGTTATTTGTTAAGCTTAACCCCAACACTAATATTTACATTATATTTAATTTTATTAAAATAATATATTTATATTTTCCTTCTCTTTCTTTTCCACAGCTGCTTCGTTGTCGGCAAACTACCCTGGGGTTCGTCTCTACTAATCTGGGTTCGTTTTTGGGGATCCGGTACACCTCTATCCTCGCCCCCCCTACGTCTGGGTCGCCAATCATGAGTCTTGGGTGAAGAATCTCACATTCGCCCGAGCAAAGATTGGTTCTGATGACGGATGGTTATGAGTTGCAAATTCTTAAGACACGAGCAAGGAGATTGTTGTCTAGTGGAGCGCCAACTCGGAGAAGGTGATAGCAGCAACACTCTTGGATTCTAGGAACCTAGTATAGATGTCGTTGGATCGAGGCAGAGCGGTGGTGTGGCAAAGCTTTGATTTCTCGGGAGACACGTTCCCATAATGTTGAGCCCTTGCATCCGAACGATGGTGAAAGAGGTGTTCTTTCCTCCATGGGCAACATGTCAAGTCATAGATGGGAATTGATGAAAAACGAGGGGCAACATTAGAATTGAGATGAGAGAGAAATAATATAAAATAATATAATATTATGTAAAGAATGAATAATAATTATTCATTGGTAAAAATTTAATTACTGTAACAAATTATAAATATAAAGAGTAAAATAAAAATTTCTTTGGAGCTCTGTTTTGACCTTTTAATTTTTATTTATAAATAATAAAAAATCTGTTGTTACTTATATATATATATATATGATAACCAAAATTTGATTGGAACAGTAACCAAAATTGGAATGATTGGAACAGTAGGCTAGTAGATACATAATTAAATAAAAATATAAGACGTTAAATTATATGTATATATATATTTCTTTATTCCGCGTATGATGAGCTTTGACACTATAGTCCGGTCTGCCAGCCGTCAATTGCCAATATAGTACGTTCCCGCAGAGCTGCAGAGCCACAAACATCGGAATAAAAGTATTTGATAACGATTGTTCGATCTAAAGATGTAATAATAATAATAATAATAATAATAATAATAATAATAATAATAATAATAAATTAACTATTCACTCGCTTCCCTCTCCCTCATACACCTAATCCGATCATAGGGTCTGATCGTATGACTGATTGTACTCAGCTCGTTGCTCGGACATGTTGAAACTTTAATCGTTCTGTTAGTCATTTAGTTGTGATCACACTGTCGTATATGTTGATTTGGTTATAGGATCTCCATCACTTTGACGCTCTCTCTACCATATAGAATCATTGATAAGTAGTAGGTAGAAGTGATGCTAATTTGTGGGGGGAAGCATTGTTGTGCGGCTTTGACAATGTCCAGAAACACGTAGGCCTTTGCTAGATGGCAGACTGATTAAAGGGACCAAAACCAACATTTTCTTTCTATGCTCCATGTGCACCTAAGTTAAGCCACATCCACATGACAGGGGGGATCAGAAGCAGAAGAACTATATTCCATTCTCCAACCTGCTATCCAATGATCCACTGAATTCTTATATCTAATTCCACTACCAAGTCGGTAAATGCCCCAGCAGACCACATTAACAGAAGTTGACAACGATAAGTCTACGACAACAAAGACACTTTTACATAATTAATTTTTGGGATCAACAAACAATAAAAAAAACTATATATATGAAATACATGGCACTACACCCATCTCACTGGTATATCTCAAGAACTGGTGGAGATTCTATTTGTGAGCAAATTAAATATAAAAGCCTATATATGCAACAAAAGGGAAACACATGCACTTCCTACTGAACCACGGAGCCCTCAACGCCTCCCAGTAGCATTTCACTGCATCCCTTCTCCCCTTTTTCCCCTTGGTTTTGTTCTATAAATTCATGTTTTATTTGTATTTTTCTCATTTCCTTTATAAATATTTTCTGCAGGTAACATGCTGAGTGCTGGAAAGTCTTACATGTCTTAGATCCTTTGAGTGGTACTCGGCCACAAGCTGCAGAGCTCACACAGCGCTACTACTGACAGATTTCGTTGGTGTCAGCGCGCGACCGCACAACATCAAACACAATTGCCTCTCAGGCAGCAATTACTCATCTGAGCCAGTTTGGGACGGATGGCAGCTCACAGCTAATTGTTCCTCCAGGAAGATGGCTAACTGGAAGCTTCAATCTTCATCTTACCAGCCATTTCATCCCGTTCCTTCACATGGATCCTGTTTCCCATGTTGCTTTTTTGTGTGTTTGGTTGGTTTGAGAGAGATGAAAAGAACGAGGAACATAGGTAGAGGAAAATAAATGACTTAGCCTCTTTGTTTTTATTTTTTCAAAACAAGGGGGAAGGAAATTGAGGCGCATGCACCCGTTTGCTTAAAATGCCACAAACTTCGTTTTCCAGCACCTTTAGCGTTTATTAGCTACACACACTGGCTCCATTTGTTTCAGGTGACAATGCCACTGTTGATGGTCAGGGTAGTTCCTGGGGGCAAAAATTCCACCAGGGAGATATTTGGGACGCCAATCCGGAAGTTCAATGATGAATTGAGGACTGGTACATTGTCTTTGGGGATGACTGTGTGGTGGTTAAGAGAGGTAGGGATGAATACGGTATAAGATTTGAGATGGCAACCCAGAAGCTCAAGATCAGGCGTCTCATCATTTAGCCAACCAGTGCAGTGACCGCACTGGGCATGCAGATGCCTGATGGCATCCAAGATGTCAGTGCAGAAAACATCTTAGCCATTGACTCACAATCAGGAGTGCAGATAATAACAGTAGGAAGGGGAGGGTTTGTGAAGGATGCGCATGTGAATGATAATGAGAAACATGAAATGAGTATTTTTCCAGCACAGGGAACTACAGGTTACACACTGACGATACGTTCAACCCCAAGACGTTTCCTGTGATCCAAGGGATTTACTACCATGACATGTTGTCGAGAAAGAGACAACCGCAACGAGGTTGGAGGGGATTTATGGGGACCCATTCAATAACCATTGGAATGGCAGAGAAGGACCAAAGGGATACCATGGACTTGCACTGATGTTACTGGGATCTCGGCTGGTATAGTTCCGAAGCCGTACAATCCCGTCCTCCCAAAGGCCAAAGAGCGTTGATGCATGCACTTTTCCTGCGGACGGCCTGCCAATTAAGCGTCCAAGAAACAGGATCACATGGGAGTTGGCGTCATGTTTAAACATCTATTTCGAAATTTATATGGGGTTTAATCGAGTTTTTGTCGGTGATTCCAACATATATGAAATCAATATCTATTGAAACTTGAGGTATGCACACATACAACATTTTCCCACACGAACATGAAAACAATTACGGAGCTAGACCCTGCATTTTTTAAAAGCACGCGAATATGAAAACAATCTTACGGGTATATATGAAATCTAAGGATCCACTGATACAGCCCTTCGTACCCTTTAAGTCATTTTTGCTAACAAATTCATTGACGAAACACACTGCAATTACTGGAACTCACGTGGCCCATGCTCTGATATCAGTTTTTTTTTTTTTTTACAATGAAATGTTCGCCTTGGTTTATTGAACCTTAATTGCTTCTACTTTCCATGTGGTTCGAGAGCTGGACATATTGTGACAATGGATCCACGATTTTAGCTTTGCTCCATCTTCTGCAACAAATGACTTCCAGTTTTAAATCTTAAGAACACAGCTCTAATGCCTTACCAACCATACCTGCTGAGTGGTGGGGCACAATAAGCTGTACTCTGAAAGAAAGGCTATTTACGATGCATATACAAAGGATTCTAATCGCTTCTTATTGCCTTCCGTGGGTTGGATCTGGATTGAACTTCAATGACTCCCTCCAGATTTGCTCCTTGATGTCGTCTTCCGTGACTGATGGTTGCTCAAAATCAAAACTGAAAGGTCTGGGACAGATAGGCTCATCATTGGTGTCATGAAGAGGCGACAAATATGGATGCGAAAGGGCCTCGTCAACTGCAAAATATAAAACAAGTAACCAATGAAAGTAACCGAGTTGGATCTTAATGAGAATCCAACTAAAAAGATGATACGCTTACATATTTGGAGTCATATACCTGTGATGCGCTTGTTGGGATCGAAAACAAGCATTTTCTCAAGCAGATCAACAACCTCAGGAGACTTGTCTGGAAATCTGGCAGCAAATTGCTGCTTTGGATATTGTGGAAGCTGTCTAACATACCTTCGGGCATTGTCACCACGGAGAAATCCGAGGCTGGCACTATCAGGGGAGCCTAGCAGCTTTTAGGCAGAAATGTGAAAGAGAAAAATAATAAAAAAGGAAAAAGTATTTAGTGTTATTCATTACTTTGAGATGAAACAGATTTGTTAGAAGTTAGAACCAGCAAAACTAACACAATAATAGTATAGTTGGCAAGGTTGCAATCATAGTTGTTAGTACTAATTGATTCTTTGTATCCATATTATTGCCAATATTAATTACACAAATAAAATGCAGGTACATATCTAGAACAATTAGCCTCAATATTGGTTTGGCGGTACAAAACAAATAATGACATTGACAGTTTGATTACATATGAGAGATGTAGTGTAACAGACACTAAACTGCAATAACCTTTTTGCCTCATGCAAGAATAATCATTTGGAAAGCACTTATCAGACGTAGTGCAAAGCTCAACCCTCAAGAAGAATTAGCAAGCGCAGTGAGCAGTAATTCAACAAAGTTTTGCACGGGTATAAGTGAATGGGTGCCAATCTAAAAGAATGGAAAACCACAAAATGCATATAATGGATTCTCAGCAGCCTATATGCATACCACTAAACAACTTGCTTTGATCATTAATTCATGAATACTGAAAGCTAATGAATTAATCCAGAAATTGTGGAAAGTTGCAGCATGACTTGGCAGAGTCTTCTACTGCAAAAATTATGGAAAACAATTGCATACACAGCATAAAAACATTTACCAGAGTCAATTTTGATGCTTACCTCTGTGATAAGCCTCAACTGATGAACATAATCTTTTCCAGGGAATAAAGGCTCCCTGGTCATTATTTCTCCAAGAATACAGCCAACAGACCAAACATCAATTGCAGCAGTATACTCAGAACAGTTAAGAAGCAACTCTGGCGCCCGATACCAACGAGTAACAACATATTCGGTCATGAAATCCGTTTCAGATGTGGTCCTTGCCAGGCCGAAGTCTCCAATTTTAAGGTCACAATTTGCATTTAAGAGCAAATTGCTGGGTTTAAGATCACGATGCAAAATATTTGCTGAATGCACATATTTCAGCCCACGTAAGAGCTGATACAGAAAGTACTGCAAAGGAAACACGGAGTTTGTTGTACAATTTCTACTAAAAGCAAAGCCACAAAAACAATATATAATATTATACTTTTAAATGCAGTATGGACTAGTTAAATCAAAAAGTATTTTTCCCTAGAAATGATGAGGCCAACATTCACTTGGAACCCCTGTACCTTAATTCAAGTTCCACATGCACCCTAGTACTTCAATTGTGACACTGCACTCTCTATGGCTTGACTGGGCCACATCATACAAATTAAAAACTGCATCAGTGAGGCCCAACTATCTGCTGTTATTAATAACAGAGATTAAGGCATCTTCAATCATTATAAACTTGACTTGTGATAGCATTTAACCAGTTTAAATTAGTTCCAATAGCATTTAGTAACTGGAGAAAACTAGCAGAAAACTAGAGAGTGCAAGACCTCAGACTGGAATAGTGTCGAGAAGATTATAACTTAGGAAAGATTACATGATGTATTCTGTCACTGTTCCAACCAAGCACAGTAAATCAAAGTTCAGAACACAGAAGAAAGTATACATTGACTTACATCCCCAAAATGCATCTTTGTCCATATAATCCATTTGACTCTTAAAGAAGCCAAAATAGGGTTATGTAACTTCAGATCAAGGGCTAGTGGCATCTCAATAGTTTGATAGGCAAAGAAGCATGTTATATGTGTTATATTAGTTATGTCACAATTAAAATAATGACTCCATAAAGTGGCATGGACTAGAAAGATATCCTGCGTATCTGTTCCAGAATAAAATTAAGTATAATCAATTTGGATACAAATAAAAGTATAAAACAAAATACTAGAAGACAATTGGTTTAGAGTTCTAAGGTTTTGGGGCTGCCATAGAAAGATTGGGGAAATAATAATTGAATTCTATTTTAAATTGGAGAAAATCTTTACTGGGTAAGGATAAAACGACCAGAGTATTTTAGCTTACAAATGTGAAAATAGAGAAGGTAAGAGCTTATACTCAATATAACCAAGTTGATGTTGATGGGATGTTTTAAATTCTAAACCCTATATAAGAAAGAATATCAATCCACAATTTTGAAAGGAAAAGAATTACCGGAAAAGAAGTCCAAAACTTTTACACTAGTAATTAAAATTCTAGAACTCGTATAAATAGAGCCTCAGTCGTATCATCTGTGCCAGACCTTACAGTGATCAACCACTAATGATTGATTGGAATGAATTATCTGGTGAAGATCAGTATCCATCAATTCGTAAACAATGTAAACATCATTGAAGGTCTCTTTATTTGGTGGCCGTATTATGTCCTTGATGGCAATAACCTGCGGCATGGAACAAAATGCATGGTAGTATCATGTTTGCACTAATCCAAGATCACAGATAAATGCACTATTACAAAAATTAAAATAGCAAACAAATGTATAACTTGCATACACACATGCATGCAAGAGAACCTGATAACCAACCTTCCAATCTTTGAATTTCACAAAACTTGGCAATTCTTCATCAGATGAGAAATTTCACATGATTATATTGTCAATATGGGCAATAAGTTGAAATTTATACAGTAACTCGATATGAGACTTACATTTTCATGATCCATGTGGCGAAGAAGCTTAATTTCCCTGAATGTCCTTTTGGCATCTATTTCATTGTCAAATGCATTCCCAATCTTTTTAATGGCAACCACCTCATGTGTCTCTGAATTGACAGCAGAACTGGAAAAACAAACTCTTCATCAGGATATCAAAGATGGAACAAGATACATCTCTTTTTTTTTTACAAATTACCTAAAACCCATAAAACACATACGAATACCACTTTTATGCACACGCATTTGTATTAGAATATACGTCCCATAAACAGATTCAATAACATATCTCCATATACTACTATTATCTTTAACAAAGCTAACAACAAATATATATTGTGCACTAAAATTCCAATTCCAACACAAATATGTTTTTTTTTGTATAATAATATTACATAACTATGGTACGAGTCACAATACTTGAAAATATAAAATTTTGTACATTCTATCAATCCGAAGGCATTCCTATAATGATCTAAACTACAGGAAAAACGTCATATAAGGACAAAAATATGCACTACGGTAGGATCATGCTCTCCAAACTTGAGACATGAGCTTATTATGATTCAAACCATGTCAAAAGCCACATACACAATCCGAAGGCATTCCTACATGACAGACACGTCAGTATATATAATCCAAAATCAACTATGATTCAAACTACGTAAATAGCCACATAAACGATCAGAAGAACAAGCTTTTGACACAATATAATATTACATGACTGACGCATCAGTATGTGTATGCATATATATATATATATATATCAAGATCAAAAACAAAAAAGCATTCTTATAATAATCTAAACTATGCGAATAACCTCGTAAAATATGGAACACAGATCATAAAATTATATATTACATGAAGGACACATGATCGATATCTCAAAAATCAACAACAAAATACCCTTCTCATAACGGTTCAAACTATGCGCGTAACTAACCCCTCAACAAACGATCGAAAACAAAAACCAACAAACTCGGCTACAAACAATTATGTACTACCCTAACCTTAAAATGTGTACGGATGACATAGAAATCCTCAAAATCCATCAAAAATGATGATTTAAACGACACGGATTAAAAAATAAAAAATAAAAAGAAGAAGAACGAACGAATGAAGGGAAAGTACCAGACGAGGCCATTGGCGCCTCTACCGACGGGGCGTATGGGAGGGACATACTTGGAGGAGACCTCGAACAAGCTGCCGTGCACATTGTACTGAACGTATCGTCCCCCATGCGTCGACACGCCTCTTATCTTACTCTCCCCTGCAGCAGCGCTCGCTTGCGCAGCCATGACCGAACAAGCTTAACACAGACAGACAGACAGATAGATAGAGAGAGAGATAAATAAAGCGATTTAGATTCAAATCAAGGCCTAGCAAAGCAGAGAGAGAGAAGGGGAGGGGTTGTGGTTTGTGGTGTGAGAGTGAGAAGCTGTGAGTTCTGAATCGCTTTTAACCAAACACGCCACTTTGTTGGATTTGACAGAGCGAAGTGGTCTGATTTGACTGGTTGAGGAGTGAGGAGGTGAGGGGGGGTTTTGAATACCCGTGATTCGATAGCGCTTTGCCCCCCACCCCCCCTTTTGCGTTGTTCATCTCCCACCTTACTGTCTAATCGAGTCATCGGTGGGCGGTCGGGAACAGCAACAGAGGGGCAGCTATTCCGATGCTCCCGTTTCCGCACACCCACACCCCACACCCTCACACCCGGATTAAGATTAATATCCACGCACTATATATATATATATTATATATATATATCTTTCAATTAAAATTTTAATCGTTTTTTTCATATGAGAAGACATTGGGAGTGGTCGGAGACGCAACCGGCGCTGACGAGGATGTCGCCGAAGTCATTCTCGGCGAAGATGTTAACGACATAGTCGATGATGGGCTGATCCACATCATCATCGGCCTTCCGAAAAACATATAATTTTAATAAAAAAATTTAATACATAAAAAAATATTATTAGCTTTAAGCAAATTAAATATAAATTTAGTTACAGTGAACGCATCCAAATTTGTGTTTTTTTTTTTTTTTTAAAAACAAACTATTCGAGGGTCGCTGGCTGCGGAGGAGAACATTCCAGAGACCCCGCGTTGGAGCCAGAAACAGAGAACCTTCTCGACCCCAAATTGCAAAGAAAAAAAAATGGAAAATGGAAAATAAAAAATAATAAAAACCATGGAAAATTCCAGAACCAGGCGTGATGGTGAAGTGTTTTCTAATATTTAACTTTTGGAAACCCCTAGAAACATTCACTCCATATAAATAACCACCACCCCACTTCACCCTCCATCTACATCCTGAAAGACGATTCTCCAGCCCTGCGATTCGCCTATTCTCGACTCCTGATCGTTGGATTTAGAATTCGATGGCAGATGTGGAGACCTTTGCGTTCCAGGCTGAGATTAATCAGCTCCTCAGCCTCATCATCAACACCTTCTACAGCAACAAGGAGATTTTCCTCCGCGAGCTCGTCAGCAATTCCTCTGACGTACGTTGTTGTTGTTGTTGTTGTTGTTGTTGTTCGACACTGTGCAACGTTGTTTGTTTGTTTGCTTGCATTCTGGGTTCTGAATCAAAATCCCAGCTTATGTTCCAATGTTGATCTGTGTAGGCTTTGGATAAGATTCGATTCGAAAGCCTGACGGACAAGAGCAAGCTAGATGGCCAACCTGAGCTGTTCATCAGGCTCGTCCCTGACAAGGTTAACAAAACATTGTCCATCATCGACAGCGGTGTTGGCATGACCAAAGCCGGTATGTAACCAAAAGTCCAGGGTTTATTCTACTAATTTTCTAGTAGAGATTAGAGGTTTTCTCACTTTGTTGGTGATTTGGTGGTCGTTTCAGATTTGGTGAACAATTTGGGGACAATTGCGAGGTCCGGGACCAAGGAGTTCATGGAAGCCCTCCAGGCTGGGGCTGATGTGAGCATGATCGGTCAGTTCGGAGTTGGGTTTTACTCGGCGTACCTTGTGGCCGAGAAGGTGATCGTCACCACCAAGCACAATGACGATGAACAGTACATCTGGGAGTCTCAGGCCGGTGGATCCTTTACTGTCACAAGGGATGACAGTGGGGAGAGACTGGGGAGAGGAACCAAAATCATTCTCTTCCTCAAGGACGATCAGGTAAGAATTTACAGCCGTGTTCGTCAGAATATTCAATTCCTGTGGGATTTATCATGCTTTCGAGTACATTTTCAATAATCATGTGTGTGTGTGTGTGCTACTGTTATATTTTTTTTAATTTCATTTTTTTGATAAGTTGTTAACTGCTATGTTATATTCTTCCTTGAATCTGGATGTGTATCATACATTACCTGCGCTTGAAATTTGGTTATGTATGTATGCATGTATTATAAGACGTGTAAGTGGGATCTTTCAATTTTGATCATGCAAACTCAGGGTAGCGCTAAACCGTTAGTTCAAATCCTTGAAAGTTTTTTGCATTCGAGCAACAAGATTTTAAGAACGTTGGATTTGTTAGGGGTGAATGATGTCTGGGAATTTTAAGGTATTTTCTTATGATAGCATGGTGGTCTTTTGATGTTTTGGGCAGTTGGATTACTTGGAGGAGAGGAGGCTGAAGGATTTGGTGAAGAAGCATTCAGAGTTCATAAGCTATCCCATCTACCTGTGGACAGAGAAGACGACCGACAAAGAGATAAGCGACGATGAAGATGAAGACGAAACCAAAAAGGAGGCGGAGGGAGAGATAGAGGAAGTGGATGAAGAAAAGGAGAGCAAAACCAAGCAGAAGAAGAAGATTAAGGAGGTGTCTCATGAATGGGAGCTCACCAACAAGCAAAAGCCCATTTGGTTGAGGAAACCGGAGGAGATTACGAAGGACGAGTATGCTTCCTTCTACAAAAGTCTCACTAATGACTGGGAAGAGCATCTTGCTGTCAAGCATTTCTCGGTTGAGGGCCAGCTCGAATTCAAGGCTGTCCTCTTCGTTCCCAAGAGAGCCCCATTCGATCTCTTTGATACTCGAAAGAAGATGAACAACATCAAGCTCTATGTGAGGAGAGTGTTCATCATGGACAACTGTGAGGAATTGATCCCTGAGTTCCTCGGATTCGTCAAGGGTGTGGTTGACTCCGACGACCTCCCCCTAAACATTTCCCGCGAAATGCTTCAGCAGAACAAGATCTTGAAGGTGATTCGGAAGAATTTGGTGAAGAAATGCATCGAGATGTTCAATGAGATTGCAGAAAACAAGGAGGATTACACTAAGTTCTATGAGGCCTTCTCGAAGAACCTGAAGTTGGGCATTCATGAAGATGGCCAGAATCGTGCCAAGCTCGCTGATCTGCTGAGATACCATTCTACGAAGAGCGGTGAAGAGCTCACCAGCTTTAAGGATTATGTGACGAGAATGAAGGAAGGCCAGAAAGACATCTACTACATCACCGGAGAGAGCCGGAAGGCAGTGGAGAACTCTCCATTCCTGGAGAGATTGAAGAAGAAAAACTACGAGGTGCTCTTCATGGTTGACGCCATTGATGAGTATGCTGTCGGTCAATTGAAGGACTACGACGGCAAGAAGCTTGTATCCGTGACGAAGGAAGGCTTGAAGTTGGAAGATGAAACTGAGGACGAAAAGAAGAAGAGGGAGGAGAAGAAGGCGAGCTTTGAGAACCTCTGCAAAACGATGAAGGACATTTTGGGCGACAAGATTGAGAAGGTGGTGGTTTCTGACAGGATTGTTGATTCTCCCTGCTGCCTGGTTACGGGAGAGTACGGTTGGACTGCCAATATGGAGAGGATCATGAAGGCTCAGGCCTTGAGGGACAGCAGCATGGGATCCTACATGTCTAGCAAAAAGACCATGGAGATTAATCCTGATAATGGGATTATGGAGGAACTGAGGAAGAGAGCTGAAGTGGATAAGAATGACAAGTCTGTTAAGGATCTGGTGCTGCTGCTGTTTGAGACTGCTCTACTGACTTCTGGATTTAGTCTGGAAGACCCAAACACGTTTGGGGCGAGGATTCATCGGATGTTGAAGCTGGGTTTGAGCATTGACGAAGAAGATGGTACGGGTGAGGATGTAGACATGCCTGCTCTTGAGGAGGAAGCAGCCGAAGAAAGTAAAATGGAAGAGGTCGACTGAAGGAGAAACTAGCTTGATTCGCCAATGGGGATGATGCTATTGTTGATATGGGGTTTGGAGTCTTGAGTCGCTGTGCATGTACCTGTCGTTTTGTCGTTTTAGGGTCTTGCTTGGTGTGAAGAGGCTTTAAAGTCTTTTTCACAGCCTGTTCGAATTTTGAAATAAACATTCAACTTGTGCAACTGTGTTAGGACAAATGCCAAATCAATGACGCTAAGCCATTTTCATAAGAGAGGTTTCTTTTGATTTATATGAAGTGGAGTTACATTTTGGTCGATAATTTTTTCAGATAATTAAAAAAATATAATCTGTTTTGATGGCTAATGTTTTGAGAGTAGTTGATTATAAGAGATATTACCTTTAGATTTAAGTTATGTGGAACAATTTTAATATCCTGATTACATTGAGGGGGCAATAAATTTATTATAATTTATAAACCATTCCCATGCTAGAAGTAGAAAGAGCTTTAGCCGAATTTCAGTTGAGCTTTCATACCAAAAAATTGTAAGCGCGTCTAAATTACACTGGCTGCTGATCTAATTTATTTAATTTTTATTTAACTAAATTTATATTAAATATAAATTGAAAAATAATTTTTAGTGTTGAGCTTAAACTTAATTGAGCTATAACTGTGTTGAATTTATGGATTCATTTATAATACTATCCAAAGGAGTTACGCAGGTAAAATAATGAAATTGAGATGTAAAATATAAAATGATTAGAAACTAATTTGTTAGGGGAGAGCATCAAAGCAGTGTTTGTTTGTTTTTTTTTAACAACTATTGATTGGACTAGACATCTTGATTTTACTGCATCGCATGAAGTATACATACAAAGTGTTACTCAGCTTGGTGGGCTAACGGCACGATTTTAAATTAGTTAAACAACAATTTTCGTCGCATGCATTTACGAAGGATTTTACTTTTTCCCGCAACTAATGCTTTTCTGTAAACTAAACGGCGTCGTTTCAAACATTAATAATAAAATTTGATTGATTCACACAAATTCATTAATTAATGAGACATGACAAAACAATGTTGAATTTACTGGTTTAAAAAAAATACTTATTTTTTATTATTTAAAACAAGGGGGAAGGAAATTGTATTATTAATATCATTCAATCTGAATATATTTATTAAACCATTTAACAAATATATTTATAAACATTTAATATTCTTTTCGGCTACAGCTATTCAGGTGCAAACGAGGTTTGACATCTTGCAACAGTTGATTTGCAGTTCGGTCATACCATCATAGAGCCCAAACATGAATTCTTGAGTTTCTCGACTTTGCCTGGACCTTTTCTGTCACCTTCACCCAAACTCTTTGAATAAGGTGTCATTCAAAAAAAAAAAAAAACACAAAGTCATAATGAAATTTCATAGTGCAAAAGAAATAATAAATTAAACTCAATCTCTTGGTGGCTAACAGAATATCCAAAACATAATTGTTATTTTTAATTTTAATTAAAAGTAATATATAATCCGTTATTTATATTTGGCAATTTAAAATAATATATAATCAGTTATTTTCATGTAAGTAAAAAGTATATTTTTGACAACTTTACACTTTTTAGTCATTTATTTAGCTATAATTTAACTATACTAAAAACAACTTCTTAGGTTAGCTATTCAAATAATCTTAACTAAACTATTATATTAGATGAATTAAATTACAGCTATAATTTAATCTATAATTAAAATTATAATTGTACCATATTAATCATACATCTCAAACTCCAAACGTACCCGAAGAACAATAGCACCTCCCCTCTGCCAAGCCAACGCCATAGCAGCATGTGCATCTTGAAATGAGTCCATGGGTGTAGGCCAAGGAACAATAGAGTGATTTTTACCACACAAAAGCAGACTGTGTTAAAGCCACGTTCAAATAACGCAGAGCACAATGAAGGATTCGCAGCAAGATGACCAACAGAAAATAACAGAAAAGGAGAAAAGTTGTCCCCTGTATTGTAGCCACCCGCTCACCCGCAGGCCCAACAAAACCGCCGTGTCTCACCTCGAAAAAAATAATTAACTCATAATTATAGATATTAATATAGAATTAAAGGTACCGTTAATTTATTTTAAAATGTTAACTTTTGAATTATAGTATGTTAATTCTTAGATTCTAATTCTAATATGTATGTTAAATATGCCGGAATAGAACACAATCAGACGGAGAGAAATAAAATCAGCATGAAAATAAGTTAATTAAAACAGAGCACAACCGAAGAAAACATAGCGAACTAACCCCTTCAGATCCGTTTTTAAATAGCTCAATGTGATCAGGGCGGCCTAATTTGTAGGCTGGCTCGTTTAAAAAGTTTTAATTTATTCTAAATGCCCTTGGATGCAATTACTCTAGTATAAAAATGATTGATTGATCAAGGTGTCATGGCCTGACTATTTTGTAAATACGGTGATTTTCAATTGTCATAATATAATATATTTTATATGATTGGTTGCCATTTTGAAGCTTTGTGACTTAAAGCCACAGAATATATTATTATTATTATTACGATCGGCTGTGCTACTCATAAATCAATGCAGAGAATTAAAATAAGCAGTAAGATAAAAGTATTCAATTGCATGAAAAAAGAGCTTGGGGTGTAAAAAATAAATTACAAATCAACTCTCTCACAGTTTATATATATATATATAAAAGGAAACGGATACCGCTAATTTAATTAATTAATACACCCATAGCCAATAAAATACTCTTTAAAATACTTTAACAAATCCAAATAATTATATTAAAATATTTAAAGATTATTATTGATTTATTAAAATATATATATAATGTTCGAATAATTATTTTAAAATATGATAAAAATTTAAACAAATTCTAATAATATTAGAAACTCTTTGAATATTTTATTTTTTAAAGATATTTTTAAAATTTTTATTGGTATAAAAAATGAAAGATAGATGTGTGTGTGTGTGTGTATATATAAATAATTAATTAAATGTGCTAGAGTTGGTTTTCATACTGTAAATCTTAACAGTAGGTAATACAAAACAACGATTTTTAGGTTTAGATAACTGAATATATATAATGAGTTTTACTTTTACCGTACATTAAAAAAAAGCAGAAATAAAAAATGATTCTAATATTATTTATTTAAGGAAAACAGGAAAAATGGTCATTTCCTAGTACAACTACATATCTGCAGCTTTTGGGGCTAGGCACAGGCCACGTGGCGACGCGTGGGTCCGAGATTAGATAAGCTGCGTGGTCTTTGTAGTTCTATGTACGAGCGTTGGAATCGAAGGTGGCCCGTAATGGCCATGACGACGCTGTCAATGCGGCCCCGCCGGCCACTCCTTCGTTTTTTTTTTTTTTACTTGGCCTTTACCCCCGAGACAATCGCATTCCAGTTTACCCAAAATCACCAATACTATCCGAATTCCGACAAGACCCCAAATTTTAAGCTCCTAAATGTTATGTAAAATTTAATTATTATGTAAAACTCATTAATTTTTAAATGAGTTAACTATTGGTTGTAATATCTAATCATTGTTTGATTATGCATATATATATATATATATATTATTTTATACCGTTACGTGTGAAAATAGGATTTATGACAAATGAAGTTTGTTTTGTTAATGCATCAAATATACATTTTCTCTCAAAAAACGTTTTAAGATTTAATGAAAATAATCCTTCATTAGTTTTTTTGAGATAAGGAATAAATAATAAATTTTTACATTTAAGAAAATACTATTGATTTTCAAAAAACTTTCTTATAAATTTTGAAAATTTTATATTGTAATAAGAAAATATTATTTTTAATAAAATATAGAAATTATAGGAAAAATGAGATCGATTTTTTTTTGAAAATAAGTAAACTTTAGTTAGAAATTAATATTTTTAGCTAAATTTTAGAAGAAGAAAAAACTCTTATTTTTATCTTATGAAATTTGTTAATTGAAAAGTTATGTTTTACTATAATTTCATATAATTTTCTATAAGTTATTTTTAGCTGAATTTTGATTAGCTATATCAAGAAATTATAACAGTTTTTAATATAAGATTATTATTTTAATATACTAGAGAAATTATAGGGAAATCGATTAGAACAGTTTTTAAAAATAAGTAAATTTTAGCATAATTTTTTTAAAATAATATTTTTAACTACATGTTAGAAGAAAATATAAAAAATTAAAACTCTTATTTATTTATTGAAAAGTTATTTTTTACTATAATTTCCAACTAATCAAAAAGACTAAACAACACATAATCAATCATAAAACAAAATTAGACAAAAACAAAAACCACCTCGATGTGGACAAAGACAACATATCTACTGCATGAATTTGTTTTATTTATTTATTATAAAGAGTAATATTGCAATAGCGGGGGGAAAAAGAAAAAAGAAAAAAAAGAAGGACGAATGCCGAGTCAGCCTCCTCCACGGGGGGACGACGAAGAAACGGCCTCTGGTCCGGATGTGATTACGTCCGTATAAATATGTATAACCGCCCAAATGTTTGTTTTCTTTTTAATCTTGTTGCCTCCATTCATCGTCAAGTTTGTTATTTTTGAATCTGAAACATCATGCGGGCACCGGAGTACCAGGGATCGTTCCTCGGACGCATCAGCATCCGACGAAACCAGGTGATCTCCATGGAGACCAACCACGAGCAGGAGCTGGAAGTCCTGGAGCAGTTTCAGAAACACGTCTCCGACCGCTTCTCCGACCTCATGGCTCCTCCGCCTTCCGATGCATCCTCGGCAGCCGGAGACCACCATCACGGCATCACCGCCGGCGAGAGCCTCCTCTCCATCGCCTGGCTCCGGAAGCTCCTCGACTCCTTCGTCTGCTGCGAGGCGGAGTTCAAGGCCATCCTCGTCATGGGCCGCGACCCCTCTCACATCTCCAAGCCCCCCCTCGACCGCCTCATCCCCGAAATGCTCGACCGCGAGGTCAAGGCCCTCGACGTCTGCAACGCCGTCACCCACGGCGTCGAGTCCATCCGCAACCTCCAGAAGCTGGCAGAGATCGCCGTAGCCGCCCTCGACTCCCGCCCCGTCGGAGAAGGCCAGGTCCGCCGGGCCAAGAAGGCCCTCGCAGCCCTCGCCGCCGCGGTCGCCCTCGACGAGAAGGAGAGTTCCGCCGGTGGCAAGTCCACGGAGCGGTCGTGGTCCCTCGGCCGCCGCGGAGGAGCAGCAGGAATTCAAGGCTCCGGAGGATTCGCCGCCGCCGCGGCCTCGATGAGCCGAGAGGGGAGCCTCCGGTCCTCCTCCTGGACGGTCTCCAAGAACTGGTCGGCGGCGAAGCAGATCCACGCGATGGCGGCGAACCTGGTGGCTCCGCGAAGCGGGGAGAACTCCAGCCTGGCGCTGACGGCGTACATGATGAGCACGGTGCTGGTGTTCGTGATGTGGGCCCTGGTGGCGGCCATACCGTGCCAGGAGCGGGCCGGGCTGCCGACCAGCATCCCGGTGCCGCGGAACTTGGGGTGGGCCCAGCCCATGGCTACCCTGCAGGAGAAGATCGCGGAGGAGTGGAAGAAGAAGGAGAAGAAGAGCGCCGCTGGGCTGATGGAGGAGATGCAGCAGATGGAGAAGCTGTGCCAGTCCCTGATCGACCACGCCGACTCTTTTCAGCCCCCCGTGTCGGCGGCGGCGGCGGCTGCTGCTGCCGCGGGGACGGAGGAGGAGGAGAAGAGGGCGGTGGAGATGGCGGCGCAGGTGGCGGAACTGGCGGAGGTCTGCCGGAAAATGGAGGACGGGCTGGCCCCACTGCAGATGCAAATTCGGGAGGTGTTTAGGCGGATGGTGAGGAGTAGGACGGAGGTGCTTGAAGTTCTTGACCAAGCCTCCAAGTCATCTGCATCTTCTGTTATTTGATCACGTTTTATATACTTATTTATCAAAACAGGCCTAATTAATTTCACTCCCTTCTTCTTCGTTCTTTCTTTAACTGCCTTTGGGTAAAACTTTGGGATTGAGCCGAGGCTCAACTGTTGAGAATAAGCTCTTGAGTTTTGTTCTCTGTTCTGTGTTAAGATATGTGTAGCATGCAAATATGAAGCAGGCGCTCCTGTTTAATATAAATGTATATAGCAATTGCTCTCGTCGTCTCTGTCTAGCCTCTATTTTTGTTTGCTTTTCTTTATTCTGGTCGGGTTCGGCAATGTAATGTTTTAATGAGACATGATGAAATTACTTCTCCTAGGCATGATGATGGGAATTGGCACTTTGGGAGTTACTTTTATAAGATCAGATAATGTAATTGCATGTTGGGTTTTACAAGTTTGCGTGTGAGTTGCCCTTATTACGCGTCTATTTCCTTGAATCAAGGATAATTTGTCTGACAATGATTGAACCTCTGCTAATACACGACCAATTAATGTTTGTCAATCGAAACTCCTTCCACCCTGATTTCCATTCCACGAAAAAAAGAAAAAAAGATAAAGAACGCGGTGTAGCTATTTTTATCGTGAATCAAGTTTTTGTAATATTTTTCTTTAGTTATTTTAATAAAATATTAATTTGATTGAAATTAATATTTATTTTCTAAAAATTATTTTGTCATATAGATCTTTAATATTCTCTTCAACTTTTTTTCGGGAACGTTTTTATTTTAAATTTGTTGAGGATGGGGCCTTTCCCTTTTTTTTTATTTTTACAAACTATTAATACATGAACATGAATGGGAAGACATACATGACTCTTCACACTACAACATTTATTAGTTGATTAAAAAAATTGAAATTGTTGTCAATATTTGCTAGACATCTTGACTTAAATTGCACTCATTTTTATTTACAAGTTCGCACGCCATTTACGATCCTTTTTTACAATATCGTAATCAAATTTAAAAATATGAGCCAAATGCCAATTGTACATTTTTGATCTAACCCTATTTATCAAATCATATTTATTTAGAACGCACACATGTATATATATATATGTGTGTGTGTGTGTGTGTGTGTGTGTATTTATAACATTATAATATCGCAAAAAATTAAATAGAAACCATAATTATCTTTTATATAACATTTATCCTTTACGTTTTTACTTTATCATAATATAACTTTAAACTATACTTTTAATATATTACTAAACATACCCCTCAAGAGTCATTTATATTAAAACAAAAATAGATATGTTTATGCAATTTTACATTAAACTGACAAATTAATATAAAAATTATAATATATAAATATATCATATATAATTTAGATGATAAATAAATATATGATAGTTTTAAAATATCGGGACAAATAATTAGAATTTTAAGTAAATATCTCATAAAAGCATTCTAATTGGCAACCAATAATTCATACTTTATCAATTCATCTTATATATAAAAAATTAAAAAATATATATTATTTGAAATAAAATTTAAATATATTTGTGCTGTAGCAGACATCAATAAAATGTGAATTTTTACATTAAATAACACTACATTAATCTAACTGTTAATTTAATAAATATATACAATATTTTTATATATTATTAAATAATATAAGTTATTCTTTAATTTAAATTAGATTATGCGTGAAAATAATACACAATAAATTAGACATATGCTAATACATGTGTTTTCTACATTCATGTATAAATACTATCCATTATATCAAAAAAATTATTCAACAAACAACATTTCATTTAAGTATTTTATACAAATATGGGTAAAACAATCCTCGATAGTATTTTTATAAAGGAAAAAAATGGAGGTTTGATTCATTAAATTTAAATTGCATATAAAATTTAAAGTTACCCCAATTTGTGTATTTAATATGTACAATACAATCAAATCATCCATCCACTTGGTAAATCATTGTTGTGTTCAATTAACCATGTTCATTCATTTATTATATCATCCCTTCACTGGTTGTGTTCTCAATCTTTAGTCTAATGTAGATGTTGGTCTTGAATCAAATCATTAGTGTATATTCTCTAGTCTTCAGATGTTGGTCTTGGTCAACTTTAAGTACAACAAATTATATACATGCTCAAACATTGTCCAAGCCTATTATCACATAACTATTAGTCAAGTGACACTGCAGCACCATTGGGACAAGAGATTAATGACAAGTACAAATAGATACTCATTATATGAAAGACTACATTATCGAGCTAGAGTTAAAATAACACGAGTTGAATGCTGGAGGTGTTGCGTATTAAGTAAAAGGTCAATTGCTCGACATTTGGTCATATTAATTAAGGAACATCTTAATATAAATAACACTTTGTAGTTTATGTTGTTTGCTTGATAAGATAATGTTTGAGTTGATGATTGCTTGACAAGTATGCTTAATGCTTAATATCCTGCCAAACATTATCTAGGCAAATAAATGCATTGTTATAATTATTTTTTACTGTGCTAACCATTGCCCAATGAGTTTTAGTTGAAATTCAAACAAAAAAACTTAGATTTAATCATTGCTCATATTTGATGGGACAAGGGATTAGTAACAAACACCGATAGATACTTACTATGTGAAAAATTATATTATTGAGCTAGAGTTAAAATAGTACAAGTTGATTGCTTGAGCTGTTACATGTTTAATAAGAGATTAAATTACTCGATATTTGGACATATCAAGTAAGAAACATATTAAGGCAGATAATATCATGGCTTTGTGGTTTGTATTGTTTGCTCGACAAGTATCATTAATGCTCAATACCCAATCAAATAATATATAATAATATATAGACAAATAAATACATTGCAATTAATCAAGTTCTTACAATTACTATTTCTTGAGCTAACCATTACCCCTAACAATATTGCCCATATTTGATGAGTTTTAGTCAAAATTCAGGTGAAGATGTTTGAATTGTGATTTAGTAGTATCCATCCAACCTGCTTATGCCATGATCTGCCACTGTCGTCTGCCACAACATTTTAAATTTACTGCTTTAATATATATATATATATATATTATATATATATATATATATATATATATATTGTTTCAAATTTGTTTATAACAAATTAATAAAATGCTTGACAGATTCCGCAAAGCCGCGTGTCAAGCATTCGAGTCCGATAAACAAACGTGTCGAGTTATGAAGGCCCAGTCATGTCGAGGCCCATGAGTATTCTGCCGTCTCGTGGCCGCAGCTGGAATTGGAAACGAACTGAGCTTCGTCGAGTGGTACAACCAACCAATCACAGTCCCAGCTCTCAAGTACACCTCCGTTCCCTGATAATGCATTCGGGTCTGCTCACAACGATCGCTTCTCCATCGCCACACCCACACACGCATCTCCATCACCCTAATCTCTCTGGCTGTTGTTTCCATCCCACAGTTCGCAAATCCATGGCTTCTCTGCCGAACTCGCTCACGTCCCTGAATCGCATCCATCAACCTTCCTTGGCGCCACCCAGATTCATCCGCAGGAGCTACGTCGCTGCTTCGTCTTCATTCACGAACGACAATCGAGAGTCTGTTTTTTTTTCTTTCGATTTTTTGTTTGTAACAATCAACGACGAGGGTGTTCAATTTCGAGGAGTTGTGAGGTTTGGATTTGGAATTTCGCAGGTTTGTGATCGTCGGAGGCGGTAATGCTGCTGGATAAGCTGCTAGGACCTTTGTTGAACACGGCATGGCCGATGGCAGGCTGTGTATCGTGTCCAAGGAGGTGAGAAATGATGGTGAAGGCGATCATGGTTTATAAAATTCCATTTGCTTGCATTGCTTGGAGATGGAAATGACATTTATGGTTCTTGAAATTTCATAATGTAAACTCATAATCATTGCTTTGTACTGAACGTTTGAGGTTTGTTACGTCTTCTTGATTTCACAGGCATATGCACCATACGAGCGTCCAGCTTTGACTAAAGGTTATTTGTTTCCCTTAGACAAGAAGCCTGCCCGCTTGCCCGTAAGAAATGTGTATAACCCTTTATTGGTTTCGATAATCTGTAGAGCATGAGTTGACTTTGTACTTCGACCATACATTTTTCTTATATGTCGAGGTGAAATGCAATTGGAAACCGACCGTGCTCCAAAGTGAAAAGTGAAATAAAGAGGCAAAAAAACGAAATTACGTTACTGCAAGAGTAGCCATGGCCTTCATCTATCCTTGATTCCGGTCCCACATAGAAGGGACTACAGTCACATACTGTTGTGTTGGTACCAAAACACTAACTACTTTTAGTGAAAGTGATGTAACTGAAAGCAGCCCGTTTTACATACCCATGGATTATTAGAATATTTATTTGGATGCTGACTAGTAATGCTGTTAATTCCAACATCTAATCTAGTTAAGGTAGGCATTTACATGATTACAGGGCTTTCATACATGTGTTGGATCTGGTGGGGAAAGGCAAACCCCTGAATGGTATAAAGAGAAAGGAATAGAGGTATGCTTATTTGTTTCTTTGTTTTGACTTTTTGTGTAGTTCTACATTTGTAATGCACAAGGGAGACTATTTCGGAGTTTCACGCAAAGAATACATATTACTCATATGCCATTTTAGGTTTTGTGTTCTGCTATTAGAAAGGTCTCCTAGTGTTGTTTACTGTGACAGAATTTAAGTGGATGAAACTAGGTTGGTAGTTAATAACTTCATTTTCTTAAATATAATCTCCCAATTAGCAAAAACAAAAACAAAAAAAAAAAAAAGAAGGGGAGAAAAGAAAAAAGATTGGTAGTATTTTCCTCAGTGGTGCCAAGCCACCATATTCCTAGGCTGTGATGATGATTCTTCTCAACATAATAGTATTTATATTACAGGATTTTCCTCATTCTTATCTGTGATGTTTCCTTCTAAAGATGTTATATGAAGATCCAGTCCCAGGTTTTGGTATTGAAAAAAAAATCTTGACAACGGAATCTGGGAAACGGCTCAAGTATGGAGCCCTTATAATTACTACTGGGAGTACAGCTTCAAGGTTCCATAACCTCTTTTATGAGTTCTCAAGTCTCAACACTTAATAGGCCTTTTTGTGAATCTTAATCTCAGAAACCTAAACTGTTGTTGCCTGTTGGAAGTTGGAAAAATATTATTCTGAATTTTTTTTTAATATTTCAAGAGGATTTCTACACACAAGCGGATGCGCAATAGTTTTTAGCTGACCAAATTACTGCATGCCAAATCTGGTTGCACATCGGTTGTGCGAATCCGGTTGTACGTAGATTTTTTGATATTTTAATAAATATCCGATGAAATTGTATCTGAAAATTGTATGCCTGCACTGTTTTTTTTTTTTTTTAAATTGAATGCAATCGAATGCTAGAGAAGTTCCTTTAGACCTTTGCTTTTCTTTTGTTCTGGTTAAAGCAAAAACTGAGAGCTGTTATTACTTTATAAAAGCTCAGAAGGTAGATGCATAGGCGCTTAGTTGTACAATTATATGATTTTTTAGCTTTAGCGATTTGTTGCAGCCGGTGTTACTTTTTCTGGATTTTTTTTACACCTTTGTGTTGTACACATATTTTTATTTATTTAAAAATTCTTCCATTTAATGCAAGCATAAAGTGGAGCAACGAAATGAACTGAAAACTACATCTAAATATATATTTTTTTGAAGAAAGAATATCATACGTGGTAGTATGGTATTGAAATCTTATAATGAAAATTCGGCTCTAGAATAAGCTTGTTGATCACTTAACTAAATTATTAATGCTGGAGTATACTGGCATATATTGTTAAATTATTGAAATGTTTAATTTTTTAGGTTTTTATTTTTCTAGTTTCCCTTCTTGTTCGCATATTTCTGCAAAAAATTTAAAAGTATAGAGAGGCAATGATAAATTGATTATTTGACTTGTTTTCAGATTTCCTGATAAAATTGGAGGATCTTTACCTGGAGTGCATTATATCCGGGATATTGCAAATGCTGATTTGTTAATATCATCGCTGGTAATTATTTGTATGACACTAGGATGTAGTTTCTAAAGTTTCACTTAGGCTACATCTAGGCATTCAGGCTCTCATTGATGAATAAGGCGTCTCAACGCTTTGTTACCATATGGGATCTGCTGTCACCTACACTATAGTATGGGGTGTCTTACATGAATTGTTACTTGATTGAGTCTTTAATTTCTTAAGATAGATGCGCTTACTAATAAAAAAAATTCTTAAGATAGATGCTTAATTACCTAAAAAAATATAAACAGTTTTAGATAAATTATCTGATGAGGTATTTAATATGTTGTTATAAATGATAATCGAAGTGCTAGTTGTCTAAAATGCAACTAGGCATCACTCAGGGGTTGCTTCGTATGATGAGATCTTTCAATGCCTTGGTCACCTCAGCGCTTTTAAAAGTATGTTGTATAGTTATTCATTTATTTTGCTTTTGTTATATGGAAAGAATATTGTAATGTTGAGATTCTTGTTATAATGCATCTGGCTGTTGCTTAACAATCTATAAATTTTTTTTAATAGCCACCGATTCCATCACATAGTTTTTTATTAATAATTGTATTAGGCTTATAGACAGCTTAGGTTATTTTGAAATTTGAATCAACCGTTCTGTCATTTTAGAGCAAATAAAATGTTATGTTGAGATTTATGTTGCAGTCCAGCAGGTTGTATATTCATGAGGGTCTGGTTTACTCTGCCAGACATTTTGTACCAAAACGAGGGTCATGAAATTGACTTGCTCAGTGCCTTTTTGCATGCTGGGATTCAACTTTTTTTCTTACAAGTGTGCTTTGCAGTCTGCATATGCCCCTTTGGTTACGAACTTTATGGATATCAAACACTGGCATACAGTTATGGCAACAAATACTGCTACCACTTTTGTTTCTGAAAATTGTATTGTTTGAACTAGGGCGCTTCCATAAAAAATCTAGAAGCTGGTGCTGATGGACATGTGGCCGCTGTAAAACTTGAAAATGGATCTACCTTTGAAGCAAACTCTGTAATCACTATTCTCATTTAGTTTTCTGTCCCTCAGCTTCTGCATTTTATTTGTAGCTTTTCCGTCATAAGCCCTAGATTTAAATGTAAAATGGCATTTGAGGTAAGGCTGGATGCCAACATTTGAGCCTGCAGATATTGATGATACTGGATGACTTCTTTTCTCGGTGCAGATTATTATTGGTATTGGGGCAAAACCTGCAGTCAGTCCTTTTGAAAAGGTGGGCTTAAATGAGACCATGGGGGGGATACAGGTAGGTCTGATGACAAAAAACGTTATACTCATTAAAGCCCCTAGATATGATTACAATGGCCAGATTTTCTTTTTCTCCCTATGGACTTTGCTAAATTTGCATTTACCTGGTCATGAAAAGGATGCTTGCATTGAACCCATAGTTTGATATCATACACGTGTAATTTGGTTAGAATGCTGACATCTGCATATTTTGGCCACATTGGATGCTAGCTTTGCTATTATCATTCAAGGACATTGTAGTGTTACCTAGATTAATCATATTTTCGTTGATAGTGAGTTTTTCATATTGATATTATCTTATTTGGACTAAATAATCTGTTAGATATATATATAAATGAATCATGTTTATACCATTTAGGTTAATGGACAATTCCGAACAAGTATACCTGGCATATTTACAGGAGATGTTGCAGCATTCCCATTAAAAGTAAGATTTCTAGTAATTTCTTATATTCACAAAAGGCTGCAGTGTCACAACTTCTGGAATAATAATTTATACGGGAATTACTCTACACAGATGTATGATCGCACCACCCGAGTGGAACATGTTGATCATGCCTGAGGATCAGCAATGCATTGTGTTAAAGCATTATTGACTGCAAGAACAGACCTGTAATTGCGCTTATCCTAATGATATATACAGAACCTTTCTGAAAATTTTAATAACATGGTATCCATGTTTTTTTATTCACAAACCTTTAAAACTTGTTTGTTGGTGACATATTATGTGTTCTCATGTCCTCCAGCTATGATTATCTCCCACATTTTTTACTCAAGGATTTTTGATTACGAAGGAAGCCCAAGGAAAGTTTGGTGGCACTTTTTATGGTGATAATGGTACTTTTATTAATGCATGCAACACAGGTTTTCATCATGTCCAAGTTTTTTGAGTCCCATTGCCAGAGCTTAAAAAAAACCTGATGTGCAGTTGGAGAGACGGTTGAAGTGGGGAACTTTGATCCCAAAATTGCTACTTTCTGGATAGATTCTTGTAGAGTCGCATATATATATATGTGTATATATATATATATGTGTGTGTGTGTATATATATATATATATATATATATATATATATATATATATATAGTGCTCTCTCTCTCTCTCTCTCTGGTAGTGGTACATAATTTAGCTGCTAATAGGGAGCTAATGTTATATCGTTGCGCCCTACAGGTCGACTTAAAGGAGTTCTTGTTGAAAGTGGTAGCCCTGAGGTACTTGTAATTCTTGAGTTTCAACATGCCATTGTTGACTGATTTATTCTTCTATCCATAATTTCCATGAATCTGAAAAGGGGAAAAAGAAGAGAAAAGAAAAGCTAGTTACCCAGTCCTAAACTCGCTGCACTGCCGGATTTGCTATATTATTGGCGGGTTTCCAAGCTGTAATCTGATGTCTTGTTACATTTCCCAGGAATTCCAACTTCTTCCCAAACTGGCAAGGACCCAACCTCTCGTCGACAAGGCCAAGCTTAAAGGCGCATCATCTGTTGAAGAGGCACTAGAAATTGCTTGGACATCCCTACGGCAAGAAACTGTGGTTTAGATGCCGAAATCCCGATCATGTGGGCTTCACATGTGCTCGTGTTTTCATAGTCTTTCTGATACGGAATTGTACGTAATGTCGGAGAGGACAACCCAAAATGTACCATAACGAGCCAATGCAAGGAGCTTGATATGCATATTTCTCCATCTGATTTCTTTTCCGTGCATGAAAATTTTTCAAAGGCTAATTAGTTTTCTTCGTCAAATTATTTTATAGGTACGTAAGTCAAATTACAAGCATTTGAAATTGATTTTATTATAGTCAAAAAGAATTTTACAAGCTGACACCCGAAGAAAGTCAAGTCAATAGGGTAGTTCATTGTGATAGCTGGTGCTGAGTGGAACGCTAATATGGGAGGCCTTGCTGCAAAGTCCTCAAAACGGGAAGAAGGATTAAAAGTTGAGTTTGAGAATGAGCATGTCACGGCTCTCTTAAATCCTGTTGCATCCGATGAATCTGTTATCATTTCGGATGAACTGGCAAATCAAACTGCTGATTCTGCAACGTGCAAATCTAGTGCAACACCCTGAGAACTATGCCCCTTTGAGGCCTATTTTTACTCTCTAGTTTGGTTTGCAACGTTGCTTTAATAATTTATTTGACTTGATCTCAAGCAAGAAAAGGTTAGAGACTTTCAGGATTTCCTCCAGTAGCTGATTCAGCAGCCTGAATTTTCTCAGCTGCCTCAGCCGCAGCAGTAGCTGCTTTATCCAAACCCATCTTTTGTAGCTCATTAGAGAAATTACTGACTTCAGAAGGACTGATCTTGTAGGGGCTGTAAGCGTGGCCTGGGAATGAACCATTGGTGACTTCCTCCTTGTACTCCAAAAGAGCTTTGTTAGCAACATCCCCAACCTGCCCAAACTGCTTGCAGAACTTCGGAGTAACCTGGAAAAAGGGCAAGACTTTTTTAGAAAAATGCATGAGTTGTCAAAGTATTGTAAAGATAGGTGATGACCTTGGCGTGATGCGGGTGTTGGAGCATTCCGAGTAGATCATGGTAAACCAGAACCTGAAGTAAACATTGGTCATTGGGAGAGTGCTTGCTTTCATAAAACTCGTAGCAATAGGATATAAGTTTGATAAGACTCGTAGCAAGGCTTTATATATATATATAAGTATGACAAATTTCATCTAATAAAATTTATCTTACTTGTCCAAAAAAAAAAGTTTCTCACAGGAAGAGTGAATTAATATTATGGGTTTCTCAAATCATCCAAATGGAATGACTCACTTATGCTGAATAATGTTAACAGTTAACGTCCATGTGTTCCATTTCAAGTGTCTTTTGCTTGCTTTCATGGAGAAATATGACAGAAATTTAAACAGCAATTTTTATGGTAAATGTTAATTTTAAGGTTCTTCTTCCAACAAACTGCTATGTACATTAAAAATCCTAGCACTTGTGGTATTGAGCCTTACTTTTGTGCTATATATAGATATATATATATATCTGGACAATCTAAGAAGACTTTATACAGTTGGACAAGTGTAGCACAACGCTTCCTTTCTATAACAGTGTCCAAAGAACCAAGACAAAACTTTCAACAACTTTTAATTAAACCTCAGGCTGTTTAGTTTTTTCAATCAACCAATCATGTTGGGTAATTCTTAAAACAAAACTATATGAACCATCCTTAGTGATGGTCAATTATGGCCACATCTCTTCACACAGCATATAATCAATAACCCATAAACTTGCAATACGAATATAGTAGAATGCTTACAGAGCAACAAGATTAATCCCTTTACATTAGCAAAAACAAGGAATTTCATATGATTTTACTAACCTGGCCACTGCAGAATGGTCCAGCCCCAATGCCGATGGTGGGAATCCCAAGGGCAGAAGTCATAGCGGCCGCAACAGCTGGAGGCACACACTCCAAAACAACAGAGAAACATCCAGCTTCTTGCAATGCAAGTGCAGTCTCCACCACCTACAGGTTACAGAAAAGAAAGATATAAGAAAAGCTCAAATCTATGATAAATAATTTTAAGCTTTGACTGAGTGTAAATATGTTCCGTTATAAGTTATCAAGAACCTTTAAGGCACTTGAAACATTCTTTCCCTGGGGCCTAAACCCCCCCAAGAACACTAATGGCCTGAGGAGTCAGACCCACGTGTCCAATTACTGCAATTCCAGCTTCTACAATAGCTTTTGCAGCTGAGATTCTTGAGGGCGAGCCTCCTTCCAATTTTATTGCATCCATGTCTCCTTCTTTTAAAAACCTAACTGCTGTATCAACTGCCTGCTCATCATGGAAACTGCCACATCAACCACCATTAAAAACTCAAACCCCAGCCTCAACAGCTCAGGATCAAAGCATGAAAAGCTGACAAAATTACGAGGATATGGGAGCAAATATTGAAACAATTTTAGAAAATTAATTCTATATCATCGGACAATATCAAGAATGCTACAAAACTTTTTGACTAACATAACTGAAGTTAATATTACATGAAAATCTAAATTGAATATAAACAACCCATTTTGGAGAACAACTAAACAGTTTAATAGGATTTTAAAAAATATGAGAATAACTTTTACATTGTATAAATACTATACCATGGAATTTGGTAAATTGAGATCACACATCAATTACACCACAAAATTAACAGAACAACAAAGGGTGTATCATTTTCTAATAATTTTTCTTATAGAACACAGCCAAAATTAGGCAACTTTCACATTTAGTGTGGTACCAGGCCAATCCTATTTTCTTCAATGAGTCGTAAATCATAAAATTGAAAAAGGGGAGCCTAGTGCATTGAATATGATCTAAACAAGGTAAATCACAAAATTCAAATTAAACACGCACATAGGACTTGCCTTGAAGGAGAATTTAATAATTCAAGGCCAAAAAGAATGATAGAATTTGAGATTTATTTTATATCATCAGAAGATTCTACCAACGAGTACACAACAAGTGATAACACCAAATGAACACAAACAAGGGCTGAGAGCATTTCCTTATCTAAAAAATTTCCCCACTGCCCACAAGCCAAAATGAAGGAAAATTTTGAGTTCAATTCTTC
Organism: Taxillus chinensis; assembly: GCA_023512835.1. Classification (NCBI taxonomy): domain Eukaryota; kingdom Viridiplantae; phylum Streptophyta; class Magnoliopsida; order Santalales; family Loranthaceae; genus Taxillus; species Taxillus chinensis. The sequence goes on from CM042089.1 coordinate 4,406,287, forward strand.
AATAATGTATAGCAAATTAAGGGGAAAAAGTATGGGAATCATTCCATATCATTTTAATATTCCACCAAATTATAGAGAATAAACTAATAGTACACAAGGATGACCTCACCAAATGACCACCTGAATAACAGTCAAAGAGCACATCAACAAACATAAGATTTTCTCACTGCGGGCGGCCAAAGTTTAGGCAATTTTCGCATTAATTATTTTTTCAATAATTTAAAGCATGCGAACGTTGTGTGTATGGGTATTGGTCTATCATCTGAATATTCCACTAGAGGGTGAAGTAAAGTGATGGCACACAAGACAAATCAATTTCACCACAAAATCAACAGGGCAACAGACAAACGAAGGGTTATGGGCATTTTGTAAGCAAAATGGTCGCTGCACACATCCAAAATTAAGGAGACATTTGCATTAATGTTGTTTAATTAACAGTGTAAAAAAAAAAAAGCAAAAATTATCTCACACCTGGTGAGAGCTGGACTCGTAAGAGCCGAACGGGAGGTCGCCGACGAGGAGGGGGCGATTGGCGCCTCGGGCAACGGCGCGGCAGTGGACGAGCATCTCCTCGACGGTGATGGGGAGGGTGGTGTCGTGGCCGTGGACGACCATCGCGGCGGAGTCGCCGACGATGCAGACGTCGATGCCGGCCTCGTTAAGATGCACGGCGGAGGGGTAGTCGTAGGCGGTGACTACGGAGATGGGTTCTCCGCGGCGGTGCTTCTGGCGGAGGTGGGTGAGTGTCACTCTCTGGTTCGGGTTCTGCGGCTTGGGGCCGCTGTAGACGGCGTTTTCGGGGATGTTGGACATTGACCGAACGGGGGAAGAAGAAGGATACAAGGGGCGGACGAGACGGCGGCGTCGGGGGATGAAGGAAGACGAAGCTCTCCGCAGGAAGGTGGTGGAGATCGCCATCTTCTCTGCTGTGCGATACTTGTAATTTGAACGTTTATTGAACGACTTTTATTCAGCTGTATATCAGTGAAACCTTCCTTAATTTCGACGATAGAACAGCCTAATCGCTGCACGAAACCCTAGCTTCGGTCCATCTCTGCAGCGGAATGGGAGATGATAGCAGGGGTGGGGGAGATTGAAGGATTCTGTGAAGAAAATGGGAGATGTTTGAGACCACCGTCGATCTCTGCACTGCACCCACATCCAAATGGTGCCAGGGATGGCAAATGCCGTCGGTGCAGGAAATTTGGCGTCGGGGACGGTGGCGTCAAGGCTGGCGTGGCGGACCGTGGCATATGGGTTGATTTTGTTTTATTATTCATTTTAATAATAAATTAATAATAAAGATATTTAAATAGTTATGTAAAAATAACAGATTTATTATACAAATTTTAATTTAAAATTTTTATGTCTTAAAACTCAATTTTTCAATAAGTTCATAATTTGTATCTACTTTTAAATTTTAATCGTCTGGTTGGATGGAAAGCTTTTTTTAAAGCTAGAATATCGGTTCCATCTTCTCTATTTCTATTTTGATGGATGTATTAGGTATAAATTTAAAAATATTTAAAAAATTACATGCATCGGGTCCTCCATCTCCATCTATATATAATAAATTATAATTTTTTTATTTTGTATTTAAAATTTTTAAAACGTTATCTATTTATTACAACCAATTAAAAATACACATATAACAATAAATATATTAAGAAAATATTTGAAGGATGAATAGTAATCCTACAAATATGGAGATTCTCTCTCCAATCTTTATTTTTATTATTTAAATTTTTAGAATTTGAAGGACCTGATGTAGGATATTTTTTTTGAAATTTTAAAATTTTCCTAAATTTTAGAGTTTGAAAAACCTAAATGCTCTAATGCATAGTTACAAACATTTATTTTACTTATTTGTTATGAATAAAAAAACATGAGAGTATTATTAATTTTCACATAATAAAATTATAAATTACATACATTCAGCTTAACACACCACCAGCTATAATATTATGTTTTAAAAATATTTGAACCTTAATGCATATCATTCATTAATAAGTTAAACACCACAAATTATATATATGAGTTAATTAAATCGAATAGATTAAGATTAGTCGATAAATTGGCCATCAAATAATAAAATATAACAATTTTCATATTACGAAATGAAAATGTGTTAAAGATTTTATTCTATCATGGTTCATATCACAATCTTATCAGATTAACTCCACTATAGAATAACATACCGAAGTGACTATATATATATATATATATATATATATATATATATATATATATATATTCAATAATTCAATATTAGATTATTCTCTTTATGAAAATAATTTACACCACATGCTTATCAAAATGAAGTGTCACTTTATTTATCAACTATGAACACAATTTATACCTAGTTTAACTAATTAGTGAATCTTATATGTGTTATTCACATATACCATATAATAAATTTCAAATAAGTATTATGATGTTATTTCATATATAAGGAAGTAAAACATGTAATGAGATAAATTATAATGCATACTTAAATAAGTATTAACATGTAATCTAATGCATACTTAAATAAATTATAATTTGTTTATTTTTATTCAATGGTGATTTGGGGGGCTCCAAGAGAGATAGCTTCAACAAGAGTAGAGAGAGAGAAGAGATAGTATAAAATATTAAAGAGATATTTTTGTCTTGAAAAGAGGTTCAAGATCTCTTCGCCCATTATAATTATCACTCATCTATTCATGTAGGTTTTGAAAGAATAAGAAAACAACAAAAGGGTATAATTTAAATTTTATTTGATCTTTATTGAAAAACAAGGGTTTGAAGGAGCAAAATATATAAGATTGATTTATCTCATGTATATTTTCATTTTTTTAGAATAACTATAATATGCTTTATATTTGATATTTACATTTCAAAAAAACATTTATTTATTTCATAATTTTAACTTTAACATTCATCTTTATTATATATATATATATATTGATTAAAAATAATATCTTTTTGAAAAAAACTATTTTAATTTCTTGAAATTTTTCCTTACTAAGTGAATCAAATGAAGAATGAAGATGAATAAAATAAATATTATAAAATTAAATGAAAAAAAATAACTTTCTCATACTTTTGCAAATAAAAAATGTATTTTTTTATTCTTCAGTACAAAAAGTAAAAAAAAATTATTTGATTTTTTATTTAGAGATAATAGAGAACTGGTTCTCTTCTTGAAGTATGGTTTGAAAAAAAGAAAAAAAGAAAAAGAAAAAAGTAAACGGTTAGCCTGAGCCAACTAACATTCGCGAATCTATTGACTAGTGGTAAGCCGTAGCTTGCGAGGCATTTCGCGATCGATGACCTTTTCAGGCATTTAAATGGCAAATTGGCAAAACCGGTAAGGAATTGAATGAGAGATTTGGACGGACCGACGACTCATCACAGTGGCATCTCAGCAGGGCCACGGCGTTAGGCTTATTATTTCGTAGTAGCCACTAGCCAGTAGGCTTGACTGCTGACTCATAAATTAATCGTCTATAAGAAGCTACGCGGACCCGGTACGTTCTGGCCTATGGGAGTGTGAGAAATGCCAATCAATACAAAAGCTGGGCATTGACGTTGACCACTCTCGTCAACCACTCGGTTCGTCCAAAAGAAACAGGCCCTACATGATGGTTCGCTCGGTTTTTTTTTATTATTTTTATTAAAATAAATAAAAATACTGAAAACTTTTTTTATTTTAATTTTTAAATATTTATAATTATTTTAAAAAAAAAAAATTAACCGAGCCCTCAAATTATATTTAATAATATAATGATATTATTCGTGTTGTATGCAATAATATAATAACAAACGAATGTTTGACTATAAAAAAATGATTATGCAAATATATAATACTTTAAATTAATGTACTTTTAAAGTTCGAATGTTTTTATTGTTATAGGCTTAATATTTGGGGATAGGTGATAAGGCGTGCTACTTGATTTAAATAACTTCCGTAATAGTTTCAATTACGTCGTGTTAATAAGTTATTAATTTTAATTTTATAAATACAGTCTCTTATCATAACAGTATAATTTAACTTTAGTGCCCCATTATATTAGATTTTTCTTATGTTAATGCATGAATATTAAATTGAATATTTCAATAATAAATAAATGTCGAGGGAATGACGGGTGTGACTAAAACTAATTAACACAATAGAAATTTAAATTTATGTTATTTAATTTTGATGAATTATTATACATATATATATTTTATAAAATACTATTATTTATCAAAATGATATAACTTTAAAATACTAAGGTAATTAGCTTCATTGTTACATTATATTACAATTTTATTTATATTTTAAATGTATATTTTAAAAAACAATTTTATAAATAAAAACTTAGTAGATAATCATAAATATGAAATAGAAAATAAGAATTCAATGGATAAAAAAATAATAAATGCACCTGATCTGATAAACACAACCACCACTCCATGTGAAAATGATTAAAAATACTATTTTAAAAAAATAATAAAAACGTATTCGAATAATGATATAAAAAAAAATAAGATTTCAGTATAAATCTTTACACTGCATTTATATTCGAATAATATTCAAACATAAATAAAATAATCGAATACAATTTTTTTTTGAATATTATATTTTTTGTTTGAATACTTACTTTTAAATAAATGGTTCTAAAAATTAAATTATCGGGTTAAAAAAATTTTAAAATATAAAAATAATATTAAAAAAATAATATTTTAAATATTTAATTTATGTTATAATATTAATATTTAAATATCAGAAAAAAATAATTTACTCCTTTCTTGTGGAGAGATGGATGTATTTATAATATTGATGGTGTGAGTATCTTCACATTTCAAACATGTAATGAAGACATTAAATACATCGCTAAAAATGCGCTAATATCCTTCGGTGTGGAAAAAATAACGGATGTTGGTCCGCATTATTATTTATTTATTGAACGCATTTAATTTCAACGTGAGTTTGTTGACTGATACTTTATGGAAATTGGAAAGTCCTTTCGGTTTTGGTTTTAAAAAGATTATAGCTAAAGTTTGTTTTTATTTTTTGAGATTAAAAAAAATAAAATATTTATTATTATTAGTTTCAGTTTTCATAAAATAATTGATATATTTTTAAAATAAAAAAAACACGCAAAACAAATATGTTATTATCTTTGAATATTTTTTTTAATAAAATAAAAAAGTATTATGTAATTTACTCGCGATATCATCATAAAACCATAATGAAGTGAATGCTCATAAATTTTGTTTTCCCGATGGTCCAATATGCTAGCAGATCATTATAACTATTCACCGGTTACACAACTTCGGCGGCTATACCTAACATTACAAGTAAAATACCTAAAATATTTATTATAAAAGGCTACTATTATAATATCGGCTAGTAGAGAATACCTCATATATGTTATATGAATTAGAACGAGGATACAAAAATATAGGGGAAATAAGAGGCATGCATTTAAATTATATATATATATATATATTAATCATTTATATTCTTGATAAATAATTGAATCATGGGTGAAAGCGATATTTAAAAAAAATAGTTATAATCATGATTTCAAGAACATTTGCCACATGATGCCAATGTCTATGCTGGGCGTAACTAGGATTTGATCATTGAGGGGTAAGGCATAATTTTAGGAGGAAAAGGAGGGAAGACCAGCGCTGAACAAGTGAGGTATGTAATTATGTATCTTGAATTTTTAAATTTTAGACCAAAATAAAGATTTTCATTTAACCAATTTATTACCTACATGTTATATTGTGTTATTAGTATCTTTTTTAATATTATATTTTCTAATTTCTAATTTTAATAATAATATATTTTTAATTTTTATGTTATTTTTAGAAATTAATAATTTAACATGTAAATATAAATAATTTTGTTCTTTTTAAATGTATATGAGATAAATATCCTAATTTAAATATTACAATTAGGCTCCTTAAATTTGGAATCAATTTAAAAGGAGGCTTAATAAAATCTTAAAATTTACATTAACAAAGTGTTTGATTTATATCAAATAATATGTACTTGAAAAACAACTTGTAGAAAAAATAGGATCGACACACACGCACGCGATTGCACAAGAACACAAGATTTACGTGATTCCCCAAAATCGGATACGTCCACGAGAGAGAGACGGCGTTTACGTTTATTATTCTCAACCACAATACATCACTAGGGTTTACAATCATATATATAGATACCCTAATCCGATTGCAAAGGCGAGCCCCCGCACCCCCAAACCAACTGGGCCTCCACAAGGCTCCACTCGCTTGCCCGGCCTTCTACTAGTATCTCTCATACACCCTATATGAGCCACATACTTCAACATAACCAGGAGGAGTGTTTAAAATTTAAAGATGGCTGGTTCCTGTCCCTTGTGCCCTGCTATAACTTGGTATTGTTGGCGACTAACAATGTAATTATTAATAAATAAATAAGCAATCAACTAAACATCCGAGCCGATATCTAATAACAAAGGAAAAGACCCATCATCGGTGTCCTATGTTCGGAGAGCCGAAAGGTATATATATATGTTGGAATGTTTGTCTCACATCGCTCAAGAACAAGAAAGTTAAGGCACATATAAGAAGAAAGAAAACTTTAAATGTCACGACGCGTTTTAAAGCCGTGCGGGTCGATGTGGCGAGCCCAAAGCGGATAGTATCGTGACACTTAATCGGGGCCTTTACCTATGCCCGATTCTAACAAACTGGTATCAAAGCCTAGTTGTCCTATTATTATCCCCGTTAAGTGTTCCGTGATATCGAAAGTCTTCTCGGCGTGGTGTGATCGGGCGGCGTGTCCCATTGATGCGGCGGTATCCGGGTTATGATGTCACTTTAATATCGAACCGGTTTGATCTCTCTACAAGACATGTATTGAGGGGGAGTTACAAGAAATCCTCGGTTTCGTAGGTGTGTCTCCAACCTAAGGTATACGGTCGATGTGTGACAAAGGGAAGATTGTTGGGATGTTTGTCCTACATCGCTCAAGGACAAGAAAGTTAAAGGCACATATAAGAAGAAAAAAAACTTTAAATGTCACGACGCGTTTTAAAGCCGTACGGGTCAATGTAACGAGCCCAAAGCGAACGATATCGTGACACTTAATCGGGACCTTTAACTATGCCTGATTCTAACAATATATATATATATATATATATAATAATAAACAAATTTGAATAACTGCATGTATTTTCTGGGGTCCACCTTTCTTCCGTATAGTTACATGGAACGCCACGTCTCTCATTTTTTCCTTCTGCTTTTATTAGCATTGCAACTTGGAAGGCGGTCTTATTCTTATATAAGACCCCGCTTCACAAATCTTACACTCCTCACACTGCAAAGTGGAACTCTCAGGGTCTACGTCTTCCTCCTAGAAACTCTCTCTCTCTCTCTCTCTCTCTCTCTCTCTCTCTCTCTCTCTCTCTCTCTCTCTCTCTCTCTCTCTCTCTCTCTCCATTTCCAAACCCATCATCCAATTTTTCACTCAGCTAAATTAAGCATCGAATCCGGACGGCCACCATGGTCTCTCTCTCTCTCCCTCTCGTGTTTAGCTATTTAACTTGCCCTGCCCTTTGCTCTGTTTTGCTCTGCCTTTACTTTATTATTACTATTTTTTCGAAATACACCCGGAAATTTCCAATTAATGAAAGAATTATATATTTACTTATTTATTCTGGTAGCAGAATGTGGTGCTAAAGCTGGACAATATGGACGACAGAGCGAAGCAAAAGGTCATGAAAATAGTTTCCAGCATCAACGGTACTGAATAATTCTATCATTTCCATTATATATACATATACACACACACACACACACATAAAACATGCATTAGTTAATGGGTATTATATGAATCATTGACCTCAATCATTCTATTTTATGTTATTATTGTTGGTGGGGATTTGCAGGGATCGATTCCATCAAGGCTGAAGCTTCAGTTCAGAAATTAACGGTGGTGTGCGGAAGCGCGGACCCGGTTTGTGTGGTGACCAAGGTGCGGAAGAAATGCAAAGCAGCAGTAATCTCCATGGAAGCGCCTGATAAGAAGAAAAAAGAAGAAGAAGAAAAGAAGAAAAAAGAAGAAGAAGAAAAGAAGAGACTGGAGGCGATCGTGGCTAGCTGCACATACTTCAATCCTTACCCCAGCAGGCCTTACTATTGGTATCCTGCCCCTATGCAACCCGTGGAGGAGAACCAATTTTCCTGCGTCATCTGCTAAAATAAACATAGGTATGTGTACCAATATGTGTGTGTGTGTGGGATTGATTCAACGTGCAAGTGTGCGTTGTAAAAATCTTGATTTTGTGCGTAATATTTGTTAATCATGACGCTATTTGGTTAATATAAACCATAAAATATGGAGGTCGTGTAGCACGTACGGCCTCCTAGCCCAAGTGATAAAGAGTGTTGTCCGGTTCTTTGTAAGAATTTATTTTTGTATGGGAGCTAGCAACACCTAGGCGCTTGCATGAGGCAAGACGTGTTTCATTTATCTCCTTTGGATGAGTAGAACTGGAAGATCCCTTTGGAATAAAAGACATGCATCTGTTATATAGAGAGAGAGAGAGGGAGAGGGGGAGAAATATAACACACACACACACAATATATATAGATAGATAGATAGATAGATATTTAAAATAATAATTTTATTTTGCAACTATGATTTTGCCTATTTAACTTTTTAATTTCGATGAAGAGTTAATCAAGAGTTGATATGTGTGTCAGCATAAGAACCTTAAATAATATTTAATTTTTTTTACATATTATTCATTAGTAGATAATATTATAATACATCAATATCTAACTATCAATTTAATTAAGATCAAAGTTCTTTTTTTTTTTTTTACCTTCTACGCTCCAATATATCAAAAATCTTTATTAAATATATATGAGGCTCGAAAATAGTGCTAATTAAATATCATTAGTTTGAAAAAAAGTTATTCAAATAAATAAAAAATACATCAAAGTTTTACAAAGAATCACACATACTTTGTATTTTGAATAAACCACACATGTTTAGATCTTGCAAAATTAACCAAGCCGCCATAAGCTCCAAAATGTTGCAATATCAAAATCAAATGTAACTTTTTAAATATATATATATATATATATATATATATATATATATATATATATATATATATTGGCACATGTAAATTTATTAAACATAAATAATTAGACAGGCTATGCAATAGACACATTCAAAAGTAATATAAGTTGGGCTGAAGGGCAACATAGGTAATTGTGCCTAAATAGATCTAATCTTTAAAACAATATTGGATATTATGCTCAAGGAACGAGAGATACATGAGAGGTGATCAGGAACCACACCCCAACTCGATCAACTTCAGGTGTGCTCTTGGGACGTAGAGTTTACTACAGTACTAGTGTCTTCACTAGAAAACTCGACCCTGGAAAATGTAAGAAGGGCATGAACGCAAAATGGTACAACCTACCAAGTCCTTCACTTGCCAGCATGAAGGTGCAAGCTAATGGTAGATAGAAGGACCCAGACACCAATATATGGTTGTATTTTTGTCGTGAAATTACAAATAATTTTGAAAAGGATAATAAAAGGTAATCTACTCAAACCTCCCCATATTACCTCGGGACCTAACAGAAAGACCTTTAGTAAACTCTTAAAGTGTCATAGGATTTGAAGCAAAATAGAGGGCTCTGACATTAGATGACTTCAAGATTAACTAGAGCTTGGCATAGTATGTTAGAGAGCCTTTAACATCAAAAGAATTTCACACTCTAGAGGATCAACATAAAAGTAATTAGAGAGGACCTTTGATGAGAAAAGAACTTAAGCTTGTATGGGGCTTATCAACACATACAAAAAAGGCTTTTATAATAAATTATCGAAGGACCTTTGTAAGGATCTGTCTTTTGAATAAGTTTAAGATATAATTTTTATTTGGTATTAAAAATATTTAGATATTAATGTGACCAATAATACTAGCGATTAGATTATATTTGAAGTTAATTTGAAATTGAAACCTTAAAATATAATTTGATCTATTCAAGTAACTTTTTAAGTGAAATAAATAATTATAATTATATGATAGAATATAATTATGAAAAAACCTACTAATAATAGCTATTGGTGGCATGCTCTTGTTACCCATAACACACTTGCAAAGTAACATTAAAATCATACCAACGTTGACTTTCTTGTTCACAAGTCATGTCACACTCTTTAACACTTGCCTGAATTAGCTATTTATGTATGGTCCATAATGCTAGATAATTATGTTTAGTTAAATAATTTATTATTGGTAAAAAATTAAAATAGCGACATATTAATAATTTTTAAATAGAATTGTCAACTTGCCATTAAGGAGACTTATGATGCATTTTAAGTTTTAACAAGTTGTTAATGGGCCTATGAGCCAAAGGCGGACTTTGTTCTTTTGTAACTTAAAGCGGTGTTTGAGTGAGTAATTTGAGTCTTTTAAAATTTATTTTATATAGGAGGACAAAAATGTGCTAATAATTCTAATATGAAAGGATACAAATAAATACCAAATGTAGAAGACTTTATTTAAAAATTTTGCCAAGGCCGGCCCTGAATGGGCCTACATTAACGTATGATTATATTAGTATTGAATTCGTATATTTGGTATTAAATCTGAATGTCACTATATCTAAGAATTAAAATTAAAATTATGCGATGGATTTGAATTGTATTTACGTAAAACTAATATTATTAGAAGTAAATAAAAAGAAACTCAATCACAATTGTGTTCTGATATAAATCCATGTATGTACTATATTTTATAAGATTGTTATAGCTCTACGTTAACATTATAGAATTAATTTAAATAATTCAAATATGTATGAATATAAATATAAATGGATAAAATAATGAAAATGTTGATTGTTCATGGTATTGGATTTGCTTAACGCAATTCTCAATATGGATATAATACTCATTTCATTTGAATACGAATAATATCTACGTTCGAACATAGTGGGTAATTAAAAATAAATGCAGTAAAAAAAATTGAAGTACAAATTTGATAATTTTGACACAGAAGAGAGAGCTTGGAAAACTTAATGAAGTTTGGCTGTATAGTCGTGCTGTCGTGTTGTGCGAAGGGTGAATGATAAAAATATATATAAATTGTGAGGTGATAACGATTTGTGGATTTTTTTAGTACGAAGATTATCACCGAACAACCGTTCAAGTTTACGAAGTGTAGAATGTTAGAGCGTTCAAAATCTCTCACGTAATGCCGCGATAATATTAATATTAGTTTTTTTCACCGTTTTTTAAAATTTAAAATTTTAAGTTATTTTTAATTTTTTTTATATAAATAAATTTAATTACTTTTTATATCATTAAAATAATTTTATTTTTATTTTTTATTTAATAATATTTTTTATAATTTAATATAAAATTAAATAAAAAATTATAAAGAAATAATTTTATATATGTAATTTAATAATTATAAATAGTGTTTTTTTTAATATATGATTTTATGTAAGATAAAAACAAAATAAATTTCTAGAAAATCGACTGCTCCATTCGGAAGTAGCTGCGCGTTTCCCTCCCCACTTCTATTGTACCCGTCCGGCCTACCGGGCCGATTTTGTGAACTATTTTAACCAGTAGAGTTGGAGTCCACACGGCTCGACGAGTCAACGGAGCAGGGAGCCGTGAGGGTCCATCTCTCATAATTACAAGCTTCTGCGAAACGCGCTCTCTCTCTCTCAAACTGGTCTATTTAGAGGCCCCTTGGAGATTCATTCCAAACAGGCAAGAATCGTGTTTTCTTTCACAGCCTATCTTTCTCTCCCTCCTCCCTGATATATCAAACTATCTTAGAGAAATACACTCTCAAAATGGCTTCAGGCAAGGTGAACTTTCCACTCCCCCCCCCCCCCCCAAAAAAAAAAAAAAAAAAAAACATGAATCCTCATGCTCTTCTTCATTTCAAATTCTAATGATCGAGTTTTCAAACATATATAACGACTCATTGCTTTTCCGCTTTTGTTTGTGGCAGACACTGATAGTGAAGCTGGACATCCTCGACGACAAACATAAGCGAAAGGCCATGAAAATAGTGTCCAGCATCACGGGTATTACCATCAATACCCAAAACCAATTAATTTCACAAAATCGAGGAATGGCCGGGGTTTGATATCATTACTTGTTTTTTTTTTTTGGCTTATATCATATTGTGTATTAATTATATTTGCAGGGATTCAATCCGTAACAGCTGACGCAGCAGGTCAGAAATTGACGGTGGCGTGTGGCAGTGCAGACCCGGTCTGTGTGGTGACGAAGCTGCGTAAGCGATGGGTGACGGTAGAGGTGATCTCCATCGCGGACCCCCCCCAAGAAAGAGGAGAAGGAAAAGAAGGGCGATGTGAAGGACGAAAAGAAGGAGGATAACATGATGAAGGCTGCTGCTGCTGCCTACGCATACTATAATCCTTACCCGTACAGACCACTCTACATGTACCCTGTGGAGGAGCAACCAAATTCATGTGTCATCTGCTAAGACAGATGCTGAAAAAGAGTACGTATCGACCATCATAAGGAAAGTGATGATCATATATACTTTGGATGTATCGTACATCACTCGTACTCATGTATAAGCGTGGTTTTTGGCTGGGGATGTGGGCTCTTGAGAAAGTCCAAGATTTATTGTAGATTCTTAATTAGCAGTAACTGTCACAATAATATGGCGACTTTTAAAAATAAATAAATAATTTTTTTTAAAATCTTGTTACTATAGATATACTGCACATATTTATGATTCTCATCCTCACATGGCGAGGTTGATTCAATCATAGGATCGTTGTACATAAATAATATTCCAAAAAATGAAGCCCCCCCTCACCCTCTGTATATGGTGATGAACTCATCCCCGCCAGAGGCTGCTATTTCTAATAACAAACATCACTTTCTGCCAAAAATCACCCCCAAGTGGGCGCGTGAGTTATATTATTGCAATATAATCTCTTCAGTCATTTATAACTTTAATTTATTGTTCTAAATTAAAAAAACTATATTTTTTATTAAACATAATCTATCAAATAAGCCTAATATTGCAATATGATCTCTTCAATCTTGTAGATGCAAAGTTGCGATTTAAAACCCTCGTGCTCCTTCGAGTTTGATAGTTAAAGTTAAAAAGCTCCCTTTTATCCAAAGGTGCAAGCACCCTTCTACCATGAGGCCATCATTTAATTTGTTATGAAAACAGAAGAGAAGAGTAAACTAGAAAAAAGGGCGCCGAGACCCAATGAGTGTCCAAAACATGCACAATAAATACTAACATAGCCGTCGAAAGTGCACAATAACAATCAAGAACTCAGATCAACACAAAATTTAAGATTAAAGGCGATGTGGGCAACGTTTGATTGGTAAAAGCTACCAGCGGTTGTTCCGGTCGGAACTGTTTGTGTCGGTGATCTGACTGGTAGGCTAAGCGTCGTCGTTTAAGTCGTTCGTTCGGACCGGAGTTGTGAGGTAAATTGTATTACAGCATCATCACTCATCAGCCAGCCGGATCAGCAATATCAACCTTTCAGCTAAAAATATTTAATCATTATATTAAATTGATATGGGAGTTTTAAAATAAATAAATAAATGAATATCAACACAGAACAAAGCCTTGTCTGTTGCCGCTTTATAGATGTTTCCAATTCCGACAACAGCTGTAAATAAATATATATAGGTGCCGTAACCTTCCCTTCTTTTAAACAGCCCTCTGCTTCGTATCCCAATGGCTGCGGAGACCAGCATGCATGGTGAGTGAGGCCTTGCCTTCTCTCTCCTCCTTCCCCGATTCCCACGATCATATGCATTCAATATGCTCTTTTCAATCATATATGAATCAAAAATAATGCTTAAACTTCCTCTCCTCTGCCCTGCTCTCCTCTCTGTTTTTTTTAATGATTATTATTGACTGACTGGCAAATTGCTTTCTCCTTTTAATTTGTTGCAGATTGTCAACATAAAAGTGGACCTGTCGAACGACAAAAAGAAACAAAGAGCCGTGGAAGCAATCGCTTGAATTACAGGTACTACTGAATGAATGTGTGTGTGTGTGTGTGCGTATATATATATGAATCAATCTGTTCAGAAGAAACAAACAAAAACAAACGAATAGTTGTACTTAAAGTCCATGATGATTATCATGCTTTACTTGTACGAATAGCCGTTAAACTTATTATCAACGTTACTGGTGTGGGATACTTTTTAAATGCGTGACATATATAGATCAAACAAGGGCCTTTGATCATCAATTTATCTACGTTTTTTTTTTTGGTTAACTGCAGGGATTGAATCCATCAATGTTGACGCAGCGGCTCAAAAATTAACAGTGGTTAATTTGTGTATTGGCGGCTGACCCGGTTGAGGTGGTGACAAAGTTACGGAAAAAATGCAAAGCATCAGTGATCTCGATGGAGCCACCGCCACCACCGAAAGAAGAGCCAAAGAACCCCTCTCCTGATGAAGTGTCCAGGATGTTGGCAGAGGTAATGAAGGCCGCCAGGCCCTCACTGTAATTCGTACCAAAACGGACCACCTTGCTATAATATATATGTGTCCAAATGCTACCACCTTCCCCCATTTGCAATATGTGTAAGGAATATATATAAAAAACAATTTTTAATTTGTAATTCCAATACTTCCCCCCATTTGGAATATGTGTAAGGAAACTCCTTAAATCATCAATATTAGGAAAATATGCACACAACCCAAGCCAAAGCCACGCTTATACATTGGTGTATGAGTCATGAGTGATGTATGACACAGCAAAGCATCTATGATCATCATGACTCATGACTTTCAATATTCACTTCCTCATATATGTCTAGCTAGCTGATCAGTACATGTATATATATATATATAGGTATGTCTAGGCTTTATCTATATATCTTAGCTGATGACACATGAATTGGGGTCCTCCTGCACAGGGTATATATTGTATGGCTTGGTCGGGTAAGGATTGTAGTATGTGTAGGCAGCAACCGTCTTCATCATCTCCTCCTTATCTTCTTCCTTCTCCTCTTTCTTTGGGGGGTCCTCGATGGAGATCACCGATGCCTTGCATCGCTTTCGCAGCTTCGTCACGACATGTACCGGGTCTGCACTTCCACAAGCCACCGTCAATTTCTGACCTGCTGCGTCAGCCGTTATGGATTCAATCCCTGCAAATTAATACACCATGATAGGCAAAAAGAAAAAATGATGATATTACTCAATTTTGTCAAATTAATTAATTGGTTTTAGAGTATTTATGGTATACGTAATACCCGTGATGCCGGACACTATTTTCATGGACTTTCGCTTCTGTTTGTCGTCGAGGATGTCCAGTTTCAATATCAGTGTCTGCTACAAACAAAAGCGGGAAAGCAATGAGTCGTTATAATTTATGTTGGAAAACTCGATCGTTGAAATGAAGAAAAACATAAAAAAAAAAAAAAGACAAAAAGGTCTTTTTTTTTTTTTTTTGAGATTGCAATATATATATATATATATATATATATACCCACACAATGACACAAATACAAATAAAGAGCTCACCTTGCCCGAAGCCATTTAAACAGTGTCTTTTTTCTCGAAGATATTATGTGTGTGTGTGTGTGTAAAGAGAGAGCGAGAGAGAGATTATTATATGAGGGAGGGTCGAGGGAGATCAAGACAGGAGTAAAATAAAAAAAACAAAGGATTCTTGCGTGTTGAAAATGAATCATCAATGGGCCTTTAAATAGATCCGCTCGAGAGAGACAGAGAGAGCGTGTCGCGGAAGCTTCATTTGTCGAGAGTAGGACCCTCAGTGCACCCACGGCTACGTTGACCCGTGTGGACTCCAAGTCTACTATCGGTTAAAAATTAAAATAGTCTACAAAATCAGATCATCTTTCACAATCAATAAATATAAATATAAATATATTTAATTAGATCATTTTCTATCATTTTATCATAATTCACCCCTCCTCCGATCCGCACACCACGACGATGCAGCCGAGCTTGCATGATTTGTTTTCCTCGAAACTCGAAAGCATAGCTCTGTCGATTTCATACGTTTGACTTTTCCCATAAAGCATAGTCTTGTCGATTTCATTGGATGATCGAGATCGATATTCGATAGTGGTGTTCAGCATTCAAATTGAGGATATGGGCACGTTGAGGATGTGCTTCAGTGTATTGTGTGCTCGACTTAACAGTAAAATTTTGCATTTGGACAGCTTTTGTTTCGTATTTGATTTATTGGTTTTTATTCTGCGTTTAAATGATAATTAATTAATGTGCTTAGAGTGAAATTCCAATATGAAATTTCTATAATTTAGTGTTACTGACAATGAAATGTCACAATTTAAGTTCTCTTTCTCCTTACCGAGCAATTGCTCTAGTTTATGATCGATACAACAATGTTATTGCCAAGAAACTATATAATTTGATATCAAATATATTTAATACAATTCATTCACTTAATTTCTAAATCTCTCCCTGGGTGATGGTGGTTGGGTTGGTGTGTCATATCTTGGGGCGCCATGCGATTTTGGCTGTGAGATCAACATGGTGAGGACTATAATTTGTGAATCAAGTAATTTGTGAATCAAGTAATTTGTGAATCTCTCACATCTGTCCGACCCTGCATCCAGGTGACTGTCTTTGCCACGATCGGCACCCGGCGATCCATCTCTATGAGATTCTTCATTAGTGATCCGTTGTATTTGTGCTTCTAGTTTTGTCGGTTTTATTTATACACTTAATATAAATTTTTAAATTTTGTAATGTAAATATTAAAGTATAAAATTATTGTCGTTGTATTTGAGTTGTTAAAATATATAATTATGATAATATCCAGAAAATCATGGTCTCAACCAAAAGTGCGTTGGTTATAACATTCATCCCAGCAGAGATCTTCCCTATCAAATTAAGTAGAAAAAAATAAGATGACAATATTAGCCTTTACCTTTGACCAGAAGGTTCACTGGAATATAATTTTTTACTTCTAGGAGTCCAACATAGGAAAGATGAGGCCTAATAGTGCAACAAAAGCATGGAATACGAGAACCGTTAATGAAGGAATCTTGATATACCCTTCATATTATGAAGTTTATCGGCAGTGGCACTGAAAAGAAAAACAACATTATAAGAAATGTGAGTAGATGAATAAAAACATGACACAACATGAAGGTTGTAGGAAATATGCCCAAAAAAATTCAAACAAAAACTCAACAAAAGTAAATAGCAAGTAATAATATCACCAGGCTGAAAGATAATAAACAAAAGTATATATACTTGTCATGAAAAAAAAATGTCAATGATTAACGGAAACACGGGATAAGGCATGAAAGGAAGATATGTGACAGGAGGTCTCTTGAAGGCCATGTAAGTTCGCTCCATTTCCCATAATCACCAGGTAGGTTCTTCCTAGAGCAATGAATCCACCTCCACAATGAGTGACTGCTAAATGACAGCAAGACATGACTTTGTATACTATCACAATCTTGGGTCTTCAAATACAATTGCACTGCAGCCTGAACAACTGGAAATTCCTAAGTAATTGGATTCCTCATAAAAGTAAATTTAAAATTCATCCGATCCTGTGCAATTATAGTTTTCAAAAAAGGTTGGCTGCTCGAAATTTCACAGGGAGATTTGTATGCTGTCTATATCAATACTACGAATCTATGAGGTGTGTTTAATAAATAAGATATGAGCATTGAATCAAACAGCTCGAAATCTCCCTACATTCATACGATGTGATGGGTGTTGTAAGCCTAGCTATCAAAGAAATAGTATGCTTAATTTCTCTAATCTCTATTCAAAATATGAGAAACTTATTTAACTCTTTCGTTAAGCAGCTGCCAGTATTCACATTCTGTCAACACAATCTTTATAACAAATTAATTAATAATGATATTAAAATATCAACACAATTGCAATTCCAATGCTTTAACTGCAGTCTGCAGAGTCCATCAATGTCTAAGGAAACTATTAACCGAGGCATATAAGAAATAATTTGTTTGCTTTAACTGCCTAATACTAAAATTTAATTCTTTATATGTTACATAAAATAAGAATACCGCATAGATTTTGAGAGACAAAAAGATTTATCTCTAGGCCAGCTACTGATTCACGACCTAATCCAATATAACTTGTGCATGTACTGCGAGATTTAATAGGTGAGATGGAGACACAACTGTCTCTATACCAAATTAATTAACCAATTCCAATGATTGTCAAAACTAAATTAACAAGTATTATATTTATATCCCAACGTTTGCCCAAAAAAAAGTTACATGCCACAAAACAAAAAAAGTGAACTCTCCGTTACTTTTTGGCGTGGGTAGAGCAACGCACATTTTCAAACACGTGAGTGCGGTGGTGTCGGTGACTCGCAGGTGGTGCCGGTGCCTCGACGCTAGCTGTCCAGCTCTCTCCAAAAAGCAACCACCAACCACACCATCCTTATCTCTCTCCAAAAAGCAACCACACCATCCTTATCTCTCCCTTCTCTTCTTCCTCAGCTGCGGGATTCCTCAAACTCCCTTCTTCCGTGTTCTCATTTCTCATTTCTAATTTGTGGGTATGGCTGGTATGGAGGCGGTGTCGTCAAATCCTTCCTCCTCTGCCGACGAAAGAGGGAAAGATGAGGGGGAAGTGGAATCAGAGACACAGAGATGTTACAGCAGTAACTGCGAATGCTGGGTGGTTTCCAGAAACGGAGGCAGAAAGAGAAGGAGCAATGCGTATCCCGTTGATCCCCTTGAGAGTTCTCAGTTTCTTTCGTTTGAACCAAATCATAGGTACACGCCTGAAGTAAAGTTTCTGGGAACATTCAGTAGAGCACCCCCGATTGATATAGGAGAATGGGTTTGTCCTGATTGGTATAAATGTTTGGTGATTCCTAGTGACGACATGATCTATATTCCACCGCCATCACCCGCGACATCAACCATTATATTACACTTACCCTTGTTTTCATTGACCAGCTTCATCCGTATTCCTCCTTGTTTTGACCGGTCCGTCTTCTCCGCCTGCTTCAAAATCGCCGGCCGTAGAGGGATCGCCTGATGGGGATCTCGGTGCCACTGGACCAGTCGGTCGCAGGATCAACCCGCGGATCACCGATTCAGGTCTGTTTTTATTTTATATATTTTTATTTTTATTCGTAATCGTAAAGAGGAAAAAAAGCTAATCTTTTTTTAAAAAATAATTTTAAGCACAAACGGTAGCGTGCCCTCCCACCGTTGACGATCCTGGTCCCGTCGGATCGTGATCGGGAGTCTATATCGAGTCCCACGGTTACAGACTGCAGATCCAGTGTCTTGTGTCTCGTTCGGCCGCTCTTCGTATATCATCTCAGTTCTGAGATTGAGATCGAGTCACCACCCCACAGTGGGTGTCCAAGTAAAAAAAACGTCTGTTCCGTTCTTGTTAGCTACTCTACTTGTTAATTAAGCCTGATACGCTAGGTTCTTTTTGTCAGGCTCAGCCAGCACCGTAGAAAATAACTTTATTTTAATTCAAAGTGTAAAAAATATTTTAATAGGTGATTTCATCACTACTTATCAAAGTTCATGTGCTAACACTGTGTAACTACATGGTATAAAATTAATTTTTATTGTCTTTCTCGGGATAGTGTGTTTTAATTGGTGATTTCATTACTATCATATTTCATGTGTTAACACTGTGTAATTATATGTTATAGAATTAATTTTTATTGTCTTTCTCAGGGCAACAAAAGGAATAATGGTATGGAAGGAATTGGAAAGAAGAGGTTTACCATTGGTTGGGTGTTTTTATCTGAGAGGAGAGAGAAAAAAGCCATCCAACAAAAAAAACTGGAATGTTGTCACTCCGCCAGCTAGCTCGCCGTTGTGCTTCCACACTCCCTTCCCGCTTTCTTGGCTTGCAAACGTTTCTTCCACCTAAGAGTTCCCAGTGCATTTATGGCACATTCTCTGACCGATGCCAAGAGCAACACAATCAAATGTAAGGTTAAGATTAAGGGTGAGGGTAATGGAAAGGTTAAGGGTAAGGTTACGGAGTGCCGTCATTTTATCGTTGAAACAATGACGGCACTCCGTAACCTTACCCTTCACATTTCCATTATCCTCACCTTTAATCTTAACCTTACATTTGATTGTTTTGCCCTTCGGCATCGGTTCAGGGAATGTGCCATAAATGCATCTGGGAACTCTTAGGTGGAAGAAACGTTTGCAAGCCAAGGAAGCGGAAAGGGAGGAAAACTGACAGAGTGCGAAGAAAAGGTAATTAAATATCTGAACAAACAAAAATCGCTGCCGCCGCCGCAAAAGAAAAAGGTGAGCAGTTATAGGAAGAACCGCAACTAAGATAGAGGAAGATGATGGTTTTTTTGGCATGACCTATAGGAAGAACAAGCATAACTGCTGATGCCGCAGCTATAGGAAGAACCGCCGATGTGGATGGTGTTTTTGGCATGGCCTATTTGTTATATTAATTATGTAATTAATTAAGAACTAATGTTAGCTAATGATGATGATGTTGTTATTACGTTCTGTTTCTTTTCATCGCCAGTGCCCTCTTTGCTGGGGGTTATTTGTGTAGAGATCTGGGGGTTATTTGTGTAGAGACCTAACCACCTTGAGATTTGCTGATGCCATTCGGTGAATTCTGCCTATATGAATCAAACTATTCGTAAATATGAATACCTGACCGTGCACTATGGGTTGATCACTTGATTGTTATATGTTTTTCATTGGCTGATTTACTGAATTTTCTGTTTGTTATTCCTTTCAAATTAGATTATATTTCCAGAGAGTCATTTCTTAAAAAGACTATTCACTCCTTTACTGGCTGATAAAAATGAACGGCTCTTCCAAAATAATGGTGTGAAATTCCTGAAGGTGGGCTTTCTTTTTGTTTTTTTATTTTTTTAATTTAAAAAAAAAACTGTATGGATATCGGCATACAGTTATGGCTACAAATATTGCTACCACTATTGTTTCTGAAAATTGTATTATTTGAAAATTGTACCACTACAAACACTGGCACTTCCATAAAAAATCTAGAAGCTGGTGCTGATGGACATGTGACTGCTGTTAAACTTGAAAATAGATCTACCTTTGAAGCAGACACTAATCACTATTCTCATTTAGTTTTTCTGCCCCTCAGCTTCTGCATTTTATTTGTAGCTTTGCCATCATAAGCCCTAGATTTAAATGTAAAATGGCATTTGAGGTAAGGCTAGATGCCAACATTTGAGCCTGCAGATATTGATGATACTGGATGACTTCTTTTCTCGGTGCAGATTATTATTGGTATTGGAGCAAAACCTGCAGTCAGTTCTTTTGAAAAGGTGGGCTTAAATGAGAACATGGGGGGGGATACAGGTAGGTCTGATGACAAAAAATGTTATACTCATTAAAGCCCCCAGATATGATTACAATGGCCAGATTTTCTTTTTCTCCCTACGGACTTTGTTTGGTCTCGCTAAATTTGCATTTACCTGGTCATGAAACGAATGCTTGCATTGAACCCATAGTTTGATATCATACACGTGTAATTTGGTTAGAATGCTGATGTGCTCTTTGACTGTTATTCAGGTGGTCATTTGGTGAGGTCATCCATGTGTACTATTAGTTTATTCTCTATAATTTGGTGGAATATTAAAATGATATGGAATGATTCCCATACTTTTTCCCCTTAATTTGCTATACATTATTGAAGAATTGAACTCAAAATTTTCCTTCATTTTGGCTTGTGGGCAGTGGGGAAATTTTTTAGATAAGGAAGTGCTCTCAGCCCTTGTTTGTGTTCATTTGGTGTTATCACTTGTTGTGTACTCGTTGGTAGAATCTTCTGATGATATAAAATAAATCTCAAATTCTTTCATTCTTTTTGGCCTTAAATTGTTAAATTCTCCTTCAAGGCAAGTCCTATGTGCGTGTTTAATTTGAATTTTGTGATTTACCTTGTTTAGATCATATTCAATGCACTAGACACCCCTTTTTCAATTTTATGATTTACGACTCATTGAAGAAAATAGGATTGGCCTGGTACCACACTAAATGTGAAAGTTGCCTAATTTTGGCTGTGTTCTATAAGAAAAATTATTAGAAAATGATACGCCCTTTGTTGTTCTGTTAATTTTGTGGTGTAATTGATGTGTGATCTCAATTTACCAAATTCCATGGTATAGTATTTATACAATGTAAAAGTTATTCTCATATTTTTTTAAAATCCTATTAAACTGTTTAGTTGTTCTCCAAAATGGGTTGTTTATATTCAATTTAGATTTTCATGTAATATTAACTTCAGTTATGTTAGTCAAAAAGTTTTGTAGCATTCTTGATATTATCCGATGATATAGAATTAATTTTCTAAAATTGTTTCAATATTTGCTCCCATATCCTCGTAATTTTGTCAGCTTTTCATGCTTTGATCCTGAGCTGTTGAGGCTGGGGTTTGAGTTTTTAATGGTGGTTGATGTGGCAGTTTCCATGATGAGCAGGCAGTTGATACAGCAGTTAGGTTTTTAAAAGAAGGAGACATGGATGCAATAAAATTGGAAGGAGGCTCGCCCTCAAGAATCTCAGCTGCAAAAGCTATTGTAGAAGCTGGAATTGCAGTAATTGGACACGTGGGTCTGACTCCTCAGGCCATTAGTGTTCTTGGGGGGTTTAGGCCCCAGGGAAAGAATGTTTCAAGTGCCTTAAAGGTTCTTGATAACTTATAACGGAACATATTTACACTCAGTCAAAGCTTAAAATTATTTATCATAGATTTGAGCTTTTCTTATATCTTTCTTTTCTGTAACCTGTAGGTGGTGGAGACTGCACTTGCATTGCAAGAAGCTGGATGTTTCTCTGTTGTTTTGGAGTGTGTGCCTCCAGCTGTTGCGGCTGCTACGACTTCTGCCCTTGGGATTCCCACCATCGGCATTGGGGCTGGACCATTCTGCAGTGGCCAGGTTAGTAAAATCATATGAAATTCCTTGTTTTTGCTAATGTAAAGGGATTAATCTTGTTGCTCTGTAAGCATTCTACTATATTCGTATTGCAAGTTTATGGGTTATTGATTATATGCTGTGTGAAGAGATGTGGTCATAATTGACCATCACTAAGGATGGTTCATATAGTTTTGTTTTAAGAATTACCCAACATGATTGGTTGATTGAAAAAACTAAACAGCCTGAGGTTTAATTAAAAGTTGTTGAAAGTTTTGTCTTGGTTCTTTGGACACTGTTATAGAAAGGAAGCGTTGTGCTACACTTGTCCAACTGTATAAAGTCTTCTTAGATTGTCCAGATATATATATATCTATATATAGCACAAAAGTAAGGCTCAATACCACAAGTGCTAGGATTTTTTAATGTACATAGCAGTTTGTTGGAAGAAGAACCTTAAAATTAACATTTACCATAAAAATTGCTGTTTAAATTTCTGTCATATTTCTCCATGAAAGCAAGCAAAAGACACTTGAAATGGAACACATGGACGTTAACTGTTAACATTATTCAGCATAAGTGAGTCATTCCAATTGGATGATTTGAGAAACCCATAATATTAATTCACTCTTCCTGTGAGAAACTTTTTTTTTTTGGACAAGTAAGATAAATTTTATTAGATGAAATTTGTCTTACTTTATATATATATATATATATATATATATATATATATATATATATTATATAAAGCCTTGCTACGAGTCTTATCAAACTTATATCCTATTGCTACGAGTTTTATGAAAGCAAGCACTCTCCCAATGTTTACTTCAGGTTCTGGTTTACCATGATCTACTCGGAATGCTCCAACACCCGCATCACGCCAAGGTCATCAACCTATCTTTACAATACTTTGACAACTCATGCATTTTTCTAAAAAAGCCTTGCTCTTTTTCCAGGTTACTCCGAAGTTCTGCAAGCAGTTTGGGCAGGTTGGGGATGTTGTTAACAAAGCTCTTTTGGAGTACAAGGAGGAAGTCACCAATGGTTCATTCCCAGGCCACGCTTACAGCCCCTACAAGATCAGTCCTTCTGAAGTCAGTAATTTCTCTAATGAGCTACAAAAGATGGGTTTGGATAAAGCAGCTACTGCTGCGGCTGAGGCAGCTGAGAAAATTCAGGCTGCTGAATCAGCTACTGGAGGAAATCCTGAAAGTCTCTAACCTTTTCTTGCTTGAGATCAAGTCAAATAAATTATTAAAGCAACGTTGCAAACCAAACTAGAGAGTAAAAATAGGCCTCAAAGGGGCATAGTTTCCCCCCCCCCCCCCCCCCCCCGATTTCTCAGTACCGCTCAGAAGTTGTGCAACCTATTTCTTATATCGTACGGATTCATCAAACTCATTTACATTTGAAACTAGGGATGTCAAAATCTTCCCGCCCCGCCCGGGCTGTCCCGACCGAAATAACCCGCCCCGACTAGCCATTGGGTGGGGCTCGGGTCTTGCACGATCCGCCCGACCTGAGATTTTTGAATAAATTTAAGGTAAAAAACAATGTCCCGACCCGATTAGCGAATTGCCCAAACTCCCAGATCGGGTCGGGTTTGGGTCGTAATAAAAAAATTGGGTCGGGTTTGGGTCGGGCAGTATCCGGGCCTGATCCGACACGTTGCCATCCCTATTTGAAACACAACAATGGATGGCTTTTAGTTAAACGGAATTTATACCAGGTCACACTTCTACGGGAACCTTTTATTCAACAATTAATAAATCATTATGTGAAAGTAAGTCTTGAATTGCAACTTTCCCGCCACCAAGTCAACAAAATTTCTCTGCCCCGGTGATCTAACTCCAATTTGGGACGAAACAGGTAACAGAGTTCTATCCCCTGCTGCCTCGATGGGAGTACCGGGGTCTGTCCAGGGACAAAACTAATGACCGATCTGGACCCCGACAGTAGAGTTGAGATAGTTGAGAATGAAGGCAAAATTTTCATGCATTCCAAATTTATTAATGGTATGTATTTTCTTGTCTCTTCTTATCCTAGCTATCCTAGGAGGACCAAACGCCTCACATAATCCACATGGCCGTCTCTCTTGTCTTGGCCGCTCTCTCTCTCTCTCTCTCTCTCTAAACCTCACTGCAACAAGGATGTGTAGAAAGCTCTACTGAAATACAGAAGAAGTCGAGTAAAAAATAAAGATACAGAAGAAGTTGGAATTGAATTATATAAGCAGATCAAATTTTGGTTTCTGTGGATCTTGGTTGCCGCCAACAGTAATCAACACCTGAGAGAGATCAAGAGAGTGAAATGGTGAGAGGGTTGATGCAGTTCTCAGGGTGTTGCACTAGATTTGCACATTGCATAATCAGCAGCTTGATTTGCCAGTTCATCCGAAATGATAACAGATACATCGGATGCAGCAGGATTTAAGAGAGCCGTGACATACTCGATCTCAAACTCAACTCTTAATGAGAACATTGCAGTGAAAGCCTTCTTCCCGTTTTGAGGACTTTGCAGCAAGGCCTCTCATATTGGCGTTCCACTCAGCACCAGCTATCTCAATGAACTACCCTATTGACTTGACTTTCTACGGGTGTTAGCTTGTAAAATTCTTTTTGACTATAATAAAATCAATTTCAAATGCTTGTAATTTGACTTACGTACCTATAAAATAATTTGACGAAGAAAACTAATTAGCTTCTTAAAATTTTCTATGCACGTAAAAGAAATCAAATGGAGAAATATGCATATCAAGCTCCTTGCATTGGCTCGTTATGGTACATTTTGGGTTGTGTCTCCGACATTACATACAATTCCCTATCAGAAAGACCATGAAAACACGAGCACATGTGAAGCCCACGTGATCGGGATTTCGGCATCTAAACCACAGCTTCTTGCCGTAGGGATGTCCAAGCAATTTCGAGTGCCTCTTCAACAGATGATGCGCCTTTAAGCTTGGCCTTGTCGACCAGAGGTTGGCTCCTTGCCAGTTTGGGAAGCAGTTGAAATTCCTGGGAAATGTAACAAGACATCAGATTACAGCTTGGAAACCCGCCAATAATATAGCAAATCCGGCAGCGTTTTGACAGCGAGTTTAGGGCTGGGTAACTAGCTTTTCTTTTCTCTTCTTTTTTCCCCTTTTCCGATTCATGGCAATTATAGATAGAAGAATAAATCAGTCAACAATGGCATGTTGAAACTCAAGAATTACAAGTACCTCAGGGCTACCACTTTCAACAAGAACTCCTTTAAGTCGACCTGTAGGGCAACAATATAACATTAGCTCCCTATTAGCAGCTATATTATGTACCAGAGAGAGAGAGAGAGAGAGAGAGAGAGAGAGAGAGAGAGAGAGAGGGCCATGAGGATTATTTGAGGCGTTTGGTTCCTCCTAGATAGCTAGGATAAGAGACAAGAAAATATATACCATTACTAAATTTGTTTGGCATGCAAATTTTGCCTTCATTCTCAACTATCTCAGCTCTACTATCGGGGTCCAGATCAGTCATTAGTTTTGTCCCAATTTAGCAACAATCTCTACCCTTGACAGACCTCGATACTCCCATTGACAGACCAAGACACTGCCGTCATGGCAACAAATCAAATACCGCAACTTGAAAGTTCTTCCCTAGTGGACTGTTTGTCCCTTCTTTAAATGGGTACTAACTTACGATGACCCTTCACAGCTATTAATTTTGATTGTGAAACAAAATTGATTTTGAGCCTTGCATCAGTAACAAATAAAACTATTTTCTCATTGGACAACCAAAGTCTTATTACAAAAGTTTAGGGAGGAGAGTGATTATCAAGAACGTTTTCATAAGTTGCCATATCATAGGTTGTGGTAGTCTCTAATACCAATTTGGTGCAACACTGCAACCTTAGGAGGCTAACACAACGGAATTAAAATTTCTTTAAGCATACTGACCCACTAATATGTGAATAATACGGACATAACGATAATGTGAAAAGGACAAAAGATGAAAAAACAAATCAGAAGAAGAGAAGACAGAGAATACAGAATGCCGCATGCAAAACTCTTAAGAGGACGAGAATTGACAAATTGATTATTGAGAACAAAAGGTGCATATTATCAACCCGTACAATTTTATATTATAAAAAAAAAAGACAAAAAACAAAATCCTTGGGCCAAAATATTTCATAGAAAATAGTGGAAACAATGGAATATTAAAAGGTGGTTGCCAAGGATTGGGTGGCAGGGGAAAGAAAAGAAAACATTAGGAAATTTATAATTTAGGATTAAGAAACGAATATATTTAGCCAAAATACAAAACAGAATGGATTTCAAGTTATATTCATATTGGTTTTATTTTTATGATTCCATTTCATATGAACATAACTATTATGAGAATATCCAGAAAATCATGGTCTCAACCAAAATTTATATTGGTGCGTTGGTTATAACATTCATCCCAACAGAGATCTTCACTATCAAATTAAGTAGAAAAAAATAAGAAGACAATATCAGCCTTTATTTGGACAGAAGGTTCACTAGAACATAATTTTTACTTCTAAGAGTCCAACATAGGGAAGATGAGGCCTAATAGTGCAACAAAAGCATGGAGTCTGAGAACTGTTAATGAAGGAACCTTGATATACCCTTCATCATCTCCAGGCGCAATAGTTGATTCTGTCATATTATGCAGTTTATCGGCAGCGGCACTGAAAAGGAATACAACATTATAAGAAATGTGAGGAGATGAATAAAAACATGGCACAGCATGAAGGTTGTCGGAAAAAATGACCAAAAAAATTCGAACAAAAGCTCAACAAAAGTAAATAGCAAGTAATAGTATCATCGTCTAAAAGATAATAAACAAAAGTATGTATACTTGTCATGAAAAAAAATAAAAATGTCAACGCTTAACAGAAACATGGGAGAAGGCATGAAAGGAAGATATGTGACAGGAGGTCTCTTGAGGCCACGTAAGTTCACTCCATTTCCCATAATCACCTCCAGTAGGTTCTTCCCAGAGCAATGAATCTACCTCCACAATGAGTGACTGCTAAATGACAGCAAGCCATGACTTCGTATGCTATCACAATCCTGGGTCTTCAAATATAACTGCACTGCAGGCCTGAAATTCATCAACTGGAAATTCCTAAGTAATTGGATTCCTCGGAAAAATAAATTTAAAATTCGTCTGATCCTGTGCAATCATATTTTTCAAAAAGGTTGGCTGCTCAAAATTTCACGGAGAGGTTTGTATGCTGTCTATATCCAAACTACGAATCTAATCTATGAGGTGTGTTGAATAAATAAGATATGAGCATTGAATCAAGCAGCTCGAAATCTGCCTACATTCATACGATGTGACGGGTGTTGTAAACCTAGGTATCAAAGAAATAGTATGCTTTCTTTCTCTAATCTCTATTCAAAATATGAGAAGCTTATATTTAACTGTTTCGTTGAGCAGACTTGCTGCCAGTATTCATATTCTATCAACACAATCTTTATAACAAATTAATTAATAATGATATTAAAATATCAACACGATTGACGATTCCAATTCCAATGCTTGGCGTTGGCAAGCTGCAGTACCTCCTCAGACCCTTTATTGTCTGCACTGCAGTCTGCGGAGTCCATCAAGGTCTAAGGAAACTATTAACCGAGGCATATAAGAAATAATTTGTTTGCGTTAACACTGCCTAGCACTAAAAGTTAATTCTTTATGTGTTAAATAAAATAAGAATAGCGCATAGATATTGAGAGACAGAAAGATTTATCTCTAGGCCAGCTACTGATTCACAACCTAATCCAATATAACTTGTGCATGCACTACCAGATTCAGACTCAGTAGGGTGAGATGGAGACACAACTGTCTCTATAACAAATTAATTAAATTAACCAACACGATTCCAATTCCAATGATTGCCAAAACTAAAAAATTAACAAGTACCTATATTTACCAGATCCACGCCGGCGGTCCGATGATATCACGATAACTACCAGATTCAGTAGGGTGAGATGGAGACACAACTGTCTCTATAACAAATTAATTAAATTAACCAACACGATTCCAATTCCAATGATTGCCAAAACTAAATTAACAAGTACCTATATTTACCAGATCCACGCCGGCGG
Organism: Taxillus chinensis; assembly: GCA_023512835.1. Classification (NCBI taxonomy): domain Eukaryota; kingdom Viridiplantae; phylum Streptophyta; class Magnoliopsida; order Santalales; family Loranthaceae; genus Taxillus; species Taxillus chinensis. The sequence continues at coordinate 4,435,315 of CM042089.1, forward strand.
TCCGATGATATCACGATAGAGCAGGAATCGTCGAATTTGCGGCGGACTCGACCGAGGCTGGCATGTGGTGGTGATTTGGAGTTGGGGAGCTCATCCCTCGGCCTCGTCTGGTCAGCATCTACGGTCTGCCTGTCTTGCGTTGCGTTGAAGCGGCGTGGAGCAAGAGTGCCCTCGTGAACGAAGACGATACACGCCGGCGTGGACCGTGGAACGGTGGACGAGTGGGTGCCCCAAACCAAGAAAATAGATTCTGGGTTCATTAATTCGTCTATTCAACCATGTCACATGGTATTACTTCATAAATTACGCAATTTTTGTTTAAATTTAAAGCCAAGCCTAATTTCGAATCAATAATTTAAAATCAGTATCAAAATTGCTATGTTTAAATTTTGTATCACGTGTTAGGCTGCTTTTGGTATTTGATATAACACGTGACAATACTAGTAATTTTACTAATTAAAAATAAAGTATTATTCGGATCATTCTTTTAAATGGTATAGATAATATATTTTGTGAATTAGTGTCATCTGAGATGTATCAATAAAAATCTAATGGCATTAATAATATGGTACTAATATAACATTTTTATTTTATATACGTACTCAATCTAAATGCACCATTGAGGGAAAATTTCTCCCAAAAGGAGCTAATCACCCTATTTGTATAAAGTCATCAAGCTATTGGGAAAAATAAAAAAATCATAATTCACTCCTCCGATCCGCACACCATGACGATGCAGCCGAGCTTGCATGATTTTTCCTCGAAAGTCGAAAGCATAGCTCTGTCGATTTCATACCTGTGACTTTTCCCCTAAAGCATAGTTTTGTCCATTTCATTGGTTGATCGATCGATATTCAGTAGTTGTGTTATGTCGTGTGTTCAAATATGTTAACAAATTTTTCCAGATTCAATTTGCCTACAAATTAATCATTAGATTATATTAAAATTTTATAAGTCTAATACAATTTTTGATAGTTTATTAAAATTTATTTTTCGCTCTATTGAAGTTTATATTAATAAATCAAATAGCTTTTAAAATATAATTAAGAATAACTTTTCCCGACAATCAATTAATTTTAAAACGTTAATATTTAAATTCTGACAAAATATTAAAACAAATTATGTTTTTACTCTCTCCCTGCCTCTAGTTCCCCCATTTCTGAAACCCTTGAGATCAATGCTTCCCCGGTACAGGTTCCGGATACCCTTTTCCCCTTTGCCCGTGAGATTCTCTTCCAGAGGCAGAGGGACCCTGGCAAAGGGAAGGCCCCATGTTATCTTTCTCTCGTCCCACCCACGGCTACTCCTGGTCTCTCTCGTCCTCTTCCTCTGTCAGTTCCCCCCGCTCCAGCAACCCCTTCTCCCCTGTTCACCTCCTTTTTCGATATCCCTGCACCCTTCAAGGCTCGCATGGATGCCGATCGGGACGCTATAGTCCAATCTTTTGCTCGCCTTGAGTCATTGCATGTGGAGTCCTTTCTGGAGATGCATGCGACGTACGCTCTCTCTAAGGCCTGTATGCTTAGCAGAAGGCTCAGTCTATAACCCTCCAGGACATGTATACGACCCTTGTTAACATCATGGCTGTGTAGAAGAGAGGAGAGCAAACTGTTTATGGCTGGGCAAAGATAATCGTCTTGATGGTGAGCCGAAGTATTTAGAATTTCCTGCGGTTGCAGTCATCAAGCCATCATCTCCAAAAGAAGCCAACGAGCATATCATGATTGTTGGTGAGTGGAACACTCACATGAAAGATGTGTTGAAGTGGTAGTTATCGTTTGAACGACCAAAAGCCTCTGTGCCACCTAAAGGAGGAAGGAAGAGTGAGGCATTCCTGCAAGCTAAAATGGAATATGAAGCGGGTTGCGTCTTAATGCAGCACTAGAATGGCTGCATCAAAGCTATTAAGGATGCCCTGATCTGACAGGTTGTGAGGATGTAACTGTGGATGCTTTCTCTCTAAATTGTAATTTCATTTTCTTAATGAAATACATCTTCTTTCTGAATCTCTGATCAAGTGGTGATTGAGTTGCCTAAGGGGGGAGCTTAAGCAAAAGGGAAATTAAAATTAAAACCATTCAAAGTTTGAAGAAAAGGTCAAAACTATTTGAGACTCGAATGCTATTCGCCAACAATACCAACCATAGGCATTGTGGTGATGTCACAAATGTCCTTAATATCAAATCATATATTATTTTTAAATATATGATCATAAATATATTTTATTAATATATAATTTGCTTACATGACTAATTTAATGCAAAATGAAAAATACTGTGACTAATTTTGATTGTCCTGAGAGAAGCATAAATGAAAATAGTAGGATATAATTTTGTTTTGGTTTTTCTTTTTTCTTAAAAAAGATCCATCCTTAATACCAGAGTTGACGTCCAAGCCGCAAAATCGCGCGCACGAAGTGGGTCCTTAGGGACGTGGACCAATTGCGAGACCTATATGTTCATAGTTATCTGAACCGAACCGGATCGGTCGATTGGACCGGTGAACCGGTGACCCGAGCACTTAACCGGTCTTATTTTCTAATTGGATCATTTCTGAAAAAAATCAGAGAAACCCGACTGACTCGGTCGGTTTTTTTAAAATTATAAAATATTATTTAATTTAATTTATAATATAATTTTAATTTAAAATTAATGACTAATATTGTTATTTCACTTCAATATATTTTCAAATTTTATTTATTTATTTTTATTATAAATTTATGTCACTAAACTTTTAAATTTATGTTAGAAATATATATTAAAAATAAATAATACTATATTAGAAGTATAATTTTAATGTGTTAGTTTAAAATATTTATTTTTTATTAATATATATTTATATATAATTATTAATTATATGACCGGTTCGACCACTAACTCGATGGTTGAATCAGTGACCCGACCACCCGGTGCCTTAGTCGTCCCTATGCATATATTCGTCTCCTATCATAACTATTACAAACAATAATTATCATAAATTATTAATATTATTATTGACCATCCTTCCCGCGAGTTCGGATCCATTTAAAGGCTCCTATCTAAATTCTAAAGGCTCCTTTCTAAGCCTATATTTACTACCCTCCCTTCGTATAACAATTAACAATCCATCTTAGAGAAAAAAGCTTTGTTGAAATGGATTCAGGCATTTTACTCCAGGACCTTCAATTCACAGCTGCTGCATTGAACTAAAATAATGTATAAATATTTGAAATTGTGTGAGAGATAAGGGCTTCAATTGCCTTGGGCTTCCAAAATTTCAGAGCCGGCCGTGATCTCCCAACATATATAGTTGTTAAAACAGCTTTTAAAAACAGCTTTTGGTATTTGATATAACACGTGACAATACTAGTAATTTTACTAATTAAAAATAAAGTATTATTCGGATCATTCTTTTAAATGGTATAAATAATATATTTTGTGAATTAGTGTCATCTGAGATGTATCAATAAAAATCTAATGGCATTAATAATATGGTACTAATATAACATTTTTATTTTATATACGTACTCAATCTAAATGCACCACTGAGGGAAAATTTCTCCCAAAGGAGCTAATCACCCTATTTGTATAAAGTCATCAAGCTATTGGGAAAAATAAAAAAATAAAGTCATTGACAACCCTATTTGTATTGTCAACATAAGTCATCAAAACTATTTTAAAAAACTTCTCCGTAACATAAATAAACTAAAAAAATAAATGATTTTACTGCCAATGGAAAAAAAAAACCATATACGATAATGCTAGGGAGTTGTGTTGTTTATTTAAGCGAATTAGTAAATTATTTTGAAATTATATTGGATATTAGTTTTCATAAAATAAATGTATTAATTATCTTCACTCGTTTTTGTTCGGCATTGCTACTGGCTTTTCTCCTGAGTCTTCATGGTGACGATTGATGAGTTTTAACTCTAATATTTAAAATTGATAAAAACTTCCACCATCCATCATTATCAATTTTCTTAGAAATTAAGCTTTATTTTTATCCCTATCATTAATTACATACACATATTTAATTTATAATCTCCCCTGAGCGATGGTGGTTGAGTTGGTGTGTTAGTGCGAAAGGCAGTGCCGGATACTATTTTCATGGCCTTTCGCTTTTGTTTGTCGTCGAGGATGTCCGGCTTCAATATCAGTGTCTGCCACAAACAAAAGCGGGAAAGCAATGAGTCGTTATAGTTTACGTTTGAAAACTTGATCGTTAGCATTTGAAATGAAGAAAACAAAAAAAACAAAAAAACAAAAGGGAGCATAAGTTTTTTTTTTTTTTTTTTGAGATTGCAATATATATATACACACACATGCAAAGGACACTGTGAATGGTTGTCATGGTTTCTAGGGAGAAGATTCTTGCCTGTTGAGAATGAATCATCAATGGGCCTTTAAATAGATCCGCACGAGAGAGAGAGAGAGAGAGAGAGAGAGAGAGAGAGAGAGAGAGAGAGAGAGAGAGAGAGAGAGAGAGAGAGAGAGAGAGAGAGAGAGAGAGAGAGAGAGAGAGAGAGAGAGAGAGAGAGAGAGAGAGAGAGAGAGAGAGAGAGAGAGAGAGAGAGAGAGAGAGAGAGAGAGAGAGAGAGCGCGTCGCGGAAGCTTCATTTGTCGAGAGTAGGACCCACGGTGCACTTAGGCTACGTTGACCTGTGTGGACTCCAAGTATACTACCGGCTAAAATAGCCTATAACTCAGATCATGTTTCGCAATCAATAAATATAAATATATTCAATTAGATAATTTTATATCATTTTATCATAATTCACTCCTCCGATCCGCACACCATGACGATGCAGCCGAGCTTCCATGATTTTTCCTCGAAAGTCGAAAGCATAGCTCTGTCGATTTCATAAGTGTGACTTTTCCCCTAAAGCATAGTTTTGTCGATTTCATTGGTCGATCGATCGATATTCAGTAGTTGTGTTGTTGGATATTTGTCCCGCATCGCTTAAGTACGAAAAAGTTAAGCTATATATAAGAAGAAAGAAGGCTTTAAATGTTACGACGCGTTTTAAAGCCGTACGGGCCGATGTGGCGAGCCCAAAGCGGACAGTAATGTGACACTTAATCGGGCCTTTACCTATGCCCGATTTTAAAAAACTGGTATCAGAGCCCATTTGTCCTGTTGTTATCCCCGTTAAGTGTTTCGTGATATCGAAAGTCTTCTCGGCGTGGTGTGATCGAGCGGCATGTCCCGTTAGTGCGGCGATGTGTGACAAAGGGAGAGATTGTTGGGATATTTGTCCCACATCGCTTAAGGACGAGAAAGTTAAGGCATATATAAGAAGAAAGAAAACTTTAAATGTCACGACGCGTTTTAAAGCCGTGCGTTAAAACATGTGTTATGTCGTGTGTTCAAATTTGTTAACAATTTTTTCCAGATTCAATTTGCCTACAAATTAATCATTAGATTATATTAAAATTTTATAAGTCTAATATAATTTTTGATAGTTTATTAAAATTTATTTTTCGCTCTATTGAAGTTTATATTAATAAATCAAATAGCTTTTAAAATATAATTAAGAATAACTTTTCCCGACAATCAATTAATTTTAAAACGTTAATATTTAAATTCTGACAAAATATTAAAACAAATTATGTTTTTACTCTCTCCCTGCCTCTAGTTCCCCCATTTCTGAAACCCTTGAGATCAATGCTTCCCCGGTACAGGTTCCGGATACCCTTTTCCCCTTTGCCCGTGAGCTTCTCTTCCAGAGGCAGAGGGACCCTGGCAAAGGGAAGGCCCCATGTTATCTTTCTCTCGTCCCACCCACGGCTACTCCTGGTCTCTCTCGTCCTCTTCCTCTGTCAGTTCCCCCCGCTCCAGCAACCCCTTCTCCCCTGTTCACCTCCTTTTTCGATATCCCTGCACCCTTCAAGGCTCGCATGGATGCCGATCGGGACGCTATAGTCCAATCTTTTGCTCGCCTTGAGTCATTGCATGTGGAGTCCTTTCTGGAGATGCATGCGACGTACGTTCTCTCTAAGGCCTGTATGCTTAGCAGAAGGCTCAGTCTATAACCCTCCAGGACATGTATACGACCCTTGTTAACATCATGGCTGTGTAGAAGAGAGGAGAGCAAACTGTTTATGGCTGGGCAAAGATAATCGTCTTGATGGTGAGCCGAAGTATTTAGAATTTCCTGCGGTTGCAGTCATCAAGCCATCATCTCCAAAAGAAGCCAACGAGCATATCATGATTGTTGGTGAGTGGAAAACTCACATGAAAGATGTGTTGAAGTGGTAGTTATCGTTTGAACGACCAAAAGCCTCTGTGCCACCTAAAGGAGGAAGGAAGAGTGAGGCATTCCTGCAAGCTAAAATAGAATATGAAGCGGGTTGCGTCTTAATGCAGCACTAGAATGGCTGCATCAAAGCTATTAAGGATGCCCTGATCTGACAGGTTGTGAGGATGTAACTATGGATGCTTTCTCTCTAAATTGTAATTTCATTTTCTTAATGAAATACATCTTCTTTCTGAATCTCTGATCAAGTGGTGATTGAGTTGCCTAAGGGGGGAGCTTAAGCAAAAAGGAAATTAAAATTAAAACCATTCAAAGTCTGAAGAAAAGGTCAAAACTATTTGAGACTCGAACGCTATTCGCCAACAATACCAACCATAGGCATTGTCGTGATGTCACAAATGTCCTTAATATCAAATCATATATTATTTTTAAATATATGATCAGAAATATATTTTATTAATATATAATTTGCTTACAGGACTAATTTAATGCAAAATGAAAAATACTGTGACTAATTTTGATTGTCCTGAGAAAAGCATAAATGAAAATAGTAGGATATAATTTTGTTTTGGTTTTTCTTTTTTCTTAAAAAAAGATCCATCCTTGATACCAGAGTTGACGTCCAAGCCGCACAATCGCGCGCACCAAGTGGGTCCTTAGGGACGTGGACCAATTGCGAGACCCATATATTCATACCTATGGGAAGCGAACGGGACCGGCCGATTGGACGGGTGAATTGGTGACCCGAGCACTTAACCGGTCTGATTTTCTAATTGGTTCATTTCTGTAAAAAAATCAGAGAAACCCAGCTGACCCGGCCGGTTTTTAAAAATTATAAAATATTATTTAATTTAATTTATAATATAATTTTAATTTAAAATTAACGACTAATATTGACATTTTACCTTAATATATTTTCAAACTTTATTTATTTATATTTTTATTATAAATTTATGTCACTAAACTTTTAAATTTATGTTAAAAATATATATTAAAAATAAATAATGTTATATTAGAAGTATAATTTTAATGTGTTAGTTTAAAATATTTATTTTTTATTAATATATATTTATATATAATTATTAATTATATGACTGGGTTCAACTACTGACTCGACAATTAAATGAGTGACCCGACCATCAGGTGCCTTAGTGGGATCAATGTCAAGTCCGATTCCGATAACTATGCATATATTCATCTCCTATCGTAACTATTACAAACAATAATTATCATAAATTATTAATATTATTATTGACCATCCTTCCCACGAGTTCGGATCCATTTAAAGGCTCCTATCTAAATTCTAAAGGCTCCTTTGTAATCCTATCTTTACTACACTCCCTCGTATAACAATTAACAATCCATCTTAAAGAAAAAAGCTTTGTTGAAATGGATTCAGGCATTTTACTCCAGGACCTTCAATTCACAGCTGCTGCATTGAACTAAAATAATGAATAAATATTTGAAATTGTGTGAGAGATAAGGGCTTCAATTGCCTTGGGCTTCCTAAATTTCGGAGCCGGCCGTGATCTCCCAACATATATAGTTGTTAAAACAGCTTTTAAAAACAGCTAGCAATGGGATCCATGGATTCATTGATGACCCCATGGCCAAGCATTCTGTGAGTTAGCACTTGACCATCGCACCAGTCAACGGCCTCAGTTTCAACAACCACGAGCCCCACGTATTTTTTGCCCCCAAGTTAACAGTAACATTGGTATGCATATTACAATATCAATTGCATCAACATATGGCATCTATGGTATTGCAAGGCACTCGTTTTTTAATTCATGTATTTAAAACACAGGCACACCTAAAATTAGGAGGCAAATATATATTAATTATAAAACAAAAGATATTATTGTTTGTGTTATTAAATAATAAAGAAACGATAATCAACGTATTTTCTGAATAAATCAATAATCATTACTAACAATGGCTTTTGAGAGTGTAATTAGATTTTCACCAACGAATTAAAATACTAAAATAATATACGTATTTGTTTTGTTGAAATTGTACTGCCCTGGTATCTTTGTCGTCACTGGCTACAGAAAGCCCAACAGGCTAGAGCAGGCGGGGAGGGAAAGCCATTTTTTCGCATTAATTAATATGGGACATTTATTGTCATAATTGTTTTATTTTTTTTATTTTTGAGTAATTTTTGACTTAAAGACGAACTCATATAAGTCGCGTACGAAGAGACTGTATTCAAACAATTATGAAATTGACTTAGGATGATGTGCTTAGATTATTGGGATAGTATAATATGAAATATAATACACTTTTTTATTTGGTGAAGATAAATTTTAAATTTAAGTTCTCTCTAACGGGCAAGAAGCAAATTTGATGCCAAATATATGTCATTCACTTAATTACATACACATATTTAATTTATAATTCCCCTTGGCGATGGTGGTTGTGTTGGTGTGTTAGATTTTGGGGTGCCATGAGATTTTCGTTATGTAAGGCCGTGAGGGCAACAATACATGGCCATCGATTGGGTTGGGACACCTATATTGCGAAGGGCACTCAGTCACTCTTACACGCACATTGTATAAATTGTAGTCAATTTTCCGTCAAGTACAAATTAGACATACTAAAATTTTGTGTGTGTATATATATATATATATATAAATAGTAACACTATTAAGCATCGATTGCATCAACAAATTAAATGACACCTTTATATTCTGCATGGTACTCGTTTTTCAATTAAAACCCCTTTATATATTATTTACCTTCAGATATGTAATTCCTATTATTTAATTTTATTTTGTCTATGTTGATTTGAACAATATTACTTCCGTTGCTTCCCTTTTCTACGTTAATATCTGATGCGTGCGATTCAAATATCGACCTACTACATGAGACTTTATATGTTATTGTTATTATTATTATTTTAATATATATTTATTTTTAAAAATAATCATTAGAATTAAATTGAATATTAATGTATTAATAAATATGTTTATAAAATTTTATAACAATTCAACGCGTGATTTTTGTGTAAATTTAACCGTTAAAAAGCAATTAGTAAATAAATAAATAAATTGTAATTAATTAATTAATTATCGATTACTTTCTTTCAGATAAATTTATATAGAAATCATCGTTGATCGTATATAAATATGATATCAAAATCATTAGTGCCACCGAACACACACATGTAGTGATGACAAATTTATCGTCAATTTAAATCAAATAATATATTAATTCTTCCTTATTGAGTGAGAAGATATCATAATACTTTTAAGGAATAAATTTCTATAATTGTTTTTATTCCTGACTTATTATTATTATTATTATTATTATTATTATTATTATTATTATTATTATTATTATTATTATTATTATTATTATTATTATCTCTAACTTCTTTATTCCTGTACCTAGCACCCATCAAACTATTATAAACTATTATTGTTTGAATGATTTAATTATTTATTTTAGAATACATTAAAATTTTGTGTAATTAACTTTTGTAATGATGGGTAAAAGTAGTATCTATCTCAAAGCTCTAACGTCAAATAATTAATATATTATAGCTTTAACCAATTTCAAGAAATTAAATTAAACCTGTTTGCCCATGGCCCATAGCAGGTTTGGCAAATATGAAAATAAGAACCGTAAATATGTTCTATTAATTTTTCAGACTACTACTCCTCTGCAGTACCGTATAATCATCAAGTTATTTGCCCATGGCCCATATATAAAACTAATATACAAGCCGAGAGGGTGCGTGGGTACTGTCAATGATGATTTTTTAAATGTGAAGAGACAAGACAACAGAGATAATTAATTAATAACCCGCAGAATGACGAAAGAGGTAAGTGAGAGAGTAGGAAGAAGCCATATGCATATGCCCGCAGAATAACGAAAAAGGCAATTGAAGCTACACCACAGCACGACACTCCGTCTGTGGCATTCTAGAGACATAATGAAGCAGCGCCTTTTCATATTTCATTATGAGTTTTGACGCAAAAAACTAAACGGGAGAGGGTGGGGTGTGAATGACATCAGCCGTCTCACCCTAGTCCCAAACCTGGATAATAATAGACGAGGCGTGCGTACTGCGTACACATGTTGAAAATAAAAGCCAGGTGTAAAAATATTATGTTTCTCGTAAAAGTTTAAAAGTATTACTATTATTATATACAAATTTTTAAGCCGTCTAATTTTTGCATCATTACACGTCATTTTTGCTTGGAATATTTATAAAATACTAAAATGCATAATTCTTTGTAGAATAAATTGTTTGTAAATGTCAGGATTCGAATTGGTTAGCTCAAAGGCTGTATGTATGAGTTTGAGAAGAAAATGAAATGGAGACGATCTCATTGAGTCCTGAAATAACAAAATTGCTTGTAAAATAAACCGTGTTGAGGTTGGATAATTGACCTGAATTGAAACTAAATCAAAACCGAAATATGACTACATGCAATAACATGTACGTTCATAACATATTTTCCTATAATAATAGTTAATTATTAATAATTATTTTACGGTTATGTTTTAATCATAAATATTATGTTACTCATAAACATTATTATTATTATTATTATTATTATTATTATTATTATTATTATACATGAATATTTAAACCGATTAAATTTTAGGATTTCCACATCAACATCAATATTACACGTCATTTGTGTTTTGCCTAATCATCATATTGAGGCACATATATATTTATAAAATGCTAGCTAAATTAGCCCTTGTTTCTAACGATTTTGGGTTATCTCACTCAATTCCTATCTTATTTTTCTGTTGTAACCACAGGATATACGCATCATTCTAACATATATAAACAAATAATATACTAAAATAAAACATACTAAAATAATATGCATGTATATATATATATATATATATATATATATAACAGTAACACTAGTATGCATATTACAGTTGCATCAACAAACGACCTTAATGTATTCTGCATGCATGGCACATTGGCACTCGTTTTTCAATTTACGTATTTTAAAAACAGGCACACTTAAAATTGGGAGGCAACTATATATTAATTACAAAGCAAAAGATATTATTGTTTGTGTTATTGAACAATAAAGAAATGATAATCATACTGAAGAAATCAATAATCATTACTAATAATGGTTTTTGAGACTGTAATTGGATTTCCTACGGATGAAATTTGCTTTTTGGCATTGTAGGTACAAATACAATTTGTTTTTATATCTTTATATTTGTTAATATTTTTAGTTTGATTAATATTATATAAATTATATTTTAAATTTTTATGAGAAAAAAAAAACAAAAAGATGATTTGAAATCGTGGCTTGATAGCAGGCAGCCTTTTGATTTGGTACTGGGTGAAAGAAATTATGAGCGACGATTTCTTTCATGCTGTACAAAGAGATCCTTCCATGCTCTCTCGCTGCAGCACTTTATTTATTATTATTACTCGCTGCCAAGAGAGATGGGCCACGTTTTGATTTTTATTGAACGACGTGAATTATGACCACGCACATTTCAGCATTCATGAGGGGTTTCACTTTTTCCCGCAACTCACGCATTTTTGTAAATTAAACGTCATCGTTTTAAGCATTAATAATGAAGCTTTATTGATTCACACAGATTCATTAATTAATGAGACGTGACAAAACATATATTCTGCAAGAACGGCACGTGGCGCCATCACTGGCCTCAGTTTCAACAACCACGAGCACCACGGATTTTTTTGCTCCCAATTTAATTAATATATAGTAACACTAGTATGCATGCATATATATATATATATATATATATATATATATATATATTACGGCATCAATTGCATCAACAGATGAGATGTATGGCACTCGTTTTTTAATTCACGTATTTAAAACACATGCACACCCAAAATTAGGAGGCAAATATATATGTACGAAGGAGGGGTGGGGAAGGAGAGGGGGTCAGGGTCACCCCTGGTGCCTGCCACCATTGAAGGAGGGATTCGGAGTCGGCATGGCAAGGAGAAAAGCAAGCATGATAAGATTCAGATTGGATGGGTGTATTAATTAGAAACAGTATTATCGTAAATTTTTTTATAATATTAAATTATTATTTACAAATTTTTTTTATAATAAGCAATCATGTTTTCCAATATTACGAAGAGCAGTGAGTCACTCTTACAATTTTTGGGGTGAACGTTGAAGCTGCCTACGCGCCCGGAATTTGGTTGTTGAAATGATAATAATAATTTTATTATTATTTTGATAGAAAAGTAATAGTTATTATAATTATAAAGAATTTTATTTTAAATGATTTTTAAAGATTTATAGCAATGAAAAATATTGTATCAAAATAGATTCTTGCTTCATTCGTCTATTCAACCATGTCTCATGATATTACTTTATAGATTACGTAATTTTTGTTGAAATTTAAAGTCAAGCCTAATTTCGAATTAATTTAAAATCAGTATCAAAATTGCTATGTTTAAATTTTGTATCACGTGTTAGCTAGGGTGCTTTTGATATTTGATATAACACGTGACAATATATACTAGTAATTTTATTAATTTAAAATAATATATTATTCGGATCATTCTTTTAAATGGTATAAATAATATATTTTGTGAATTAGTGTCATCTGAGATGTATCAATAAAAATCTACCTGGCATTAATAATTTGGTACTAATATAACATTTTTATTTTATATACATACTCAATCTAATTAAATGCACCATTGAGGGAAAATTTCTCCCAAAGGATCTAATTAATCACCTCCCTTGATATCTTAAAATAATATCAACTTAAGCCATGAAGCTATTGGGAAAAATAATAATGTCATTGACAACCCTATTTGTATTGTCAACATAAGTCATCAAACTATTAAAAAAAAAATTCCCGGTAACATAAATAAACTAAAAAAAATAAATGATTTTACTGCCAAAGGAAAAAAAAACCATATACGATGTTTAGATGTTAGTTTTCATAAAATAAATGTATTAATTATCTTCACTCGTTTTTGTTCGGCATTGCTACTGGCTTTTCTCCTGAGTCTTCATGGTGACGATTGATGAGTTTTAACTCTAAAATTTAAAATTGATAAAACAAATTAAACATACTAAAATAATATATATATATATATATATATATATGTGTGTGTGTGTGTGTGTGTGTGTGTGTGTCCTGGGCACATGCATGGTTGAAGGCGCGTGGGAGGCAGAACGCGTCCCCTGCGCGGAAGGCAGAAGGAAGAGAGAGGTGAGAGAAGAACGGTATTTGTGTGTCTATTTATGCAGGTGCTCACATAGTTTTGGAAGAGAGACCGAGACACAGAGAGGGGGGGTGCGACACGCAGAGCAGAGCAGCGAGAGCAGAAGAAAAAAAATAGAAAATCCCGGAATGTCGTCACTCTTCCGCCGCTCGCTCACGCTTCCACCCTCCCTTCCTGCTTCCTTGGCCTGCAAACGATTTTTCTACCCAGGAGTTCCGAGATGTATTTATGGCACGTTCCGTGAACCAATGCCAAAGGGTAAGACAATCGTATGTACGATCAAAAATGGAAAATTCGACGATAAAATGGAATGCTGGTTTCATTTTGACAAGCACCATGGCATTCCCAAGGATGATCGCCACGGTTGCCCTTATTGCGGCAACGCCTTCAGAACGGCGGAGGCTCGGGATGACCACATGAAAAATACTACATGCAGTGAGATGAAACGGTTGAAGATAACAGTGAAAAAACGAGAGTCTAAGAGGATCAAGGAATTCGAGAAAAAAGTGATTAACTACATGAAGGAAAACAAATCGCCGCCGAAGCCGCCGCCGCCGCCGCCGCCGCCGACGCCGAAAAAGCCGAGCAAATTTGTGAAGAACCGAGGAGGATGATCACTATGGTTGTTATGATTAACCTGGATGTTTTTTTTGGTCGCTTTTGTTATGATGTAATTAATTAAACTTAAGGAAGGGAAAAAAAGGTAATTGAATACCTCAACAAACAAAAATCGCCGCCGCCACCGCCGCCGCCGCCGCCGAAAAAACCGAGCAAATTTGTGAAGAACCGAGGAAGATGATCACTATGGTTATTATGATGTAATGGCGTCACTGACCTGGATGTTTTTTTTGCTCGCCCTCAGTTTGTTGTGATGTAATTAATTAAAACTTAAGGATGGTACTATGATGTAATGATGATGTCATTAGCTGTTATCATATAAAATGTTATTATTATTACGTTGCTTCTCCGTCAAACCCTGAGAAACCCTTGAGATCTGGATGGATGGGGAGAGAGGGTTCAGATCTGGATCTTCCACTCACCGATTGATATTCATGTATATTTATTTTATTTTGGTGCCCTCTTTGTAGCATCTTCCGAGGTATGAATCCATCTCCCCATAAACCTGCTCGATCTGCCATAATAGAAGTTGCTGCAGCGTCCGTGGGTTGGAAACTTGACACTCCTTCACTGGCTGATACAGGTAGGTCTGATGGCAAAAACGTTGATGACACGCGTGTCATCCATAAACCTGCATTCCAGTCAAAGAAGTATATTGTTCCGGACAAGATTTAATCATGGTGTTGAGGAGGAGAATGGCGATTTTGATGTTGATGAAGCAAGTTTAGAAAATGGTGCCCCACACACAGTGTTGATGGGGAAGGGAAAAAAAGGTCCCGCACAGTATACAAAAAGAGGTTTGTATGATAACTTTGCACTGCCTTGGATTTCAACAGTCTCTACCCTTCTATCATTCAGGTTAATCACAAATTCTCTCTCTCTCTGATCAGTGATGTCATCCATGTTCATTTTGACGGATAGCGATTATTGCTGTTCTTTCAATTTTCATGCTTCATGACTACTCCAGCTATTTTTCACAGGAATACAATATTTGTTTTACAACAGTTGAAAGGTCTTCAGAAAGATTAGTTCCTTGTATACCATAATCAAATAAGATGCCTGAAGTTTTACCGGAGGTAGAATTCTTTTAATAATGTTGTCCTTGTTATTTATTATGCTGCTAATGAAATCTGAAAAAATTTCAGAATTCCTGACCGGGAATTTGCATCTCGGGCTGCTTGAACAACGACAGCTATATTTGTTAATTTATTTATTGTAATATCTCAATCATTCTATAATGTAGGTTCTTGTATATATAGACGAGAATTATCTCAACCCTCCCTATCTAAAAGTTGGACTATAGCGGCCTGGAGTTTGATAACCAATAGGGTATATTTTGAATAGATATTGTTTCCAGCAGTCGGCATGCTGATGCCATTCGGTGAACTCTGCCCGTGTTTGCCACTTCTATGTCAAAAGTCTATTGCTGAAAGCAAAGATAAACACATCCTCTAATACAGCTCTTAAAATATTCTATTTGATTTTTAAGCTATGAACTCATTTCTAGATGGGTATGATGCATTCAATGATCAAGTCAGGCATTGTTTTTATAAGAAAATGTTGGCTCTGATTTTGATTGAGGAAAATGCTAAAATACAAAAACTGTTATTTTCTTATGTATGTTTTTTCCCCCCCCAGCTTTATAAGGCCTCTATGTGATATGATGATGAGCTCGGCTTACTCCATTATTTAGGATATTTAGTTTAGAGGTTATTTTGCTCCAAAAGGAAATATGATGACTTCAAATATGTGAAGATAGTGCAAATTTTGATTTTATGCTGAGGTTTTCTAGGTGATTGATTGCTATAATTGCGAACTTTATTGTGGATATGTTCCTGGCCATTACCTTTATAGAGGTTTTATGTCAGAGTTCCTAGGCAGGTGATTTGGCTTTGTGAGAATGCTTTTAGGCTGAAAACATATAAGTTAATGGGGATGCTTTTATGTAATGGAAGAGTGGAGCAAATGTAGAGAATTGAGCAGAGAAATAAGAAGATGATGTCCACGTCTGCATTGTGCACTATACCAGTGGTGAAACACCTGAAATTTTTCGGAGGAACTTTCTACTCTAGGGTTTAGAGGATTGCTACATAACTCCTTAGGGTGCATGAGATTATACTAATAATCCTATGAATTGAAATTAAAAGATGGTTTGATTTGACACTTTTAAGCGATATGAATAGTGTGAGCAAGTAAGGAATATGCTCGTTACGTGTATTAATAATGCAGACCTAGGTGGTATTATTATTAATATGGTACTAATAATACACCACATTAATAATATTTCTCTATCCCAATCGCAACCCAAATCGACCATTAGAGGTTTGATACAAGTGCAACATAGAACGCCATATAAATTTAAGACTTTCTAAAACTAGCTATGAGCCAATATACTTTCGATTTTGGATTTATTATTATGATTATTATTTGAATTTGTCATGTGTATTATAGGTTTGCAAATGTTCAGTTGTCTTGATGTAGTATGATCTTCCAAAGCAATGCAGAGCAAGCAAAGCATAATTTATTTATTTTATTTTTACCATTTGTTGCAACACAGTTATATTTATTACATTTTCGTTGTGCTTAGCGTTGCATGCATAGTACTTAACAAAACTGTTTTCTGGACTCTTAAAAATCAAAAGCTAACTGTTGTTGGCTGTCAATTGATGTGATTTGTAGTTCTTGTGCTCTTTTGCATCCGCCACTATTAGCGGGAACATGCTAATTCTATCAACCCCTTGCTACTTGTTACTTCTTGTGGAAGCTATATCATAATTAAAATGTAAAATAGCTGGATACTTACAGTAATAATAATGGGCTTAATATATATGCAAGTATGCTTTTTAGCTTGTTAGGTCTGCCCAGAGTGATATGCCTTAGGATTATTTATTTAGTTGCACATATATAAATGAAAATCATTGAAATCTATCTGCAGATTCTATTCACAAATGAAAATGGGGCAAATACTTGCTTGTCAGAAGGTCAAGGTGTATTTTTCTTCTTTTCCTCTCCTTTATATATTTGATTGTTTTCCTCTGTTCGTATTATAAATCTTGGATTTCTTTATGCTGTAGCCTGGCTTTGGAGCATATCTAGTTGATTTCCATACCACAAAGAACACTACATATCCCACGCAAGACAAAATAGTAAGCTTATTACTATTTTGCTCTGCCTTTGTTTTATTATTACTATTTTTCCAAATACACCCGGAAATTTCCAATTAATGAAAGAATTATATATTTACTTATTTATTCTGGTAGTAGAATGTGGTGATGAAGCTGGATAATATGGACGACAGAGGGAAGCAAAAGGTCATGAAAATAGTTTCCAGCATTAACGGTACTGAATAATTCTATCATTTCCATTATATATACATATAAAACATGCATTAGTTAATGGGTATTATATGAATCTTTGATCTCAATCATTCTATTTTATTTTATTATTGTTGGTGGGGATTTGCAGGGATCGATTCCATCAAGGCTGAAGCTTCAGCTCAGAAATTAACGGTGGTGTGCCGCACATCGCCTTTAATCGTAAGTTGTGTGTTTATCTGAGTTCTTGATTGTTATTGTGCACTTTGGACGGCTATGTTAGTATTTATTGTGCATGTTTCGACACTCATTGGTTCTCGGCGCCCTTTTTTTCTACCTTACTCTTCTCTTTTGTTTTCGTAACAAACGATGGCCTTATGATAGAAGGGTGCTTTTTAACTTAAAACTGTCAAACTCGAAGGAGCACGAGGCTTTTAAATCGCAACTTCGCATCTACAAGATTGAAGAGATCATATTGCAATATTAGGCTTATTTGATAGAGATCTTGTTTAATAAAAAATATAGTTTTTATAATTTAGAACAATAAATTAAAGTTGTAAATGACTGAAGAGATTATATTGCAATAATATAACTCACGCGCCCACTTGGGGTGATTTTTGGCAGAAAGTGATGTTTGTTAGAAATAGCAGCCTCTGGCGGGGATGAGTTCATCACCATATACAGAGGGTGAGGGGGGGCTTCATTTTGGAATATTGTTTATGTACAACGATCCTATGATTGAATCAATTTAGACTGGGACAACCTCGTCATGTGAGGATGAGAATCATAAATATGTGCAGTATATCTAGTAACAAGATTTTTAAAAATTTATTTATTTATTTATTATTTTAAAAGTCGCCATATTATTGTGACAGTTGCTAATTAGGAATCAACAATAAATATTGGACTTTCTCAAGAACCCACATCGATCCCCAGCCAAAACCACGCTTATACATGAGTATGAGTGATGTACGATACATCCAAAGTATATATGATCATCACTTTCCTTATGATGGTCAATACGTCGTCTTTTTCAGCATCTGTCTTAGCAGATGACACATGAATTTGGGTGCTCCTCCACAGGGTACGTGTAGAGAGTGGTCTGTACGGGTGAGGATTATAGTATGCGTAGGCAGCAGCAGCAGCCTTCATCATGTTATCCTCCTTTTTGTCCTTCTCATCGCCCTTCTTTTCCTTCTCTTTCTTGGGAGGTCCGCGATGCAGATCACCTCTACCGTCATCCATCGCTTAAGCAGCTTCGTCACCACACAGACCGGGTCCGCACTGCCACAGGCCACCGTCAATTACTGACCTGGCCTGCAAATCAATACACCACAAGCTAAAAAAAAAAAACAAGTAATGATATCATACCCCGGCCATTCCTCGATTTTGTGAAATTAATTGGTTTTGAGTATTGATGGTAATACCCATGATGCTGGATGCTATTTTCATGGCCTTCCGCTTATGCTTGTCGTCGAGGATGTCCAGCTTCACTATCGGTGTCTGCCACAAACAAAAGCGGAAAAGCAATGAGTCGTTATAATTTATGTTTGAAAACTGGATCGTTAGAATTTGAAATGAAGAAGATCAAGAAGAAGAGCATGAGGATTCTTTTTTTTTTTTTTTTTTGAGAGAGAGAGAGTTGGACCCTCACGGCTCCCTGCTCCGTTGACTCGTCGAGCCGTGTGGACTCCAACTCTACCGGTTAAAATAGTTCACAAATCGGCCTAGTAGGCCGGACTGGTACCAAATGGAGCAGTAGATTTTCTAGAAATTTATTTTGTTTTTATCTTACAAAAAATCATATATTAAAAAATGTTTATAATTATTAAATTGTATAAAAAATTCGTTTTGTTTTTTATAATTTTAAATTTAATTTTATATTAAATTATAAAAAATTATTTTTAAATATAAATTAATATATAATATTATTTTAATGTTATAAAAGACAGTACTTTTGAACCATTTCTCACCTTCGACGACAAATTGGTTTATCCACTCCCAGTTTGGATTGGTCCGTGCATGTAATAATTCGAAGATTATTAATTGTCCTTTTTACTTTAATTTAGTAATACAACTTAATTAATTTGAGGTCAAATATAGACACTCGCTCACATCGATTATCTTTTCTTTATTGTTCACACACTAATCTCCATTGTTTTATAATTAACATATATATGACTTAGTTTGGTAATACTGTAATTTTAGGAGAAGTTGTTTTTTAATTTGTCTTTGGGAAAAAATAAGCTTGTTAAAATAATTAGGTAAGTGTTTGGTAAAATATTATTTTATAAGTCCTGTAGAATTTAAAAGCAGTTAATAAGTGTTTGATAAACTAAAAATGAAAGTACTTTAAAAATATAAAAGACATAAATAACTTTTTTATTTTATTATAATTAAAAAAATCTACCCTCTCCTCCTCCCTTTTCAGTTCCCGTTATGCCCAGAGATCTTCATATTAGGCTGTGATTAATGGAAAATAATAAGGATAATATTGTCATTTTATTTTTTAAAAAAAATTGTTTCCTAAGAAAACAGCTTCTAAAAGCAACCTTTGGATTGATTCTGTTTTTGGGAAAAAAAAAAGCAAAATTTTTTTTTTATAAGTACCTATTTTGATTTTACTAAATACCTTTTTCTGCTTCTGCTTATTTTATATCGGAACCTATGTCTCCTTGCCCCTTCTTGTTGTCCCACCATCGGGCTAGCTTTGTTTTTGTTTTTGTTTTTTTATCTTTTGCTTTTGCCTTTTCCTGCATTAATTTGTCTTACTTATGAAAAATAAAAAGTGTAACGTTTTATTTGAATACCGCAACTATAGCATTACATTATTGTCAAACTAATTGGTGTCACAATTGAAGCGTATATTTTAAATTATATGTCGATTAATCCATCCGGATGGCAAAAACACTGGATCTATCAATCAATTTTTTTTTTTGGAAAAAAAATCCATAGACCAACTATCTATCAACCGGATACTATTTTGTCGAGGAAATAAATATTTACGTAAAAAAATTATGAATAAATTAAATCATCATATTCATAGACCAACAAAGACAACAGTTTCTATTTATATGACTACAAATATATATATATATATATATATATATATATATATATATATATAAGTAGGAAAATCAAAACTTATTTATATGTATGATCATGCCACAATGAAATCTAGATATCAAATCAGAATCGTGAAATCTGTATATTGAAATCAAGACTTAATTTAGTTTTTCATAAGTAATGCATGTATTCGAATACCCCAACCAAGCATTACATTATTGTCAAATTTGGTGTCACTATTGAAGCATATATTTTTAATTATATTTCGATTAATCCATCCGGATGGCAAAAATTGGATCTATCAATCAATTTTTTTTGAAAAAAAATTTCCATAGACTAACTATCTATCAATACCGGATACTATTTTACTGAGGAAATAAATATTTCCTCAGTAAATTAAATCATCAATTTCATATATAGACCAACTAAGACAACTGTTTTTATTTATTTGACTACAAAAATATATATATATATATATATATATATATATATATATATATATATATATATATCTTCTACTCTGA
This sequence comes from Taxillus chinensis, assembly GCA_023512835.1. Classification (NCBI taxonomy): domain Eukaryota; kingdom Viridiplantae; phylum Streptophyta; class Magnoliopsida; order Santalales; family Loranthaceae; genus Taxillus; species Taxillus chinensis. Next base: position 4,456,291 of record CM042089.1, read on the forward strand.
GTTCATTTTATAAGTAAGAAAATCAAATCTTATGTATATGTATGATCATGCCACAATCAAATCTAGATATCAAATCAAAATCGTGAAATCTGGATATTGTAATCAAGAATTAATTTAGTTTTTTCATAATTAATGCATGTGACTTGTACATAAATGGTAAAATTCAATATTATATAATATAGAGAGTAAATCGGTCATGGTAAAATTCAATATTATATAATATAGAGAGTTTCTTTCTTATATGGAACTAAGTGTTGAGCTCACAAAAAACAACATATAGTGTAGTTGATATTAGGATAGACAATATTAAAAAGAAGATATTTATGTTGACTGTTTGATAGTTGCAATTAAAGATAAGAGGAGAGAGAATTATTTATGCTGATTTAGCTATTTAAGATGTAGGGCAATGGATGCACTTATTAGGGAAGTGAAGAATATTGACATTGAGTAAGGTAAAAAATTGATGGAAAGATAAAAAATGACTTAAATAGGGGTGGTAACTAGGGATTTGGAATTATTAGATTTGGAAGAACGGATAATGGCTGATAAAATTGTTTGGAATATAAACTTTTTATTTGTCGGCCTCATTATTAGAATTAGGTCTGATTGATTTAGTTTGGTTAGGTATGAAATATGAATAAACAAGGGTTCATAGTTTTTTATTACTAATATAATATCTTGGAAATGTTTTATCAATTAAACGCAATTAAGAGTCAATTAACACCCCCCCCCCCCTCTCTCTCTCTCTCTCTCTCTCTCTCTCTCTCTCTCTCTCTCTCTCTCTCTCTCTCTCTCTCTCTCTCTCTCTCTCTCTCTCTCTCTCTCTCTCTCTCTCTCTCTCTCTCCTTCTTAGTAAATATATATATATATATATCGTACTCTTCTCCTCTGCTGAATCAATCTATCTTCGACAAACAAACTCACGGTTCAAATGGCCACAGCGAACATGGTGATCAATCTATCTTCGACAAACAAACTCACGGTTCAAATGGCCACAGCGAACATGGTGAGCTTTCTTTTCTCTCTCTAAACTTGATCTACTTCGTTTTCGGCTATTTATTCGTTCTTTTGGTTCGGAATTCACCCTGGAATCGTCAAATAATTGCATGGATTTCAATGCTCGTATTTTTAAACTCTAAGGTGTTCTCCAACATTAATTCTAATTAACAATTAATGTTTGACTGCTATCTCGTATTAATTTGTTGCATTTGCAGACCGTGACATTGAAGCTGTGCACTGTGAACGACAAACAGAAGCGAAAGGTCACGAAGACAGTCTGCAGCATCACAGGTATACTCAAAAAGGCAAAAGCACTTGTATCATTTCCCTTTGAAACATATCGACCATTAATTGGGTAATATATATATACTATGGTTCTATACGAATCTGCAGTAACCATTTTCTCTGGGTTTGGGTACGTATATGCATGCAGGGATCGAATCTGTCGCCATTGACGCAGCAGCCCAGAAACTAACGGTGGTCTGCGGGAGTGCAGGCCCAATCCATGTCACGTAAGCAATGCTGCAGCTGCGTAGAGGTGATCATTGCGGCACCGAAGAAGAAGGAGGCCTCCGCCCCTCCCCGCATATACTATGATCCTTACCCCGCTTACGCATACTGCTGCCATCCATACTAAGCTTGTGCATACTTGTACCCTGTGGAGGAGGGCCCAATAAGTTATGCCATCTGCATGTTAAGCTTTATTGTCAAACAAGGCATACAAATATACAAATATTCAGGGTAAAAATGCATGGAATTCTACTGTGTCGATCTGGTCTATAAAAGACCAACTGTTGTAACCATACGAAATTAATTCATTATATAAGAAATAATAAACTCTTTCTTTTCTTTTCTATACTGATTCGGTTTAACATGGCATCAAAGCAAGCGATCTTTTAAAGCTTTATTGTTTTTCGTGGTTTTTTGCGAATGCCTCACATGTCTTTGAATGGCTTTCATTTTGGAGAAAGCTCAAACTCGAATATGGCTTATATATCCAGGAAATTCTTATTTTCTTCTACGGTATTAGAATGGTAGATTAGTTATTAATTTGCTTAATATTATTCTCTAATTGATTTTAAGATGTTGCTCATTAAATTTTAATATTATATCATAACATGTTAAAATTTAAGGGCTAATATCTTAAAATGAATTGATTTTAAAACATTAAGTCTTAAATTTATCAAAATAGATTGTGTTTTTTTAACAAGTGTTTGAAAATGTTTTGCTTACCCCCTTTTTCTTCTTCTCTTTTTTTTTTCATTCAAAAGGTTTGTTTGTTTTTTTTTTTGTTTTTTTTTGAAAAATGATTTTTTTTATGTTGAATTGAAAGGAAGGTTTTTTTTAATTTAAGAAAAAAAAAACATTTTTCATATTTAATTATTTACACTAAGATTTTTATTTTTTTTAATACCAAAATAATGCACTAATAATAAAATATAAGTGATGTGTGTGATAGGATATCATCCACAAAAACAAGCTTTCTCTCTCTCTCTTTTTTTTTTTTTTTCACTTTCTTTCTTTTTTTTTCACTCATTTTCCTCTTCTTCTTCCTTTTTTTTTTTCTCTTTGCACTAAGTGTTTGATTTACATCATTTACAACTGTATTGGGTCATTACCCAACATGCACAAAATATTTAATGGCCATCTAACACTTGCCTAAGGCCAAATAAATAAATACATAAAACAACAATAACAACAATCGTCAATAATCTTACACGACACTATATACTAAAAAAAACAAAAACAACAGCGAACGCAACCCAGAGGATACCACAGGGGATGTCGTGAAGCCAGTGCCAACCCAGGAGAAGAACACAAAAACAAATAACAACAAAAAAAATAAAAAATCCACCAGCCCATGGGTGCTTGAGCTCATTAAAAATCAAACCCGAAACATTAAAAGAAACCCACAAATGCATGACCCAAAGTTAATCAGACCAAAATCCTCCAGCCCTTTCAGCGCCCCCCTCAAGATGCCATTCTTTTTTTAACACCGATCTATTTCCCTAAGACAAAGACATACACAACGAGAAAGCAGCAAAGACAGAGCCTGCACACTAATTAACGGGACAAAGACATACCTTTCACCATTTCTAACTAACCAAGATGAAGACTATTCAGACAGGGCACACACTGCACGACTAAATTTCCAAAGTAGCGCCACCAAAACACAGAGGAAGAAGTGGTAAACACAGACATCATTTTATTGACCCAAAGCAACATGAACAATACCGATTTTCTCATTGATTTTATTACCATACTGTGTTATTTTTCAAACAACACAGACACCAACGAACATAGGCTTAGACAAGAAAGGAAAACGAAAGCGTAGACGCGACCTAGGTATATTCCTAACCGTGTTATGCTTCCTCACTTGGGCTTCCGCTATAGAACACAAAAACTCAGCCAAGATGCAACACAGAAGTCAAAAATGGCATTTTGTTTTACCACACAAACAGAATCAAAACTCATGTACACTGGCCGCGGGACAAAACGCAAACCAACACACACGCAGAGCAGAGAAAGGTCTATCAGAGGTAGGACAAAACAAGAACTAAGTAACTAACCGCACAAAGTAAAGAGGTTTTCTCTTCTCCAAGGTGCTTCCTTTAATCACGAACTGGTTGCTCCTTTTCGGCCTCCTTGCCTCAGTCGATCACCATGATGTACTGGGTAACCTCCTTCAACTTCAACGTTTCCTTCCTTCAGTCCGTCAGGATCGCGCAGGGGCCGTGATGAGCCATGGAATCAGGCATTGGTTCGAATTGAAGGGCGGAGTAAGGGTGAACCATACTCCACAACGGCCGGAGGAATGAATTCCGACCAAGGGGAGCGAGGGCTCTCTTGGGTTTGGCGGACGAAAGAAAGAGGGATTTGTAGAGTGCTATTTCGGATTTCAATTGAAGAGGGAGAGAACCCCTGTGCGAGATCCGTTTTGGGGATCCTTAAATAGGAGAGATTGTAGGGTTTTTGGAGTTGATTCGGGACGGCGAGGGGGAGGTTCGGCGTGGCCACCGGTGCGGCTTGGGTGGGGCGGCTTGGCTCGGATCGGCATGGGCAGGCGCGGTGTGGGTTGGCCGAGCGTGGTGTGGGCAGACTGACAGGCACGTCCGATCGTGCGGTGGCCCTCTGACGCGGTGGCCGGGCGTGGAGTGGTGGCCTGGCATGGTGGTCCGTGGCAGCCGCTGCGTGGGGAGAAAGACGACGAGAAGGGGAGAGAGAAGAAGACACGTGAAGATAATTAGGTCAAGTGGATTTGTGATTGAGATTTGTTTGTTTTATTTTATTTTATGTTTTAGATTTTGTTTTTGTTTTTTTTGGTTTCTTTTATTTTAATTACTCCCAACCAATGAAAAGTCGACACTTTGGACTGGAGTGGGCGGCAAAAGAGGAGGGAAAACAGAAAATTACTGCTTTTGGGTATTTAACTGATGTCTTTTGGTTTTTGGGATCGGTAGGACGACCCGGACTTCGAAACATCTCAAAAAAAAATGTTTTTGGACTCGGGGCGTCGTGACGAGCGACTCCATGTCAATTTTATTTGAAAACGACTCCATTTTTACGCTAAGCCTGTACTCCGACTACTTATTACCGAAAAATGTATTTATTTTGATTTTTATTGAAAAAGGCCCCGGGCGCAAATATATGCAATATATATGTCAAAATTCTCATAACGACGAGTAGAATGAGATTGTGAGGTTCGTGACCTGATCAAGAGTGTCGTTTGAAAAGTCAATTACCGTTTTGCCTCCGATGGCGGCCCGAACACTGTTTTGACCACATTTTCCCCGTTTGACCTCACAATTGGGCGCGGTTGATAGCGTTGATCATCGAATTTGATTATCTATCGCCTAGGACCGGCTCTTTGGCAAGTGAGGGCCTTTCGCATGATTTCTTAAAATTGGGCACTTACGGCTTAGCGATCACAACTCCATCATTCTGCAAAATTTCAATAAACGAGGCGGCATAGAGGAAAAATTGGATTTGATGAAATGCGTCCAACCCGAACAAAATAGGGTCCAACAAGTTTTAACCTATAAGTAAAAATAACAAAGATCACAAAACCTCCTTGTTTCCTTAAAACTATCAAGCATATTCGTGTTTCTCTAAGGATCTTTTCCCTAGGCTTTTGGTAACAGACAAAGGCAGAACAAGATAATAGACTTTAAGAGCATCCACATCAGGTTTGGTATAATTAAGTTTTTCCTATAATTTAGGGAAAAAAATACAGATTTGTCAAAATTACATTCACATCAGGTTCCCTAAAATAGGGTATAGGGATAGGGAATGAATAGTAAATCCCTATATTTAGGGATTTACTATTTATCCCTAAATATTTTCCCTATAATTTTTTAATATGTATTATTATACTTGTAATATTTTTATTGGTGATAATAAATGAAAAGATGAGAGAGAAAATAATATAAAATAAATTAAGTAATAAATGTAGATAGAAATAGGGAATGAGATGTTTGATGTTTTTGAAAAATAAGCAAATTAAATACTATTCATCCCCAAAATAGGGATAAAAATACCAAAATTGATGTGGATGCTCTAAGGAGTTAAAATTAACACTTTATATATAAAGAATAACCAAAGCCAACCATTATAACACGAATCTAAAATGTGATAGAAAATCAAGTTAATTATGCAATCCCTACCTGAGAAGATAATTAGGAGGGAAAAAACAATAATTAAAATAAATAAACGGCAATACTATAAGCATCATTGACCCCCGAGCTTCATTGCTTCTAGTCCCCATCATGCAAAATTTGAGACAAAAAAATGAACAGAAAATTAACAATAAAAACCATCACAATTCTAAATTGGAATGCAAGAGAGACAATAAAGTTACAGATCCAGAGAATGTGATTGGGTTTAAAAAAAGAGATGGCAACAACATATAATGGATGTGGCCACCATATTGCTAAGTTAGTGACATAGTTGCGGATTACCACCATAACATACGCCTTGCAGTTGAAATAATATATAACAGGCATTTGGCTGCCACTGTAACGTATGCTTGATAGCTGGAACTGCAAAATGCATTTGGTTGCCACTGTAATGCATGCTTGACACCTGCAATTGTGATGTGTGTTTGGTTACCACTGTAACTTACAGTTGACTGCCAGCATAATGTGAGCTTGGCAGACATCATAATGGATGCATTCAATTATTGAGACACCAACTAAATAATATAATAAAAATAAAATAAAATGAAGAACATATAAATTAGTTGGCATAGGTGTTCAGTGCCCTTAATCATTACAGAAAATTTAAGTCTGATGACCTTTCTCTTTGTCACTATCAGTTGCAGTTTCAGTATAGGACATGATATTTGTATACCTAAAATGAAGAAAACAATACAAAACAAATAGAAGTAACATATTATAATAGGAAAATTATATGAAATAGGAAAAAGACCCGCCTATAGTTGAAATAATATATTATAATTTAGGTTTTCTATTTCAATCATTTGGAAGAATAGTAGATGCAGCCATGAACATCTTCCCTAAGGGAAGTTTTACCTTACAGTTGCAATTTCACAACAAATAGTAGGTAAACTTCAAAAATTTTAAGGCAAAATTGCTTATATGCTTATATATATATAAACTAGTACATTAGCTGAAAAAATTATAAGATGCAGTCCAAAAATTCGAGTCAAATTTACAATTAATATCATCCTATATAGATAAATTTATTAAAATATTTAACTATTTCAAAGACAAATTAACTTATTTTTTTAACACAACTTTAAAATCAACCTAACTGAGGCAACTCAGAAAAAAAAACTAAAAAGTTTAATAGTTGTCTTAGATTATTGCCTGTAACTACTATTTATATTTTTATATTTTTTTATGAAATAAAAACGGAATTGTCCAAATATTCAAAATGAAGAATGGGTTGTTGCTCGGAAGTCATGCCTTGAACAATAAACATCCATGAGCAAGACACTTTCTAACATAGATAATCTAAGGTGTAATACTGACATTTCGAAATCTAGCCTATTCATCCTAAAGGAAAACCACCAAGATCAAAGGCTGAAATTAAGAAAAACGAGTGATGGGCTAATTATTAAATACGGAGTTGCAAAAATAAAAAAAACACACACACACACACCAACACACACATTGGCGTGGTGCACAGCTCCACATATCAAGGTATTTTGTTTAATATCCATACCAAAGACAACGTTAAATATTCTTTAATTTTCTTTATAGAGGGAACTGCGTGAATGCTTGTGTTGGCAATTGAATGCTTGTTTGCTAGTTTATGTGATTAGAAATTATCACCACAATAACATGAATGAAAAGCGGATTCCGAAAAGCATATATCCACGTGATTATCATTATTCCTTCATTAAGAGAATCACTGTGTGGGCAGCAATACTGCGGTTGCTGTGCACTTTCTCATGCGTTTTCGCTTTGAGATTCGCGCGCAGGGTCTGCCCCCAGCAGCTCACATAAGTTCGCCCTAATGACTTCCTTGTGTGGACTCAACTTTGGTCTTTGGAGAATCAAGGTTGCATCCAAATTTCCCAGCTCATAACCCGCTTCATGCATTAGACTCACCTACAAATACCATGCAAGACATAACTGTCAAAGTAAAATTCACACAAAGTATGCAAAGGAAAACAAACACTAACTGGTAATCTCAAACCAAATTGAAGAGGAATTTGGCGGCAGATTTGATATCTCAGACAGCCAGCTTGAAGTCATTGATATATTGCATGTGTATAAGCAAAAATCTTGCTGGCTGGCTTCATCCCCGTTGTAATAGGCCAAAATTTATACTTCATTAATGCAAAATCAAATTAAGAAAGAAAGATCCCAATGGAAGTATACGAGAGCTCTTAGAGTAAGATGCCTGCCATGATTTAAAGTACAGTCTCTGCCTTCGGTTCTCTTTAAATGTAAATTCCTAGCATTGAAACTAGGATGTTCAGGTACTTAAAAGTCAACAAAATGAAGTTCTCACCAGCGTTGAAACTGAGAGGGTATTCAGGAGATAGGTGTATACTTTTCCTTTATTATTATGTTTTCCATGTAAATGGTCAGTAACAGTTCAAAAATGATAAAAACTTCCAAAGACACTTGCAAGCATATAGACACTGGTCCACTCGGAAGGGAAGGGCCTTGGACCCCGTAGAGGAGGCTTCGCGGTGAACCTCGATAGCGGAGGTCACGGCGGGAGGAGAGGGACCCGCTGATCGGAGGGGGAGAAAGGACGGCAGCGCGTGAGATATATGTGCGGCGTCGAAGGAGCGATGAAGCGTAGGGGAGATGAGGAACCGAGACGGAGGGTTAACACTGGTGGTGGCCATTGGTGAGGCGTCGAAGGGAGCTGTCAGCTTCCATGGCCATTGAAGCTCACAGTGGCGTTGATCAAATGCGTTGTTCTTCAATTTTGATCATCGTATTTCAGGCCGGTTCGGTTGCAACTGGAGGTCTTCGAAAGAGTCGTCAACCAATAGGGTATCTCTAGCGGTCGGCATGCTGATGCCATTCGGTGATCAAGTCGGGCATTGTTTTTGAGGAGGTAGATCTTCTGGTACTTTATTGCTATATTTATTTTGAAAATTTCTTGTGTAGTTGCTTAAAAATTTGGCTGAGAGGAGGAAAATGGTTAAGGTCTGGGAGAAGAATGTATTGGGCCTTAAATTTCAGCAGTTTGATATTCAACAGCAACCACTGAATCTCACTGCAAACAGATTTTTATTTGCTCATCATAATTGTCGTCCATCCCAACCCCCACCCCCTTTTTGATAAAAGCTTGACTATTCTTTCTTGCAGGTACTTGCTTGCTTCATTTTGTCAACTGTGATTCAGTATTTATGGATGCCTGGGGTTCTCCAATTCAAGATCAAGAGTCTATGCAGAATTGATTACACTACGTGTACGAAATTTAGAGATGGTAAGCATGTGTGTGCCTCCTTTTGGTTTGCTAATGTATTTCTTAAATGTCACGAATCCTTTTCATTGTCACCAAGTGCTTTTCTTGGAGTCCTCGATAATAATCTGTGATTCAGTATTTTTGGTTTACTTCTATTCTGTTGATAATGTATGCAGTAGACTATACTTACCTCAAGCCAAATTCTATTTACTTCATAGACACTAGTAGTTGCAGGGAGCGAATGCGAGAACACCACTACGACCTCATCCCCTTGGATGCCCGCACGTTTCGCCATCACAGGATTGGCGTTTTCAGTATGGAAGACAATAACAACCTTATACCTTCCTTGCATGCCAAATTTATTTATCGTATTTAGATTATTTTAATGTTTTGTTTATTTATTATTTATATTTTAATGTTTTGTTTTGACGAGAAGTTTTTGATTATCTATGTTTTCTTATAAATCATTATTATTAGTAATGATTACTGATTTGTTCAATAAGAACGTTGATTTTTGCTAACTAGTATATATTTTTCTCCAAATTTTGGGTTTTTACTCTTGTTTGTTGTCCCTCGTGTTTGAACCAGGTGTTCATCACCTCTAGTCGATTACTTTGTTTTTTTTTCCCTTTTCTTGCATTTAATTTGCCTTGTGAAAAATAAAGTGTTACTAGCATTTTGAAAAAAGACTTTAATTGGATTGGGGACACAATTAAAGCCTATAAGTTCAATTATATTTCAATTAATCTCTGCATTGACTTTGCTTGGAAAATTAACCAAAAATATTTAAACAAGATAATATATGAAATGACGAGTAGAAGTAATTGAATGTGCACCCCGGCTACGTTGACCCGGGTGGACTCCAAGTCTACTATTGGTTAAAATAGTCTACAAAATCAGATCATCTTTCACGATCAATAAATATAAATATATTTAATTAGATCATTTTTATCATTTTATTTTTTATTTTTTAAATATTTCTAATTGAATTTGCTCTAAAATTACCGTTGGATCATCTTAAAATTTTAAAAGCAATACAAAAATTACATAAATATTCAATAACGGTTATTTTTTGAAACAAATATCAATAAGATACCACAATAAAAGCACGGTGCTCAGCATAGCTCTGTCGATTTCATACGTGTGGCTTTTCCCCTAAAGCATGGTTTTGTCGATTTCATTGGATGATCGAGATCGAATGATATTCGATAGTGGTGTTCCGCATTAATTCAAATTGATGATGAGGGTACGTTGGGGTGTTTAAATTGATTTAACCATTAATTCCGCTGATTTCGGTGTGTAGTTTTATATATGGTAAAATTTTGATTATTCAATTTTAATTTGGTTATCTAAAAAGCAAGCTAATTAATCTATGCAAATGGCTTTAATCAGAAAAATAAATTTAAAATTCACTTGATCCTGTGCAATTATAGTTTTCAAAAAGATTGGCTGCTAAAAATTTAACTGAGAGATTTGTATGCTATCTATATCGAATCTATAAGGTGTATTTAATAAATAAGATATGAGCATTGAATCAAGCAGCTGACTAGCTATCAAAGAAATAGTATGCTTAATTTCTCTAATCTCTATTCAAAATACGAGAAGCTTATTTAATTGTTTCGTTGAGCAGACTTGCTGCCAGTATTCATATTCTATCAACACAATCTTGATAACAAATTAACTAAGAGTGATATTCAACTATCAACACAATTTGAATTCCAATGCTTGACGTTGGCAAGCAGTACGCCCTCAGACCCTTTATTGTCTGCACTGCAGTCTGCAGAGTCCATCAATGTCTAAGGACACTATTAATCGAGGCATATAAGAAATAATTTATTTGCTTTAACTGCCTAATACTAAAATTTAATTCTTTATATGTTACATAAAATAAGAATACCGCATAGATTTTGAGAGACAAAAAAATTTATCTCTAGGCCAGCTACTGATTCACGACCTAATCCAATATAACTTGTGCTACTGCGAGATTTAATAGGTGAGATGGAGACACAACTGTCTCTATACCAAATTAATTAACCAACATGATTCCAATTACAATGATTGCCAAAACTAAATTAACAAGTATTATATTTATATTCCAACGTTTGCCCAAAAAAAAGTTACATGCCACAAAAAAAAAAGTAAACTCTCCGTTACTTTTCCGGATTTTATGGTTTGTTTGGCGTGGGCAACCGCACATTTTCAAACACGTGAGTGCGGTGGTGTCGGTGGTGACTCGCAGGTGGTGCAGTGCCTCGACGCTAGCTGTCCAGCTCTCTCCAAAAAGCAACCATCAACCACACCATCCTTATCTCTCTCTAAAAAGCAACCACACCTAAATTTCAAATCCAAAACATAAATTGTGTACGCTTTCACCTTTAAAACATTGAAACTTGACTTAGATCCGTATCTCTCCCTTCTCAGCTGCTATCACAGTTGGAATCCTCCAACTCCCTTCATGCGTGTGTTCTCATTCCTCATGTGCATCCGTGTGTTATATGCACACAAATACGCGACAACAGCGATCACATCCCCTCTCCCTCTCCCTCCTTGTCTTTCTTCAGATCTGAGTCCCTTGTTGGTGGTCGGCGATGCATTATTCGCCGGCCGTAGGATCTCGGTGCCACTGGACCAGTCGGTCGCAGAATCACCAATTCAGGTCTGTTTTTCTTTTATATATTTTTATTTTTATATAAAATATTTTTATATTTTTATGTACGCAGCACCTTTCGTGCGTGGTAGAAAAAAAGCTAATCTTTTTTTAAAAAATAATTTTAAGCACAGTAGCGTTTTTGCTTACCGTAAGACAACCGTACCGCCCTTCCACCGTTGAGGGTCCTGGTGCCGTCGGATCCTGATCCCTGAGGGAGTCTATATCCAGTCCCACGGTTACAGACTCCAGATCCAGTGTCCTGTGTCTCGTTCGTTTGGCCGCTCTTCGTATATCATCTCAGATCTGAGATTGAGATCAACAGTGGCCAGCCTCCGCCTTTTGCCTCCACGGGTGTCCAAGTAAAAAAAAAGTCCGTTCCGATCTTGTTAGCTACCCTACTTGTTAATTAAGCCTGATACGCTCTTTTTGTCAGGGTCAGCAAACAGTGTAGAGAATAAATTTATTTTAATCAAAAGCGTAAAAGATAAGTTAATTGGTGATTTTATTACTTACCATCAAATTTCATGTGTTAACACCGTAATTACATGGTATAGAATTGATTTTATTACTTATCATCAAATTTCATGTGTCAACGTATTTTAATGGTTGATTTCATTACTAACTATCAAATTTCTTGTGTTAATATTGTAATTATATGGTATAGAATTAATTTTTGTTGTGTTTCTCAGGGCAGCAAGCAAGGAATAATGATATGGTAGGGATCGGAAAGATTAATCAAAATATGAATTTGATGACAAAGTGAAAGCATACGAGGTATGAATCCAACCCCTCACGCCTCAGGCTTAGTAGTTAGTGACTTTGTGCTACTCAACCCAATTGCTCATTATCTCCTTTCATCGCCCCAATACAAAAAAAAGTAACGCACATTTTCAAAAGTTCTCACCGGTGGTGTAAAGCAACGCACATTTTCAAAAGTGCTCACCGGTGGGTGGTGTCGGTGACTCGCAGGCAGGTGCTCACCGGTGGTGTTGGTGACTCGCAGGTAGTGCCGGTGACCCGGATCTGGGTCCTACAGGCGGAGACACTACTTATCTCTCCCACAGCCACCACATTTCCAACCCGTGAGTGCTCACTTCTTCCATAGCCTGGACGCAAAAGTGGTTTGTTGCTAGCTGTCCAAGCTGGTCTCTCCAATCACACCTTCCCGAAAAGCAACCACACCATCCTTATCTCTCCCTTCTCATCTTCCTCAGCTGCTAGCACAGCTGGAATCCTCCAACTCCCTTCATCCGTGTGTCCTCATTTCTCATCTGCATGTGTTATATATGTTATATGTACACAAATACGCGACAACAGCGAATCAGCGATCACATCCCCTCTCCCTCTCCCTCCTTGTCTCTCTTCAGATCTGAGTCCCTTGTTGGTGGTTACGGATCGCCTGACGGGGATCTCAGTGCCACTGATGCATTATTCGCAGGATCACGTGATGGGGATCTCGGTGCTACTGGACCAGTCGGTCGCAGGATCAACCCACGGATTACCAATTCAGGTCTGTTTTTCTTTTATATATTTTTATTTTTATCTCTAATCGTTGGCACCGCAGCAGTGTTCGTGCGTGAAAGGAAAACAAAAGCTAATCCTTTTTTTTTTTTAAATAATTTTAAACACAAACGGTAGCGTTTTTGCTTACCGTAAGATAACCGCACCGCCCTTCCACCGTTGAGGATCCTGGTCCCGTCGGATCCTGATCCCTGGGGGAGTCTATATCCAGTCCCACGGTTACAGACTCCAGATCCAATGTCCTGTGTCTCGTTCGTTTGGCCGCTTTTTGTATATCATCTCAGATCTGAGATTGAGATCGAGTCACCACCCCACAGTGGCCAGCCTCCGCCTTATGCCTCCACGGGTGTCCAAGTAAAAAAAAAACGTCTGTTCCGTTCTTGTTAGCTACCCTACTTGTTAATTAAGCCCGCTAGGTTCTTTTTGTCAGGTCAGCAAACAGTGTAGAGAATAAATTTATTTTAATCAAAAGCGTAAAAGATAAAGTTAATTGGTGATTTTATTACTTACCATCAAATTTCATGTGTTAACACCGTAACTACATGGTATAGAATTGATTTTATTTCTTATCATCAAATTTCATGTGTCAACGTATTTTAATGGTTGATTTCATTACTAACTATCAAATTTCCTGGGTTAACATTGTAATTATATGGTATAGAATTAATTTTTGTCGTGTTTCTCAGGGAATAATGATATGGTAGGGATCGGAAAGACTAAACCTGCAGGAATAATTTTTGTTGTGCCACTAGATCAGTCCGTTGTAGGATTAACCCGCAGATCAACCGCACATTTATGGATCTTTGTTTGTTTGGCGTGGGTAGAGCAATCGCACATTTTCAAACACGTGAGTGCGGTGGTGTCGGTGACTCGCAGGTGATGCCAGTGCCTCGACGCTAGCTGTCCAGCTCTCTCCAAAAAGCAACCACCAATCACACCATCCTTATCTCTTAATTTGTGATTTTATCACTTACCATCAAATTTCATGTGTTACTACCGTAATTACATGGTATAGAATTGATTTTATTTCTTATCATCAAATTTCATGTGTCAATGTATTTTAATGGTTGATTTCATTACTGTTAACATTGTAATTATATGGTATAGAATTAATTTTTGTTGTATTTCTCAGGGCAGCAATCAAGGAATAATGATATGGTAGGGATCGAAAGACTAAATCCGCAGGAATAATTTTTGAATCAGTCCGTTGCAGGATCAACCTGCAGATCATCGATGGGCTGTTTTTATTTTATATATTTTTATTTTTATTTGTAATCGTTGGTGTGATCACTGCAGCAGTGTTTGGAAAAAAAGTTAATTGTTTTTAAAAAATAATTTTAAGCCCAAATGGATGTTCAGTTCTTGTTAGCTACTATACTTGTTAATTAAGCCTGATACGCTAAGTTTTTTGGTTAGGCTCAGCCAATATAGAAAATAACTTTATTTTAATTCAAAGTGTAAAAAATATTTTAATTGGTGATTTCATCACTATTTATCAAAGTTTATGTGTTAATACCGTATAATTATATGATATATAATTAATTTTTATGGTCTTTCTCAGCAGATAATAATGGTATGGAAAGAATTGGAAAGACTAAAGGGTGCGATACATAGACCAGAGAGCAAAGAGAAAATGTACACATTCCCAGTGAAACTCACTGCGATTGTCCTTATTGCTGCAACGCGTTCGGAACAGTGGATTAATGCGATGAACACACGAAAAATACTAAATGCTGTGAGATGAAGAGGTTAAAGATAACGGTGAAAAAGCGAGGGAAAAATAAGACCATCGAATTTGAGAAAGAAAAAAGTGATTGATTATATGAACGAAAACAAATTTTCGCTGCCACCACTGCCGCAAAAAAAAAATTGCCGCAAAGATGGAGGAAGAAGTCTTTTTTTTGCTTGTCGTGATTGGATGGTTTATTTAATGGTTATTTTGTTCGATGGTTTATATGATAAATGTAATTAGTTATATTAATGATGTAATTAACTAAGAACTTAATGATGGTAAGGTGAGCTGATGATGTAATTAGTTATTATATATAAAATGTTATTATTACGTTCACTTCGCCCTGAAATGTGAAAGGATGGAGAGAGAGGGGTTCGGTGGATGGGGAGATCCCCTTTTCTTCGAAGTTTAAATTGGTGGCCCTAACGCCCGCCCTGCTCGTTGGTTGGTGTGGGATTTTTATTTTGTTTCTTTTCATCTACTTCCATTTTGGTAGAGATTTGAGGGTTATCATTTTATATTTTTTGGAGATATTAAGACGTCGGTCATTTGTGTAGAGACTCACCCACCTTGAGATTTACGCAACAAATGATTAAACTGTACATGTCCTATTGCATATTTATGCAGACTTTCATTATTTCTGGGACTGTTTTCATGTCTTTGCTTGCTGGAGCCCTCTTTGGAGTCTGTGCTTCCTCTCGTGCCATTCCCTCAACCCCTGTTCTCCCCATTCATGTCTTTGCTTGCTGGAGCCCTCTTTGGAGTCTGTGCTTCCCCATAAGCCTGCTCTGTCATGTTCAGAAAGATTAGTTCCTTGTATACCATAATCAAATAAGATGCCTGGAGTTTTATCCAAGGTAGAATTCTTTTAATTATTTTGTGTCCTTGTTATTTATTATGCTGCTAATGAAATCTGAATTTTTTTTTTAAAATTCCTGGCCGGGAATTTGCATTGCATCTCGGGCTGCTTGAACAACGACAGCTACATTTGTTAATTTATTTATTGTATTATCTCAATCATTCTATACTGTAGGTTCTTGTATATATAGACGAGAATTGTCTCAACTATAGTGGCCTGGAGTTTGATAACTAATAGGGTATATTTTGAATAGATATTGTTTCTAGCAGTTGGCATGCCGATGCCAGTCGGTGAACTTTGCCCGTGTTTGTCACTTCTAAGTCAAGAGTCTAGTGCTGAAAGCAAAGATAAACACATCCTCTAACACAGCTCTTAAAATATTCTACTTGATTTTTAAGCAATGAACTCATTTCTAGATTTGTATTAATTATGCATTCACTGATCAAGTCTGGCATTGTTTTTGAGGAAGTAGAACTTCAGGTACTTTATTGCTATATTTATTTTGAAAATTTCCTCTGTAGTTGCTTAAAAATTTGGCTGAGAGGAGGAGAATGGTTAAGGTCTGGCAGAAGAATGTATTGGGCCTTAAGTTTCAGCTGTTTGATATTCAACAGCAAGCACTGAATCTCACTGCAAACAGATTTTTATTTGCTCATCATAATTGTCGTCCATCCCAACCCCCACCCCCTTTTTCATAAAAACTTGACTATTCTTTCTTGGCATTGCAATCCTTCCCTCTTGCTTGCTTCATTTTGTCAACTGTGATTCAGTATTTATGGATGCCTTGGTTTCTCCAATTCAAGATCCAGAGTCTGTGCAGAATTGATTACACTACATGTAAGATAAATCAGTTGTATTTTTGCATTTTGTCTTATTTTGCTGTTGATCTAGTATCACTTTTTCTCCAGCGAAGTGAAATCTTGCATAATACTGTTGATCTTTGGAATAATTTGGATTTAGAGGTCACTTCTGATATATTGGAATTTCAATTTTATAGGAGTTATAATGTTTAATCCTTATAATTCTCCTGTAAACTAGCATTTTGATAAAATACATATTCACCTGTCTGGTAGGTGATCTATGGTGATACAGATTCTAGTATGATCTATAGTGGACTGGATGATGTTGCGTGATTTTTTATTGTTGACCCAATGGGATTCGTGGTGTTTTACAATGTGCTTTACAAATATCGTAAATCTACTAACTATATTTGATGTGTATATATTGTTTCAGTCGTGATACTATGCGGTACTCAGGAAAATGAAGCTTTTGAACATTGGTCTTTGAAAGAAATTTAGAGATGGTAAGCATGTGTGCCTCCTTTTGGTTTGCTAATGAATTTCTTAAATGCCATGAATCCTTTTCATTGTCACCAAGTGCTTTTGTTGGAGTCTTTGATAGTAATTTGGGACGTCTGTTCTGTCTGTTTATAATGTATGCAGTCAACTATACTTACCTCAAGCTAAATTCTATTTGCTTCATAGACACTACTAGTAGTCGCAGAGAGCGAATGCGAGGAGACCACAACGACCCCATTAAATAGAATTTGACTTGAGGGTCCGCACGTTTTGCAGTTTGGAAGACAATACTTTTGAACAACCTTATACCTTGCATGTCAAATGACTAATACCTACTACCTTATACCTAATGTTTATATCTTGTTTCAGGAGGGAAATTATTACACCTAATACATCTTGCAGGCTGGCTTCATCCCTCTTGTAATATCCCACTAGGCCAAAATGTATACTTCATTAATTCAAAATCAAATTAAGAAAGAAAGATCCCAATGGAAGTATACGAGAGCTCTTAGAGTAAGATGCCTGCCATGAGATAGGTGTATACTTTTCCTTTGTTACTATGTTTTCCGTATAAATGCTCCGTAGTACTAGGTAAATTTGAGTAGCTATATCTATATTTACCTAATACAATATAGATATAGCTAATGACATCTCTAGCAGTACATTTTGGCTTAAAATTATTTTCTAATTTTATCCTTATTTTCTTAGCACATCAAACTGCCATTTCCACTCTAGATCTGCCGAGGTCCACTGACCCGACAGTCCCACACCCAGGTCCGGCAAGCCTTTGCTTGGACGGGACGGCCTTTCCTAGATCTGGCGATGGGCTTGGACGGCACGGAGACGAGCTTGGACAACGATGGCCTTGACTAGAGGAAGACGGCCTTGGCTTGGACGGCCTTGCCTAGATTTGGCAACGAGCTTGGACGACGACAGCCTTGGCTAGAAGGAGGTGCGAGGCGTGGGGGGAAAGCAGCAGGTGGGGGAGGCCCGATGCTAGTGGAGGGAGGCGTGACATGGGGGTGGGGCACAACGAAAAGGGGGGGGGGGGAGGGAATAGTGCGACATAGAGTGGAGGGCATATTGGGGGTTTGGGAGGAAGGAGAGATATGTGGCTGATGTGGCATAGCTTTCTCTCCCCCGTGTCACGACCCGAGCAGCGTGGTGCTGGCGGGATGTTTCTTAGTGGCACGATTCAGGAATGTATTCGTGCTACGTAAAGGAGAGGGGTTGGTTGAAAGCGTAGATGGTGCGCAGCGGAAAGTTTCAGGCAGTTCGTGGAGGAAAACGGATGGAACCCCTTCGGAGTTCAGACGTGCCGACCCAGTTGAATGCGGGGAGCACGCTGCTAGTCGAGGACTTGACGTTCAAGAAGGGATTTGGCCATCCTTACACAAACTGGTCGGGAACTGGAGCCGTTCTCCTGATGAGCCCAGTGGCAAGGCGAAACCAGTCTACGTGCGCTTCAACCCTTAAAGGCTAAACTTAGCGGACCGTGGATAGAGAAGCTAAGTGCCACAATGGGTTGAAAGGCGCAGGAAACCTGACCCCGTGACACCCGCCGCCCCCTCTTCCCCTCCTCTCCCTCCAACGCTGCAGCCTCCCTCTCCCGCGAGCTGCCGTCTCTCCCACTGCAACACTGCAGACTCTCCTCTCCTGCGAGCCGCCCCCCTCCACCCTCACAACTCTCTCTCCTCCGCCGCCTCCTCTCCCCTCCTCTCTCGTGAGCCACCCTCTCTCCCACTACAACGCCGCGGCCTCTCCTCTCCCGTGAGTCGTTGCCCTCATGGCCAATCATGCTTTTCACGATCTAGATCTGGCGGAAAGAAGGGTGCTTGTTGTTGTTACCGCAAAGCGGCGTCAGCGATTGTGGTGGTGGAGGCGGATTTGGAGTCGGAGGATGAGAGCTGGTTTTGGTCATGGGAGAGGAGATGCGATGAGGAGAGCTGAATAATATTTTATTCATAAATAATATTTAGCTTATAAAATGACTGGCTAAATTTGACGAGCCATTTAACAAAATATTAAAATTACTGTAGCGTTAACGAGTCTACTGCATGACGATTTTTTCGTCTTTAGCTAAACATTAGCTATTATTTAACATTTGCTGATTCCAGTACGACTGCTCTAAGATGAGTATAATTATAGCTTTGATGGGGTGTGAATATCTCTTCACATATTATATATAGAGAGTAAACCTATAGATTTAATTTAGTTTTTCATAATTAATGCATGTGACTCATGTAAATTTGAGATCTTATTTCGGTTCGTTACGTCCACCTACTAGAGTAACCTTTGGCTTTCGTCTTGGTAGATGTATTATTATACATTTTACAAAAAAGAACTTGGATACATTTTACGTCTTGGTAGATGCATATCTATCTTTTCCGTCGATCACTTGGATTGAAACAATGCATAATTAATGCATATGACTCATATAAATGGTAAAATCCAATATTTATTGTGTATATATAGAGAGTAAACCTGTCCAAATTTTTCTATATATATTGTGTATTTGTTCTTCTTCAAGTTTTTTTAATAAGAAAAATCAAATTACAAATTTCATAAAAAATTATATGGATTTTATAGTCGGAAAATCAAATGACATACTCCAAGATTTCTTTTTCTCCAAGTCAAATGTTTTAACTTTGGTAGTTTATCAAAATTTCCTTGATTCACTTTTTTTTCTTCTTCTTATTTTGTTTCTTTCCTTTACTTTTACTAAAAAGAAAGAATGAAAACGCATCCTATCCTATATATATATACGTTGACAGTGAAAACAAATTTAAGTAAATATGGTGTGCGCGGTATCGAAGATGAGAAATCTTGGGCGTATCATTCAAAGCTACAACCAGCAATTAATATGGCAGAAGCGATCAGCATCTTTATTTTGTGGTCGCCCCCTGTCGTCCAAGTCGTCGTCCCCCCCAGGTGTCGTCCAAGTCCTCAGAGGCGGCAACAAGAAATTCATGCTGGGCCTCCTCGCAACCATGTCTTGTGTTGCCACCTGCTTACGCACGTGGAGGCGAGGTTAAAGACAACACGGATGATGAAAAAGAAAACGACAGGTGCTATTACAGCTATTACAGCCTGGAAGAGAAGAAGGTGGTGAGGGTGAAGGACGAAGACGACGATACGGACAATAACAGCAGCAGGAAAAGGATCCTCCTCCCTTGGGAGAGAGACATGCTTTTGCCCAAGGACGCCATTTGTGTGGGATCCTCCCACGGGTGGGTGGCCTACCTCAACCCCCGGGAAGACTGTTCCCTCTACCTCTTCAAGCACCCCCCTTTGTCCTCCCCCCGATTTCTTCACTTCCGGGATGTTTCGTTTCCCACCTCTCCAAACTCACCCTCGCATATCCGCCGTCCTAACCAGCAAAACACCTTCCCACCCCGACCGCCGCCCTGATGATTCGCCTCCTGTCACGCGCGACTACTTTTGTTGGGATTCTGGTTCAGAATCGGATTTTGATGGCGACATGGCGGATTTCATCCCAACGCAACATGCCAGATCCCCCTACGATATTGCCGAGTGCTTCCTTGATATGTTTGTTCTGTCAAGGGCCCCGTCCCCGTCGAGTACTCCGTCCCTATCCCTCACCCCCGTTGTCGACACTTCTGGCTGCATCGCCCTGGCGCTCCTCGGAGGCAACTTTGCTTTTTGCAGACTCGGGGATCCGGAATGGACACCCTTAAAGGCGTCTTGCAATTATAGTGACCTCATTTACTCATCCAAAAATAGATGTTTCCATGGCCTGGTCGACGACAGGGCTGGCTCGTTAGACTGTATTGACTTTAGCGACCCATCTTCTCCACAGATCTATATCCTTCGCCCGTCAGGGGCCCACACTCGAAATGGGCTGAAATCAATTGAAAGCTTCGACTTAGTACATCTGGTGGAATCCTCGGGTGAAATACTCATGATCAGAGGAATTATAGGCAATGATCGCCTCCCAGATCAAATTCATGTTTATAAGTTGGATTATGCAAAACAGGCATGGAAATCCGTGAAATGCATTGGCGACCATGCACTGTTTGTGGGTCCCAAAAATCATTCATTTTCTCTTTCAACCCTCGATTTCCCTCACCTCAAGCCAAATTCTATTTACTTCATTCACGCCATGCCAACGCGAGAAGAATACGACCCCGACGGTTATCGCCATCACATTGGCGTTTTCAGTATGGAAGACAATACTTTTGAACAATGCTGTACCTTCGTCGATGCCAAAATTATTTATCCTTCTCATGAGCTCCCACTTTGGGTGGCACCTTGTAATAATTAAGATAATTGATTATCTATGTACCTTCTTTATTGTTCAATAACACAAACAATAATCTCTTCTATTTAGCTTTTCAATTGATATATATTTGTCTCCTAATTAATTTTGGGGTTTTAGCTGTGTTTAATTTGTTGCCCCTCCCTCTCCTCTCCTTGTGACTGTTTTCTTCTTTTTCTTGCACAAACAAAAACGATATGTGTAACTTACATTTTAAAAAAGATTTAAATTTGAGCACGGAACCTACCCGTACATTGGAAACTTTGACCAACCATTAGGGATGATTTGGAGTAGAGGCATTTTTTTTGTTTTTAAATCCGTTCTTGAAATTCGAAACCGTCAATCAAATTGAATATTTAAAACAATAGACGAAAATATTCAAATTCAATTTTCATTCTTAGTAACTAAATTATAGAAATTTCATATCCAAAATTAATTTTAAACACATTAGTATCCACGCGTGACACCTGCAGACGGATATGTTGTTGGTCAGGTGTTTTCCGGGTAACAACGATGGGTATGCGGGGGTGAGTCTGGAGAGGTGGCAAACGAAACATCCCGGTAGCGAAGAAATCGGGGGAAGACAAAGGGGGGGTGCTTTGAAGAGGTAGAGGGAGTCAAATCTGTTTGATCGCGTTGTTGAAGTGCTTGTGACCCAATCTCCAAATATTCTGAAAATCCAAGACCAAATAGCTAAAAATTAGGATCTTACGTTGCATGAGGAAAGTGAATCAGAAAGAGTAATGTGGCTCAGTTGTAGTCTGAAGAACAAAAGCTTCAAAACCTTAATAATCTTCGATGATGTTTGGGCGAAACTGGACTTAGCTGCCTTGGGGATTCCTTCTAGGGGTAAGCAATGTAAGATTGTTATTGCTAGCCGTAAGCCGCAGGTATGTTATGACATGGGTTGTGTCAGGCTGATCGCAGTCAACATTTTATCCAAAGAAGAAGTTTGGGCTCTGTTTCAAAAAGCATCTGGGATTGGGGATGAGGTGTCCTCAAAATTGAAAGATGTGGCAATGAAGGTTGCTGCAGAATGCAAAGGTAGTGCTCTAAAAGGAAAGGACCTTGAACAGTGGAAAAAAGCGCTTGAACAACTTATGATGTCTAGTCCCTCAAGGAACATTGAAGAAGTGGACAGAGTTGTGTCTGCAATTCTTAAGTTTAGCTATGACTCTTTACATGACTATGTATCAAAGAAATGCTTGTTGCTGTGTTCTTTGTTTCCTGAAGACTATGAAATTGATGTGGAGGAGCTGGCCGGGTATGCATTTGGGCATGGTTTGTTTGATGGAGCTGTTGATTCCGTTGATGAAGGAAGATGCCATGTGCAGTCAATAGTCAACTTTCTTAAAGCCTCTGGTTTGTTGTTAGGCACCCGTGAAGAAAATTGTGCAAGAATGCATGATGTGGTCCGTGATACTGTGCAGTTGATAGCATGTGAAGGCAATAATGCATGCATGGTGAAGACCGAAGAAAATTTGAAGGAGTGGCCAAGGAAGGAAAGCTTCAAAGATTACACAGCAATCTCCCTAATGAGCAATGATTTGAAAGAACTCCCCAATGAATTGGAGTGTCCCGAACTACAAATTCTGTTCCTTGGCATGAACAGATGTCTTGGTTTTCAAAAGTTTTCATCTGAGGGACTTAACGCTCTTCAGGTTCTGGATCTAAGTCTTACGTCCTTCTCTAGAACACCTGCACGTGCCAATCTGTTTTTCTATGATCCTTATCTGACTTCTCAGCCAATGCAACAATCTTTATTGCAGTTCCTGTCAAACCTTCGAACTCTTAAGCTACGAAGCCGCAAGGTAGCTGAAATCTCAATACTGAAAAGATTAAAGAATCTTGAAATTCTGGACCTCAGTAATTCCCCAATTGAGGAATTGCCAAATAAAATAAGAGAATTAAGTAGTTTAAGGTTGTTGGATCTATCCGGCTGCCTATGGCTTGCAAGGATTTCTCCAAATGTGATATCAAAACTATCTTTGCTAGAAGAACTTTACATGGGAGCAGGCAGCTTTGAAGGATGGGTAGACTAAAGCAGTAAGGAAGAACAAGACAATGCTAGCCTCTTGGAGCTGAGTTCATTAACCCACTTGGCAATATTGTCCCTCGTCTTCCACAGCACCAGGTGCCTTTACATAGATTTCCACGTCCCAAAGTTGTTGAGGTATGATATATCAATGAAGTGTGGTGCAGAGAAAGGTCCTTATCCAACCTCAAAAACATTATCAGTGTCTTGTGCTAGAGCATCTCAGTGTTGAGTGCGGTTTTCGGAATGTCATTCCCATGATGAACCAGAACCAATGTGGTTTCAATCATTTGATCACCCTACGGTTAAGGAGTTGTAGAGACATGGACTTCCTTGTTGATGCTGAACAGTGGTCTGGTGGAGTTGCATTAACAAATCTTGTTGAATTACGACTTGAAGCAATGTCTAATCTGAGAGTAGTGTGCATTGGAAAGATGCTGTATTTGGGAGGCTTTTTGTTGAAATTAAGAAGGCTGGATGTTACAAGGTGCCCAAAATTGCAGGCTATAGTTGAAAACAACATCGTGCGGCAATTACAGAATTTGGAGCTATTGAAAGTCGAAAAGTGTGATGGTTTGTATGAAATATTCTAACTTGGAGAAGCAGAGGGTGCGAGTCTATTGCTTTCAATTTTTAAATTTATAAATTTTAAAATTACTTATTAAAAAAGCAATTTTAAATGATAACTCTTAAATTGTTTTTATTTTTTTTTATCATAAAAAACATAATTTTTTATAAGTATTTTTTTAAAAAATTTACCAAATGAATTTTGTGCTCCTGCTCATAAAATAAGCATAATCAGCCCAAAAGGTAATGTCAAATTAGGCCTATAACTTTTATCTTATCCAAGCATTTGTCCTTTGTTCAGTAAAAATAGAGAAAGAATTTTAAATAAAAAAAGAGTTGTTTTGTTGGATGAATTTTTAAAATATTTTAATTGAGATGGTTTAAAATATCAAATATTTCATTACATATAAAATTGATTAAATTTGTGTAATACGTGTAAAATTATAATTTTAATAAATTTTGATAACAAATTCTACCATTTTGCATAAAAATAATTCAGTCATTCGCACACACATTTTTGCATAAAATTATATATATACACACACACACACACACACACACATTTTTCACCTCTTTATGAAATTTGTCTCGAAAATTAAAAAGAAAAAAAAACATTGACGCAGGGCTGTTAAATGAAAGCCCAAGGGCTAAAAACGGACACAGGAATTAAACTACAAGGATTAAAACGGTAATTTCTCCTCGCGTTTCGTTTCACTGGTTATCGTCTAGCTCTCCAGCCGCCTCAACTGTTTCGTACGTTCGCCTTCGAACTCCATACTCCACCATAGTCGGCGCCTCTGGTGCGTCGGCCGTCCGAAGAGTCTGCCATGGCCGCACCTGAAGCTCCTCTATGCTATGTCGGCGTCTCCAGCCGCCCCAGCTGTTGCTTGATTTCTCCAAGTCCAGTTTCTGATTAAATAACTATTTATTCATCTTTAAAATCGATCAATCATATCAATAAATGGATAAAACTATCAAACAATTATAACGAGATGCGATGAAATCGAAATATTCAATGGAGATCATGCATGTGATGATCAACTATCCTAAAACGATATCATTTTGGATGATTTGTTATGCTTGGCAAAAATGATATGGTTGGGTGTCACCTTCCCCATATAACGAGGTGTCAATATTATAGTATGGCGTCAGGTGGAATAACCCAAGAAGCACCACTTTCGGGAATTCTGTTTGTGATGGAGGGGAAAAGAGGTGCAGTAACACTCCTATCGCCGAGGCTAAATGTCAATGTCATATTGTTTATCCAATCTCCCGGTCCCTCTTGAATGAAGTAGATAGAATTAGGTTTCAATATGTTTTGGAATTGGGAAGTAGATACGAACGTAGCCTGGTTATGATCCAATAGCAGTGCACGATCCCCTAAGTCGTCCAGAGGCCTGTGGGAGTACTCGTCGTGTTCAAAATCCAGCTTAAATACATCAAAACCCACGTCATCCCCATATCTAGCGCTATATGGCTTGACCATCAGTAGCTTGGCTGAATGGGAATTCGACGATGAATCCACAACATAAATTTCATTCCCCGAGTACCACTTCCAGTGAGGACAATTAAACGAATCATCGAAATCGTTGGTTTCCCTCAAAAATTGCATCTTTGGGGAGGAGGGATCTGTATGTAAATCCCAAGCTTCGATCCCCTGATAGCGAATGGCATAGAAGAGCTTCTCCTTGCTTGAATACATCAATTCACGACGATCCTTGGAATCACAACTTAAAGGCGTCCACACCTTGTCTGTTCCAAGCCTCCAAAAGGCAAGTTCATCGTTGTTACATAGGATCATAATGATGCAATCACTATAACAGTTACTGCCACTACCAAATGGATTGGAGGAAATTGCGAACTTCTTCACCCCTCCCTTTCGTTCTTCTTTGATCATCATCTCTTTGGAGGAAACGGGATTGAGTTCATTGGAGAGCATGAACTCCGTGGAAGAGTTAAAGCATCCGTGGGGGGGAATAGGCGCCGCCAACAGAGTCTGAAGGAGCCAAGGGTGACTTGTTGCGCGTCACGCTTCTTAAAACGAAAGGGAGGGTCTCAATGGCGGGGAGAGGAATGATGGGAGGGTTTGCATAGAATGGGTTCAAAAGGTGGAGGGCGAGAGTGGTACGATTGACGAAGAGAAGCCACCCACGAGACGATCCAATGCATCGACTGTTTGACAGGTCCACATGCAGCCTATTATGATTCTTAATAATATTCAACATCTGATGCTCTTCATCAATGTTTTTCTTATTACTAATGCTATCTGCTGCTGCTGCTAGGCTATACAAGCGGTCAGGACAGTTGTCCGATGTTGGCACTTCTTCTTCTCCTTGCTCCTTATGCGTGGGCTTTTTACGGGATTTGGTAGCAGGTTCATGACAGAATAGATAACAATTGTTAGGGGACAAGGACGGCAAGGAATGAGTTTGGTTGTTATTAGAAGATGGTGATGGTGATCCTCCATGGTGGTTGTGGTGGTACGGACGAGAAATCAGATGGGGGGAAACAGCGTGCTGCTCCTCCCTGCTGCTGCAAAACCAATAGCCGCGATAGCTGTATGCACCTCAAAAGTCGATTGAAATTTCCCATTTCTAACCAACCCTCCTCTCGCCAATCTTTAACTTTTAATTACCCTTTGATTTGTGTTCCTCTGTAACACACGTGAATATATAGACAGTTTATTTACTTCTCCTCCAAGTTTGTTTTTAAAGTAGAAAAATCAAATTACAAGTTTATATATAGTAGGTACCAATCTGAGCCATTGATGTTTCTAGTAAAGGGCACGTGGAGATTATAACTTGCCATTTATTAAAAGATTTGATGTAATTTTCATCCGTCATTGAAAAATTTAATGGCCCAAATTTAAAACCTGTTATAAAAGACAGGTAAAATTACTTGTGCATTTAACATTAAAAAAACAGAGCTGATGCTCCTTCTCGTTATTAAAGTATAATTAAATTAATAATAACACGTGATAGCATATAATAGTTTTCAGCCTTCGGTGACTTTGCTTTAAGTTTACGTGGTAAATGACATAGGTGAACTCAAAAAAACTAAAATAACGGTAAGAAATTATCCAATTAAAACAAAAAAAAACCTATTGGCTTGTCTGATTAGTTGAAATAAAAAATAATTTAAATATGTAAAATTAGAAAAGATAATTAGAAAATATTGTTAGTGTTCTAAAAATAATTACTCACAATTGATTTAACATCCTCATCTCTATTTCGGGAATGAATAATATGTATATTTCTTAAATTTTATTTTTTTCTAAAAACATCAAACAACACATCTCTTATTTCTATCTATATTTATTTTCTATTTTATTTTTATTTTTTATTTTTATTTTCATTCATTACAACCAATCAAAAGTTTACTAGTACGATATTATATATTAAAAATTTTAGAAAAAATATTTGAAGATAAACAGTAAATCTCCAAAAAGAATGGGGATGAAAAACCTCAAAATTAAATTCCAAAAACAATAAACACACACATATTATATATATATATATATATATATATATATATATATATATATATTTGTCTATATTTATTTGACAATATATATTTATCCTTTTTAAGACAAGATCGAACACAAATCCCGTGAATATATCCTATAACACAACGGCTTTTATTTATTTGACTATATATATATATGTCTAAATTTATTTTAAAATAAGAAAAATCAAATCACAGATTTCATAAAAAATATTATATGGATTTCAAAGTTGGAAAGTCAAATACCCTACTCCACCGTAATTAACCTAATTAATGGGGGATTTCTTTTTCTTCAACTTAAATGTTTAACTTTGCTTGTTTATCAAATTCCCTTGACCCCCTTCAAAAGAAAATCTTTTAATGTTACCAAAAAGAATTAATGAAACCCATCCTATATATATAAGTATATAACTCGATCGATCGACCGTGAAACGAAATTTGGGAACGAAAATGGGAAATTTTAGCCGCATGATTCTAATGTGTGGGCAGCGATTGATGCAGAAGCGATCAGCATCTTCATTAATTTGTGGTCGCTCCCTGGCATCCAAGTCGTCAGAGCCATGTCTGGTGTTGCCACCTGATTTCGCACGAGGCCAGATTGAAGACGACGACAAGGATGACGAAAAAGAAAAAGACAAGTACTATTACTGCTATTACAGCTTGGGAGAGAAGAAGGTGATGGGGGTGAAGGACGACAACGACGACGACGGGGACAATAGCAACAGCAGCAGCAGCAAAAGGGTCCTCCTCCCTTGGGAGAAGGACATGCTTTTGCCCAAGGACGCCATTTGTGTGGGATCCTCCCGCGGGTGGCTGGCCTACGTCAACACCCGCGAAGACTGTTCCCTCTACCTCTTCAAGCACCCCCCTTTGTCTTCCCCCGATTTCTTCGCTACCGGGATGTTTCGCTTGCCACCTCTCCAGACTCACCCTCGCATAACCACCGTCGTTACCCGGAAAACAGCTGACCAACAACAGCATCCGTCTGCGGGTGTCACGCGTGATTACTTTTGTTGGTATTCACATCAAATGGATTGTTCAGGCACCGACGACGAGGACCCAATGCCATGTGCCAGATCCCCCTATTTTATTGCCGAGACGTTGGTTACAAAGCTTGTTCTGTCATCCGCGCCATCCCCATCCCCGTCCCTATCCTCCACCCCCGTCGTCGACACTGCTGGCGGCATCGCCGTGGCTCTCATCCCCGGCGACATTCTTGTATTTTGCAAACTCGGGGATCAGAAATGGACACCCTTGAAGGCGTCTCGCCCTTATAGGGACGTCATTTACTCCACCAAACACGCATGTTTCTATGCTCTGCTCCCCATCAGTGCTGGCTCGTTAGACCGCATTGACTTTAGCGACCCATATTTTTCTCCCTCCCCCCAAGGTCTATGCCCTTCAGCCATCCGGGGCGAGGCAAAGATACTGGGAAGACTTCGACGTCGAGTATCTAGTGGAATCCTCGGGCGAAATACTCCTGATCAGAGGATATATATGTAATGAGTTTCTTGAGGATCCTGATGACACCGAGATCGACTTCTCCGACCGAGTTCAGGTTTATAGGTTGGATGACGTGAAACAGACATGGGAATCCGTGAAACACATTGGCAACCATGCGCTGTTTGTGGGTCCCAATAATCATTCGTTTTCTCTTTCAACCCTCGATTTCCCTCACCTCACCCCAAATTCTATTTACTTCATTCACACCAGCAGACGTTGGCGTTCAGACTACGACCCCATGAATGCTGACAGCTTTCGCTGTCAAAAGATATTGGTTTTCAATATACAAGACGGTACTTTTGAACCATTCCACACCTTCGATGACAAATTTATTTATCCGCTCCCAGTTTGGGTTGGTCCGTGCATGTAATAATTCAGATATATTATTACAAGGAAGGCTTGCTTTAATTTAGTAATGCAATTAACTTAATTAATTTGAGGTCGAATATCTTACTTGTATACATTGACATTTTAATCTTTTGGGTGTGTCGATGAGAACTTTTTTATTATATATAAGTTTTCTCAACTGTCAATATTAACAGTAATGATCGCTGGTTTGTTCATCAAGTATGAAGTATATATATATATATAAACATATATATATATATATATATATATATATATGTTGATCGAAAGGAGAGGGAAAACTAATTATATTGGACAAATGTACCATTACAAAACTAATTACAAAACTGTACCATTGATAATTGGACAAATGTACTGTTTCTTGCTCATGAGAAGAATCACATGTTGGGACAAAACTTCGTGTATGAGGTGAGAAGGCAGTCTCCCAAGTTAATTTTTTCCGAATAAATATACTGGGGCATAGGCAACTTCTCCAGTTCACCCCATAGCGTGCACCTACACACATAGACACACAAAACTATATGCTCAAAGCCCCACCCGAAATTTTTATTTGGCTGGATATATGTGAATCAATTTTGCATGATCCACCCATTCAAAACAAAATTTCAGCCCCTGCTCCAATATCATCATCATCAGAACCAGTCCAAGTGACCATGGATTAATGTCTGCATAAGTTTTCCACATTTACAAGTTTTGGAAATGACCCCATGCCTCAATTTCAACAACCTCGCGAGCACCACAGATTTTTTGCCTCCAATTTAATTAACAGTAACACTAGTATGCAAATTACAGCATCAATCGCATCAACAGACGGCATCTAGGGTATTCTCCGTATATTTAAAACACAGGTACGCCCAAATTAGGAGGCTAGTTTTGGTCACGTATTTTAGTATTCACCATTTCGTCAGCTTTTGTTTCTTATTCGATTTATTGATTTTTATTTTGCATTTAAATGATACTAAAGTGTTTAAAATTAATTTTGGATATGAAATTTCTATAATTTAGTTACTAAGAATGAAAATTGGATTTAAATATTTTCTTCTATTGTTTTAAGTATTGATTGACGGTTTTGAATTTCAAGAAAGGATTTTTTTTTAAAAAAATGTCTCTACTCCAAAGTTTTCAATGTACGGGTACGTAGTTCGCGTTCTCAAATTTAAATCGTTTTTAAAATGCAAGTTACACAAGAAAAAGAAGAAAACAGTCACAAACCCCTAAAATTAGGAGACAAATATATATTAATTATAAAGCAAAAGAGAAGAGATTAATTAACGATTGAACAAATAGATAGTCAACGAGTACATATATATTGAAGAAATCAATAATCTCACTAATAATGGCTTTTGAGGAAACATAGATAATCAAAAACATCCCATCATCAACACAAAACTGGATCCTCCGTAATTATCTTAATTATTACAAGGAGCCACCCAAAGTGGGAGCTCATGAGAAGGATAAATAATTCTGGCATCGACGAAGGTACAGCATTGTTCAAAAGTATTGTCTTCCATGCTGAAGACGCCAATGTGATGGCGATAACCGTCGGGGTCGTATTCTTCTCGCGCTCGCTCGGCGTGAATGAAGTAAATAGAATTTGGCTTGAGGTGAGGGAAATCGAGGGTTGAAAGAGAAAATGAATGATTTTTGGGACCCACAAACAGTGCATGATTGCCAATGCATTTCACGGATTTCCATGCCTGTTTCGCATAATCCAACTTATAAACATGAATTTGATCTGGGAGGCGATCATTGCCTATAATTCCTCTGATCAAGAGTATTTCACCCGAGGATTCCACCAGATGTACTAAGTCGAAACCTTCAATTGATTTCAGCCCATTTCGAGTGTGGGCCCCTGACGGGCGAAGGACATAGATCTGTGGAGAAGATGGGTCGCTAAAGTCAATACAGTCTAACGAGCCAGCACTGCCGGAGAGCAGGAAACATCTATTTTTGGTTGAGTAAATGAGGTCACTAAAATTGCCAGACGCCTTTAAGGGTGTCCATTCCGGATCCCCGAGTCTGCAGAAAGCAAGCTTGCATCCGGAGAGGAGCGCCAGGGCGATGCAGCCAGCAGTGTCGACAACGGGGGTGAGGGATAAGGACGGGGTCGACGGGGACGGGGCCCTTGACAGAGCAAGCTTTTCAAGGAATCTCCCGGCAATATGGTAGGGGGATCTGGCACGTTGCGTTGGGATGAAATCCGCCATGTCGCCATCAAATTCCCATTCTGAACCAGAATCCCAACAAAAGTAGTCGCGCGTGACAGGAGGCGAATCATCAGGGCGGCGGTCGGGGTGGGCAGGTTTTTTTTTGGTTTGGACGGCGGATATGCGAGGGTGAGTTTGGAGAGGTGGGAAACGAAACATCCCGGAAGTGAAGAAATCGGGGGAGGACAAAGGGGGGTGCTTGAAGAGGTAGAGGGAACAGTCTTCCCGGGGGTTGAGGTAGGCCACCCACCCGTGGGAGGATCCCACACAAATGGCGTCCTTGGGCAAAAGCATGTCTCTCTCCCAAGGGAGGAGGATCCTTTTCCTGCTGCTGTTATTGTCCGTATCGTCGTCTTCGTCCTTCACCCTCACCACCTTCTTCTCTTCCAGGCTGTAATAGCTGTAATAGCACCTGTCGTTTTCTTTTTCATCATCCGTGTTGTCTTTAACCTCGCCTCCACGTGCGTAAGCAGGTGGCAACACAAGACATGGTTGCGAGGAGGCCCAGCATGAATTTCTTGTTGCCGCCTCTGAGGACTTGGACGACACCTGGGGGGACGACGACTTGGACGACAGGGGGCGACCACAAAATAAAGATGCTGATCGCTTCTGCCATATTAATTGCTGGTTGTAGCTTTGAATGATACGCCCAAGATTTCTCATCTTCGATACCGCACACACCATATTTACTCAAATTTGTTTTCACTGTCAACTTATATATATGGGATAGGATGTGTTTCATTCTTTCTTTTTAGTAAAAGTAAAGGAAAGAAACAAAAGAAGAAGAAAAAAAAAAAGTGAATCAAGAAAATTTTGATAAACTACCAAAGTTAAAACATTTGACTTGGAGAAAAAGAAATCTTTGGAGTATGTCGACTATAAAATCCATATAATTTTTTATGAAATTTATGATTTGATTTGTCTTATTAAAAAAAACTTGAAGAAGAACAAATACACAATATATATAGAAAAATTAGGACAGGTTTACTCTCTCTATATATACAATAAATATTGGATTTTACCATTTATATGAGTCACATGCATTAATTATGAAAAACTAATTAAATCTTGATTACAATATCCAGATTTCACGATTCTGATTTGATATCTAGATTTCATTGTGGCATGAGCATACATAAACATAAGTTTATTTTCCTACTTATGAAATAAACTTGAAGTTTTAGAAATATATATATTTGTAGTCATATAAATAAAAACTGTTGTGTCATAGATTGAAATTGATGATTTAATTTATTGATTATTTTATTTTTTTTACGTAAATATTTACTTCCTCAATAAAATAGTATCCAACAATCTGGAATTTTTTTTAATAAAATTTGATTATTGATAGATTCGATTTGTATTGAATTTTCTTATGAAATTAATTTATATTATATATATATGCTGTTTAATTTTTCTTGGTTATTTTCCAAGCAAAGTCATGGATTAATCGTTATCCTTGTCGTCGTCTTCAATCTAGCCTCGTGCGAAATCCGGTGGCAACACTTGACATGGTTGCGAGGAAGCCCGGGATGAATTTCTTCTTGCCGGCTCAGACGACTTGGATGCCAGGGAGCGACCACAAATTAATGAAGATGCTGATCGCTTCTGCATCAATCGCTGCCCACACCTTAGAATCATACAGCTACAATTTCCCATTTTCGTTCCCAAATTTCTTTTCACTAATTCTTTAATTCTTTTTAGTAGCATTAAAAGATTTTGGGGGTCAAGGGAATTTGATAGACAAGCAAAGTTAAACATTTAAGTTGAAGAAAAAGAAATCTCGCATTAATTACGTTAATTACGGTGGAGTAGGGCATTTTTTATGATATTTTTTATGAAATCTGTGATTTGATTTTTCTTATTTTAAAATAAATTTAGACTTATATATATATATAGTCAAATAAATAAAAGCCGTTTTGTTCTAGGATATATTCACGTACGTGATTTGTGTTCGATTTTGTCTTAAAAAGGATTATGCGTGTGTGTGTTTATTGTTTTTGGAATTTAATTTTGAGGTTTTTCATCCCCATTTTTTTTTTGGAAGCACGTCGACAGGTGAAAATTCCTTGACATCATGTTAAGTATCATTCTAAAGGTCTCATTTACAATGAAGTGAATAATATATATTATCTATCTCCGAACTTAAAATGGAGGGAGAAGCCTATCATAAATTCTGCATCATATTCTTGCACGAAGGGACACGTGAATATATATAAACAACTTTCATTTTATTTACTTCTCTCCCAAGTTTGTTTTTAAAGTAGGAAAATCTAATTACAAGTTTATAATACAATCCGAGCCATTGATCTTTTTAGTAAAGGGTGGAGTTTATTTTTGGAAATTAATTATAACTTCCCAATTATTTGACTAATATCTTTTGGGTAATAATCCGTGAGATTGGGTTTGGCGCGGCCATCATTTGCCTCGGGTTGGGTGGCTTGGCTGGAGTGGATTAGGTTGAGGGAGAGAGAAAAGAGAAGGAGGAAGGCAGGCTGGCATCGACGTGGAGTGGTCCGGAGCTGCTCGTAGGGCAGCCATGGCGGATCGGGGCAGAAGACGACGCGAGAGGAGAGAGAGAACGGGGAGTGAGGGGTAAGAGCATTTAGTATAATTAAAAATTTTTATAATTTAGAAAAGATATATATAAATTTATAAAAAGAAAACATTTATATTAGGTTCCGCAAAATATGATATAAAAATAGAAAATAAACAGTAAATTTTTATATATTCTAGAAGATTTGCTATTTATTCATAAATACTTTTCTTAAAATTTTTTAATATATAATATCATACTAGTCAACTTTCGATTAGTTGTAATGAATGAAAGGAAGAAAGATAAAATAATAAAAAATAAATTAAATCATAAATGTAGATAGAAATAGGAAATATGATGTTTGATATTTTTAGAAAAAAACAAAATTCAAGGAATATACATATTATTCATCCTCAAAATAGGGATGAGGATGCCAAAAATAACATACCTGCGGCTACCTTTCCACTTTTCAAGGTCCTTTCCTTTTAGAGCACTACCTTTGCATTCTGCAGCAACCTTCATTGCCACGTCTTTCAATTTTGAGGACACCTCATCCCCAATCCCAGATGCTTTTTGAAACAGAGCCCAAACTTCTTCTTTGGATAAAATGTTGACTGCGATCAGCCTGACACAACCCATGTCATAACATACCTGCGGCTTACGGCTAGCAATAACAATCTTACATTGCTTACCCCTAGAAGGAATCCCCAAGGCAGCTAAGTCCAGTTTCACCCAAACATCATCGAAGATTATTAAGGTTTTGAAGCTTTTGTTCTTCGGACTACAACTGAGCCACATTACTCTTTCTGATTCACTTTCCTCATGAAACGTAAGATCCTAATTTTTAGCTATTTGGTCTTGGATTTTCAGAATATTTGGAGATTGGGTCACAAGCACTTCAACAACGCGATCAAACAGATTTACTCCCTCTAGCTCTTCAAAGCACCCCCCCTTTGTCTTCCCCCGATTTCTTCGCTACCGGGATGTTTCGTTTGCCACCTCTCCAGACTCACCCCCGCATACCCATCGTCGTTACCCGGAAAACACCTGACCAACAACATATCCGTCTGCAGGTGTCGCGCGTGAATACTAATGTGTTTAAAATTAATTTTGGATATGAAATTTCTATAATTTAGTTACTAAGAATGAAAATTGAATTTGAATATTTTCGTCTATTGTTTTAAATATTCAATTTGATTGACGGTTTCGAATTTCAATAACGGATTTAAAAACAAAAAAAATGCCTCTACTCCAAATCATCCCTAACGGTTGGTCAAAGTTTCCAATGTACGGGTAGGTTCCGTGCTCAAATTTAAATCTTTTTTGAAATGTAAGTTACACATATCGTTTTTGTTTGTGCAAGAAAAAGAAGAAAACAGTCACAAGGAGAGGAGAGGGAGGGGCAACAAATTAAACACAGCTAAAACCCCAAAATTAATTAGGAGACAAATATATATTAATTGAAAAGCTAAATATATAGAAGAGATTATTGTTTGTGTTATTGAACAATAAAGAAGGTACATAGATAATCAATTATCTTAATTAAAGGATAAATAATTTTGGCATCGACGAAGGTACAGCATTGTTCAAAAGTATTGTCTTCCATACTGAAAACGCCAATGTGATGGCGATAACCGTCGGGGTCGTATTCTTCTCGCGTTGGCATGGCGTGAATGAAGTAAATAGAATTTGGCTTGAGGTGAGGGAAATCGAGGGTTGAAAGAGAAAATGAATGATTTTTGGGACCCACAAACAGTGCATGGTCGCCAATGCATTTCACGGATTTCCATGCCTGTTTCGCATAATCCAACTTATAAACATGAATTTGATCTGGGAGGCGATCATTGCCTATAATTCCTCTGATCATGAGTATTTCACCCGAGGATTCCACCAGATGTACTAAGTCGAAGCTTTCAATTGATTTCAGCCCATTTCGAGTGTGGGCCCCTGACGGGCGAAGGATATAGATCTGTGGAGAAGATGGGTCGCTAAAGTCAATACAGTCTAACGAGCCAGCCCTGTCGTCGACCAGGCCATGGAAACATCTATTTTTGGATGAGTAAATGAGGTCACTATAATTGCAAGACGCCTTTAAGGGTGTCCATTCCGGATCCCCGAGTCTGCAAAAAGCAAAGTTGCCTCCGAGGAGCGCCAGGGCGATGCAGCCAGAAGTGTCGACAACGGGGGTGAG
Source organism: Taxillus chinensis (assembly GCA_023512835.1). Lineage (NCBI taxonomy): Eukaryota > Viridiplantae > Streptophyta > Magnoliopsida > Santalales > Loranthaceae > Taxillus > Taxillus chinensis. The sequence goes on from CM042089.1 coordinate 4,492,434, forward strand.
GGATAGGGACGGAGTACTCGACGGGGACGGGGCCCTTGACAGAACAAACATATCAAGGAAGCACTCGGCAATATCGTAGGGGGATCTGGCATGTTGCGTTGGGATGAAATCCGCCATGTCGCCATCAAAATCCGATTCTGAACCAGAATCCCAACAAAAGTAGTCGCGCGTGACAGGAGGCGAATCATCAGGGCGGCGGTCGGGGTGGGAAGGTGTTTTGCTGGTTAGGACGGCGGATATGCGAGGGTGAGTTTGGAGAGGTGGGAAACGAAACATCCCGGAAGTGAAGAAATCGGGGGGAGGACAGAGGGGGGTGCTTCAAGAGGTAGAGGGAACAGTCTTCCCGGGGGTTGACGTAGGCCACCCACCCGTGGGAGGATCCCACACAAATGGCGTCCTTGGGCAAAAGCATGTCTCTCTCCCAAGGGAGGAGGATCCTTTTCCTGCTGCTGCTATTGTCCGTATCGTCGTCTTCGTCCTTCACCCTCACCACCTTCTTCTCTTCCAGGCTGTAATAGCTGTAATAGCACCTGTCGTTTTCTTTTTCATCATCCGTGTCGTCTTTAACCTCGCCTCCACGTGCGTAAGCAGGTGGCAACACAAGACATGGTTGCGAGGAGGCCCAGCATGAATTTCTTGTTGCCGCCTCTGAGGACTTGGACGACACCTGGGGGGGACGACGACTTGGACGACAGGGGGCGACCACAAAATAAAGATGCTGATCGCTTCTGCCATATTAATTGCTGGTTGTAGCTTTGAATGATACGCCCAAGATTTCTCATCTTCGATACCGCGCACACCATATTTACTTAAATTTGTTTTCACTGTCAACGTATATATATATATAGGATAGGATGCGTTTTCATTCTTTCTTTTTAGTAAAAGTAAAGGAAAGAAACAAAATAAGAAGAAGAAAAAAAAGTGAATCAAGGAAATTTTGATAAACTACCAAAGTTAAAACATTTGACTTGGAGAAAAAGAAATCTTTGGAGTATGTCATTTGATTTTCCGACTATAAAATCCATATAATTTTTTATGAAATTTGTGATTTGATTTTTCTTATTAAAAAAACTTGAAGAAGAACAAATACACAATATATATAGAAAAATTAGGACAGGTTTACTCTCTCTATATATATATAATAAATATTGGATTTTACCATTTATATGAGTCACATGCAGTAATTATGCATTGTTTCAATCCAAGTGATCGACGGAAAAGATAGATATGCATCTACCAAGACGTAAAATGTATCCAAGTTCTTTTTTGTAAAATGTATAATAATACATCTACCAAGACGAAAGCCAAAGGTTACTCTAGTAGGTGGACGTAACGAACCGAAATAAGATCTCAAATTTACATGAGTCACGTGCATTAATTATGAAAAACTAAATTAAATCTATAGGTTTACTCTCTATATATAATATGTGAAGAGATATTCACAACCCATCAAAGCTATAATTATACTCATCTTAGAGCAGTCGTACTGGAATCAGCAAATGTTAAATAATAACTAATGTTTAGCTAAAGACGAAAAAATCGTCATGCAGTAGACTCGTTAACGCTACAGTAATTTTAATATTTTGTTAAATGACTCGTCAAATTTAGCCAGGATTGTGATAGCATACGAAGTCATGGCTTCTTGTCATTTAGCTGATCACTCATTGTGGAGGTGGATTCATTGCTCTAGGAAGAACCTACCAATGATTATGGGAAATGGAGTGAACTTACATGGCCTCAAGAGACTTCCTGTCAAATATCTTCTTTTCATGCCTTATCCCATGTTTTTTTTAAGCGTTGACATATTTATTTTTTTTCATGACAAGTATATATACTTTTGTTTATTATCTTTCAGACGATGATATTATTACTTGCTATTTACTTTTGTTGAGTTTTTGTTTGAGTTTTTTGGGCATAGTTCCTACAACCTTCATGTTGTGTCATGTTTTTATTCATCTCCTCACATTTATTATAATGTTGTATTTCCTTTCAGTGCCATTGCCGATAAACTTCATAATATAATGGAATCAACTATTGTGTTTGGAGATGATGAAGGGTATATCAAGGTTCCTTCATTAACAGTTCTCATACTCCATGCTTTTGTTGCACTATTAAGCCTCATCTTTTCTATGTTGGACTCTGGAACCTCGGTAGTGTTGTGTGGAGGGTGAATGATAAAATGATAGAAAATGATCAAATCAAATGAAGTCGTCCATCGATTCAGGCATAATACCATATTAATTATTAATATATATGAATTGTGAAAGGTAATAATGATTTGTAGATTTTTTTTTAGAGAACAAAGAAGATCACCAAAAAACAGTTCAAGTTAAAAGTTTAAGCGTCTAAAATCTCTCACCTAATGCCATGAGAATATTAATATTAGCTTTTTTACCGTTTTTTAAATTTAAAAGTTTAAGTTATTTTTATATAAATAAACTTAATCACTTTTTATATCATTAAAATAATATTATATATTAATTTATATTTAATAATAATTTTTTATAATTTAATATCAAATTAAATTAAAAATTATAAAAAACAAAACGAATTTTTTATACAATTTAATAATTATAAACATTTTTTAATATATGATTTTTTGTAAGATAAAAACAAAATAAATTTCTAGAAAATCTACTGCTCCATTTGGTACCAGTCCGGCCTACTAGGCCGATTTGTGAACTATTTTAACCGGTAGAGTTGGAGTCCACACGGCTCGACGAGTCAACGGAGCAGGGAGCCGTGAGGGTCCAACTATTTTAGCTGCACATACTTCAATCCTTACTACAGCAGGCCTTACAATTATCCTGTGTGTGCGTGTGCAGGATTGATTCAACGTGCAAGTGTGCGTTGTAAAAATCTTGATTCTGTGTGTATTATTTGTTTATCATGATGCTATTTGGTTAATATAAACCATAAAATATGGAGGTCGTGTAGCACGTATAGCCTCCTAGCCCAAGTGATTAAGAGTGTTGTCCGGTTCTTTTTGAAGGTCCTTGTAAGAATTTATTTTTGTATGAGGCGTCCAATGGCTCTAGGGGTTTCAAAAATAATGCTAATTAAATATCAAAAGTTTGAAAAATGTTATTCAAATAAATAAATAAATAATACATCAAAGTTTTACAAAGAATCGCACAGACTTTGTATTTTGAATAAACCACACATGTTTAAATCTTGCATAATTACCCAAGTCGCCATAAGCTCCAAAATGTTCCAATATCAAAATCAAATGTAACTTTTTACAAATATATATGTATAAGTATTGGCACATGTAAATTTATTAAACATAAATAATTAATTAGATACTATGCAATAGACACATTCAAAAGTAATATAAGTTGGGGCGAGGGGCAACACAGGTAAGTGTGTCTAAATAGATCTAATCTCTAAAACATTAGATATTATGCTCCAATAAGGCACTATCCAGAATCAAAATCCGATTCTGAACCAGAATCCCAACAAAAGTAGTCGCGCGTGACAGGAGGCGAATCATCAGGGCGGCGGTCGGGGTGGGCAGGTGTTTTTCTGGTTAGGACGGCGGATATGCGAGGGTGAGTTTGGAGCCCTTGTAATTGCTACTGGGAGTACAGCTCCAAGGTTCCATAACCTCTTTTATGAGTTCTCGAGTCTCAACACTTAATAGGCCTTTTTGTGAATCTTAATCTCAGAAACCTAAACTGTTGTTGCCTGTTGGAAGTTGGAACAATATTATTCTGAATTTTTTTTAATATTTCAAGAGGATTTCTACATACAACTGGATGCACAATAGTTTTTAGCTGACCAAATTACTGCATGCCAAATCTGGTTGCACATCAGTTGTGAGAATCCGGTTGTACGTAGATTTTTTTATATTTTAATAAATATCCAATGAAATTGTATAACTGCACTGTTTTGTTTTGTTTTTAAATTGAATGCAATCGAATGCTAGAGAAGTTCCTTTAGGCCTTTGCTTTTCTTTTGTTCTGGTTAAAGGAAAGACTGAGAGCTGTTATTACTTTATAAAAGCTCAGAAGGTAGATGCATAGGTGTTTAGTTGTACAATCATATGATTTTTAGCTTTAGCGATTTGTTGCAGCCAGTGTTACTTTTCCTGGATTTTTTTTACACCTATGTGTTGTACATATATTTTTATGTATTTAAAAATTCTTCCATTTAATGCAAGCATAAAGTGGAGCAAAGAAATGAACTGAAAACTACATTTAAATATATATTTTTTCGAAGAAAGAATATTATACGTGGTACTATGGTATTGAAATCTTATAATGAAAATTCGGCTCTAGAATAAACTTTTCGATCACTTAACTAAATTATTAAAGCTGGAATATACTGGCATATATTGTTAAATTATTTGACTTACTTGTTTTCAGATTTCCTGATAAAATTGGAGGATCTTTACCTGGAGTGCATTATATCCGGGACATTGCAGATGCTAATTTGTTAATATCATCGCTGGTAATTATTTGTATGACACTAGGATGTAGTTTTTAAAGTTTCACTTAGGCTACATCTAGGCATTCAGGCTCTCATTGATGAATAAGGCGTCTCAACGCTTTGTTACCAAATGGGATCTGCTGTCACCTACACTATAGTATGGGGTGTCTTACATGAAATTGTGGCTGATGCGACTATTTTTGAAAAGAAAAGAAACCGTGAGAGGTACTGCAAGTTACTGTAGATCCGTTTAGCCTTTTTACAGCTGAAAAGAGAGTGCTTTGATACATTTTTGTATACTTTTCACAGCTTTTGAGACTATATATATATATATATATAAAGTTGAATTGTTACTTGATTGAGTCTTTAATTTCTTAAGATAGATGCACTTACTTATCAAAATAAAAATAAAAATCTTAAGATAGATGCTTAATTACCTAAAAAAATATAAACAATTTTAGATAAATTAGCTGATGAGGTATTTAATATGTTGTTACAAATGATAATCAAAATGCTAGTTGTCTAAGATGCAACTAGGCATCACTCAGGGGTTGCTTCATATGATGAGATCTTTCACTGCCTTGGTCACCTCAGAGCTTTTAAAAGTATGTTGTATAGTTATTCATTTTTTTGCTTTGTTATATGGAAAGAATATTGTAATGTTGAGATTTTTGTTATAATGCATCTGACTGTTGCTTAACAATCTATAAAATTTTCTTAATAGCCATCGATTCCATCACAGTTTTTTAGTAATAATTGTATTAGGCTTGTAGCCACCTTAGTTTATTTTGAAATTCGAATGAACTGTTCTCTCATTTTAGAGCAAATAAAATGTTATGTTGAGATTTATGTTGCAGTCCAGCAGGTTGTATATTTGCAATATATAAGTAACCTAGTAGCTTGCTTATTTGTCCAAGGGCAGGACCCTGGAAATAGTGAACTGTGAAACTGGTCATTTACTCAGTTTTTTTGAATCTGATCATTTATGGATTTGCCATGATCTACCACATCAGAATCATCAGCATGTTCAGCTTCATTAGCCAAGTATACCTTGCTTTTGGATCCAGAATTGAATGTTTGGAAACCCTAGACAATTCTGTAGCATCCGAGGTATGAATCCAATCCCTGTTCTCCCCATAAGCCTGCTCTGCCATAATAGAAAGAAATTGACGGGGAAGAAACAAACATCACCCTGGTAAAATTAGAAACTGAAAAATCCATTACTAAGAAAATGCACACATTATCCTAGGTACACTCAGATCAAATTTTTTTCCCTATTCATAAATTTTACGAAATGCTTAATAAGTTAATAGCTTAGTGTTCATTCAACAATATTTGAACCCTATGGTGTACCACCTTAAAGCTTTGTCTGTTTTTCTTTTATAAATTTAAATTTGTAGGCTAAGCTCATCAAGTGGTATATTGTTACGGATTTCTGATGGTTTTGCATTCTTTAGAATAATTTGTTGCAGCCTTTCTTCTTTTTCTTATTTTCCAGGGAAAGTCACAGAAGGTTGTGGTTGTTGGTGGTGGCTATATTGGCATGGAAGTTGCTGCAGCGGCTGTGGGTTGGAAACTTGACACTACAGTATGTATTCGTAGTGCTATGCCATTTTTTTCTTTTTTGTTACAGTATGCATTATCCTGGTCATTTTAGAATTTAGAGCCACATCATTCCTGCATGTGAAGCTTCATGGCTGTTTTGTGGAGTCATGCTTATTGTCTCTTTTTTTTTTTCTTGCATATCTGTTTCCTCTTCTTGTTTTGACTTCTATTAATCAAACTATTCGTGAATATGAATACTGACCGTGCACTATGGGTTGATCACTTGATTGTTATATTTTTTTCATTGGTTGATTTACTGAATTTTCTGTTTGTTATTCCTTTCAAATTAGATTATACTTCCAGAGGGCCATTTCTTTAAAAGACTATTCACTCCTTCACTGGCTGATAAATATGAACGGCTCTTCCAAAATAACGGTGTGAAATTCCTGAAGGTGGGCTTTCTTTTTGTTTTTTTGCTTTTTAATTTTTTTTTAAAAACTTTATGGATATCAAACACTGGCATACAGTTATGGCTACAAATACTGCTACCACTATTGTTTCCGAAAATTGTATTATTTCAAAATTGTACCACTACAAACACTGGCACTTCCATAAAAAATCTAGAAGCTGGTGCTGATGGACATGTGGCCGCTGTTAAACTTGAAAATGGATCTACCTTTGAAGCAGACACTGTAATCACTATTCTCATTTAGTTTTTCTGCCCCTCAGCTTCTGCATTTTATTTGTAGCTTTTCCATCATAAGCCCTAGATTTAAATGTAAAATGGCATTTGAGGTAAGGCTAGATGCCAACATTTGAGCCTGCAGATATTGATGATAATGGATTACTTCTTTTCTCCGTGCAGATTATTATTGGTATTGGAGCAAAACCTGCAGTCAGTCCTTTTGAAAAGGTGGGCTTAAATGAGACCATGGGGGGGATACAGGTAGGTCTGATGACAAAAAATGTTATACTCATTAAAGCCCCCAGATATGATTACAATGGCCAGATTTTCTTGTTCTCCCTACGAACTTTGTTTGGTCTTGCTAAATTTGCATTTACCTGGTCACGAAAGGAATGCTTGTATTGAACCCATAGTTTGATATCATACACGTGTAATTTGGTTAGAATGTTGACATCTGCATATTTTGGCCACATTCGATGCTAGCTTTGCTATTATCATTCAAGGGCATTGTAGTCTAACCTAGATTAATCATATTTTTGTTGATAAAATAGTGAGTTTTTCATATTGATATTATCTTATTTGGACTAAATAATCTGTTAGATATATATAAATGAATCATGTTTATAGCATTTAGGTTGATGGACAATTCCGAACAAGTATACCTGGCATATTTGCAGTAGGAGATGTTGCAGCATTCCCATTAAAAGTAAGATTTCTTGTAATTTCTCATATTCTCAAAAGGTTGCAGTGTCACAACTTTTGGAATAATAATTTATACGGGAATTACTCTACACAGATGTATGATCGCACCACCCGAGTGGAACATGTTGATCATGCCCGAGGATCAGCAATGCATTGTGTTAAAGCATTATTGACTGCAAGAACAGACCTGTAATTGCGCTTATCCTAATGATAATTATAGAACCTTTCTGAAAATTTTAATAACATGGTGTCCATGTTTTTTATTCACAAACCTTTAAAACTTGTTTGTTGGTGACATATTATGTGTTCTCATGTCCTCCAGCTATGATTATCTCCCACATTTTTAGTCAAGGATTTTTGAATACGAAGGAAGCCCAAGGAAAGTTTGGTGGCAGTTTTATGGTGATAATGGTACTTTTATTAATGCATGCAACACAGGTTTTCATCATGTCCAAGTTTTTTGAGTCCCATTGCCAGAGCTTAAAAAAAACCTGATGTGCAGTTGGAGAGACGGTTAAAGTGGGGAACTTCGATCCCAAAATTACTACTTTCTGGATAGATTCTGGTAGTGTCGCATATATATATATATATATGAAAACCTTCATCCCGTTTTGAGGACTTTGCAGCAAGGCCTCCCATATTGGCATTCCACTCAGCACCAGCTATCTCAATGAATTACCCTATTGACTTGACTTTCTACGGGTGTTAGCTTGTAAAATTCTTTTTGACTATAATAAAATCAATTTCAAATGCTTGTAATTTGACTTACGTACCTATAAAATAATTTGACGAAGAAAACTAATTAGCTTCTTAAAATTTTCTATGCACGTAAAAGAAATCAAATGGAGAAATATGCATATCAAGCTCCTTGCATTGGCTCGTTATGGTACATTTTGGGTTGTGTCTCCGACAGTACATACAATTCCCTATCAGAAAGACCATGAAAACACGAGCACATGTGAAGCCCACGTGATCGGGATTTCGGCATCTAAACCACAGCTTCTTGCCGTAGGGATGTCCAAGCAATTTCGAGTGCCTCTTCAACAGATGATGCGCCTTTAAGCTTGGCCTTGTCGACCAGAGGTTGGCTCCTTGCCAGTTTGGGAAGCAGTTGAAATTCCTGGGAAATGTAACAAGACATCAGATTACAGCTTGGAAACCCGCCAATAATATAGCAAATCCGGCAGCGTTTTGACAGCGAGTTTAGGGCTGGGTAACTAGCTTTTCTTTTCTCTTCTTTTTCCCCTTTTCCGATTCATGGCAATTATAGATAGAAGAATAAATCAGTCAACAATGGCATGTTGAAACTCAAGAATTACAAGTACCTCAGGGCTACCACTTTCAACAAGAACTCCTTTAAGTCGACCTGTAGGGCAACAATATAACATTAGCTCCCTATTAGCAGCTATATTATGTACCAGAGAGAGAGAGAGAGAGAGAGAGAGAGAGAGGGCCATGAGGATTATTTGAGGCGTTTGGTTCCTCCTAGATAGCTAGGATAAGAGACAAGAAAATATATACCATTACTAAATTTGTTTGGCATGCAAATTTTGCCTTCATTCTCAACTATCTCAGCTCTACTATCGGGGTCCAGATCAGTCATTAGTTTTGTCCCAATTTAGCAACAATCTCTACCCTTGACAGACCTCGATACTCCCATTGACAGACCAAGACACTGCCGTCATGGCAACAAATCAAATACCGCAACTTGAAAGTTCTTCCCTAGTGGACTGTTTGTCCCTTCTTTAAATGGGTACTAACTTACGATGACCCTTCACAGCTATTAATTTTGATTGTGAAACAAAATTGATTTTGAGCCTTGCATCAGTAACAAATAAAACTATTTTCTCATTGGACAACCAAAGTCTTATTACAAAAGTTTAGGGAGGAGAGTGATTATCAAGAACGTTTTCATAAGTTGCCATATCATAGGTTGTGGTAGTCTCTAATACCAATTTGGTGCAACACTGCAACCTTAGGAGGCTAACACAACGGAATTAAAATTTCTTTAAGCATACTGACCCACTAATATGTGAATAATACGGACATAACGATAATGTGAAAAGGACAAAAGATGAAAAAACAAATCAGAAGAAGAGAAGACAGAGAATACAGAATGCCTCATGCAAAACTCTTAAGAGGACGAGAATTGACAAATTGATTATTGAGAACAAAAGGTGCATATTATCAACCCGTACAATTTTATATTATAAAAAAAAAGACAAAAAACAAAATCCTTGGGCCAAAATATTTCATAGAAAATAGTGGAAACAATGGAATATTAAAAGGTGGTTGCCAAGGATTGGGTGGCAGGGGAAAGAAAAGAAAACATTAGGAAATTTATAATTTAGGATTAAGAAACGAATATATTTAGCCAAAATACAAAACAGAATGGATTTCAAGTTATATTCATATTGGTTTTATTTTTATGATTCCATTTCATATGAACATAACTATTATGAGAATATCCAGAAAATCATGGTCTCAACCAAAATTTATATTGGTGCGTTGGTTATAACATTCATCCCAACAGAGATCTTCACTATCAAATTAAGTAGAAAAAAATAAGAAGACAATATCAGCCTTTATTTGGACAGAAGGTTCACTAGAACATAATTTTTACTTCTAAGAGTCCAACATAGGGAAGATGAGGCCTAATAGTGCAACAAAAGCATGGAGTCTGAGAACTGTTAATGAAGGAACCTTGATATACCCTTCATCATCTCCAGGCGCAATAGTTGATTCCGTCATATTATGCAGTTTATCGGCAGCGGCACTGAAAAGGAATACAACATTATAAGAAATGTGAGGAGATGAATAAAAACATGGCACAGCATGAAGGTTGTCGGAAAAAATGACCAAAAAAATTCGAACAAAAGCTCAACAAAAGTAAATAGCAAGTAATAGTATCATCGTCTAAAAGATAATAAACAAAAGTATGTATACTTGTCATGAAAAAAAATAAAAATGTCAACGCTTAACGAAACATGGGAGAAGGCATGAAAGGAAGATATGTGATAGGAGGTCTCTTGAGGCCACGTAAGTTCACTCCATTTCCCATAATCACCTCCAGTAGGTTCTTCCCAGAGCAATGAATCCACCTCCACAATGAGTGACTGCTAAATGACAGCAAGCCATGACTTCGTATGCTATCACAATCCTGGGTCTTCAAATATAACTGCACTGCAAGCCTGAAATTCATCAACTGGAAATTCCTAAGTAATTGGATTCCTCGGAAAAATAAATTTAAAATTTGTCTGATCCTGTGCAATCATATTTTTCAAAAAGGTTGGCTGCTCAAAATTTCACGGAGAGGTTTGTATGCTGTCTATATCCAAACTACGAATCTAATCTATGAGGTGTGTTGAATAAATAAGATATGAGCATTGAATCAAGCAGCTCGAAATCTGCCTACATTCATACGATGTGACGGGTGTTGTAAACCTAGGTATCAAAGAAATAGTATGCTTTCTTTCTCTAATCTCTATTCAAAATATGAGAAGCTTATTTAACTGTTTCGTTGAGCAGACTTGCTGCCAGTATTCATATTCTATCAACACAATCTTTATAACAAATTAATTAATAATGATATTAAAATATCAACACGATTGATGATTCCAATTCCAATGCTTGGCGTTGGCAAGCTGCAGTACCTCCTCAGACCCTTTATTGTCTGCACTGCAGTCTGCGGAGTCCATCAAGGTCTAAGGAAACTATTAACCGAGGCATATAAGAAATAATTTGTTTGCGTTAACACTGCCTAGCACTAAAAGTTAATTCTTTATGTGTTAAATAAAATAAGAATAGCGCATAGATTTTGAGAGACAGAAAGATTTATCTTTAGGCCAGCTACTGATTCACAACCTAATCCAATATAACTTGTGCATGCACTACCAGATTCAGACTCAGTAGGGTGAGATGGAGACACAACTGTCTCTATAACAAATTAATTAAATTAACCAACACGATTCCAATTCCAATGATTGCCAAAACTAAAAAATTAACAAGTACCTATATTTACCAGATCCACGCCGGCGGTCCGATGATATCACGATAGGTGGGGATTGGCGAGTAGAGCAGGAATCGTCGAATTTGCGGCGGACTCGACCGAGGCTGGCATGTGGTGGTGATTTGGAGTTGGGGCGCTCATCCCTCGGCCTCGTCTGGTCAGCATCTACGGTCTGCCTGTCTTGCGTTGAAGCGGCGTGGAGCAAGAGTGCCCTCGTGAACGAAGACGATACACGCCGGCGTGGAGCAAGAGTGCCCTCGTGAACGAAGACGATACACGCCGGCGTGGAGCGTGGAACGGTGGACGAGTGGGTGCCCCAAACCAAGAAAATCGATTGGGCGACCGCCTTCTGGGCCTTAGCTCGGGGCCGGCACCTTGATGAGTGTCATAAGTGTTGTTTCGATTTTAAAGAAACTATATCGTTTTGCGCTGTCCAAAAACTATTAACCATAACATAATATATGCTTTCTCTTATCCTTTGCACTTTGCACCACCAACATGGACTTACTATGTGTTTTAACGCTGTTTGTTTTTCTTCATTTCAAAATGTGACAATGGCAAATTATATAATGATAATAATAATAATAATAATAAGTTACATTGTAAATTTTAATTTTTAATAATATTACACCATCGATTGCATCAACAAATTAAATGACACCTAAGGTATTCTGCATGGTACTCGTTTTTCAATTAAAACCCCTTTATATATTATTTACCTTCAGATATGTAATTCCTATTATTTAATTTTATTTTGTCTATGTTGATTTGAACAATATTACTTCCGACGTTGCTTCCCTTTTCTACGTTAATATCTGATGCGTGCGATTCAAATATCGACCTACTATATGAGACTTTATATGTTATTATTATTATTATTATTATTATTTTAATATATATTTATTTTTTAAAATAATTATTAGAATTAAATTGAATATTAATGTATTAATAAATATGTTTATAAAATTTTATAACAATTCAACGCGTGATTTTTGTGTAAATTTAACCGTTAAAAAGTAATTAATTAATTAATTAATTAACTGTAATTAATTAATTAATTAATTATCGATTACTTTCTTTCAGATAAATTTATATAGAAATTATCGTTGATCGTATATAAATATGATATCAAAATCATTAGTGCCACCGAACACACACATGTAGTGATGACAAATTTATCGCCAATTTAAATCAAATAATATATTAATTCTTCCTTATTGGGTGAGAAGGTATCATAATACTTTTAAGGAATAAATTTCTATAATTTTCTTTATTCCTGGCTTACTTCTTTTATTATTATTATTATTATTATTATTATTATTATTATCTCTAACTTCTTTATTCCTATACCTAGCACCCATCAAACTATGATAAACTATTATTGTTTGAATGATTTAATTATTTATTTTAGAAGGAGGAAGGGATAGGAGAAGGCGCGTATGTGTGTAGGTGCGTGGAAGGCAGAAGAAAGGAAGAGAGAGGTGAGAGAAGAACGGTATTTGCGTGCCCCAGCCATGCATATTTATATTTTTGTACATTATTATTTTTGTATATTAATGTGTTAGTTTAAAATATTTATTTTTTATTAATATATATTTATATATAATTATTAATTATATGATCGGTTCAACCACTAACTCTACGGTTGAATCAGTGATTCGATCACTCAGTGCCTTAGCTGGATTGATTACAAAAATAAGCATATATTCGTCTCCTATCTTAACTATTACAAACAATCATTATCATAAATTATTAATATTATTATTGACCATCCTTCCACGAGTTCGGATCCATTTAAAGGCTCCTATCTAAATTCTAAAGGCTCCTTTCTAAGCCTATATTTACTACACTCCCTCGTATAACAATTAACAATCCATCCTAGAGAAAAAAGCTTTGTTGGAATGGATTCAGGCATTTTACTCCAGGACCTTCAATTCACAGCTGCTGCATTGAACTAAAATAATGTATAAATATTTGAACCGTACTATCTCTCTCACTGGCTGCAGAATACATAACGGGCAGGCAAGAGTAATAAAGTGACTTATTATTAATATTATTATTATTATTGTTGTTGTTGTTGTTGTTATTAGCTTTATGTGGTGGTCTTGGCCTGGGTGAGAGAAGGTGCGTGGGAGGAAGAAAGAACAAACAAACAAATAAATGGTATGCGGAGAATGTACTCATTATGATCATGGTCGACCAAAGAATCTCATGGATGACATCACCATAGCTACTGGCGATGTGTGAGACCCTCCTGGATGACGTGCCGAGTAAATGCATGGATGCCATCAGTAGACTTATGAATGGTGTCACCGGGAAAACCTTACGAGCGACCCAAAATCGGTTTGATTTTGGATTTCAAACGCGGTTTAATAGGCCAGGATATGGCTTAATTTGACGCTAGATATGACTTTAATACACCAAGATTGGTTACGAGGCAGGCCGGGATAGAAGTTTCTTTGATGAAGTAATAGGCCAGGATATTGGCTTAATTTGATGTATTTTTTTCGCTTCATCCGCACAGCAAGCAACTCCCCTCCCCACTGTGCGAGCTCTCCCCTGATGCAATGCCCCCCACTCCTGCATGAGCTCTTCCGGCGCGACGGCTCCTCCCCAGGCGAGATCTCCTCTCGCGCGACCTCCCCCCGGGGAGATCTCCCCTGCACGACACCCCCCCCCCCCCCCCCCCGACGCGACTGCATCCCCCTGCACGAGCTCCCCCGGTGCGACGGCCCCCTGTGCGAAGGATCCCTCCTGCGCGACGGCTCCCCTCCCTGCACGACAGCTCCCCCACGCAAAATCTCTCCCTACACGAGCTTCCCCCCGAGACGGCCTCCCTGTGCGAAGGTTCCCCCCTGCGCGACGGCTCCCCTCCCTGCACGACGGCTCCCCCCAGGCGTGATCTCCCCCCGCACGAGCTTCCTCCCAGTGCGACGGCTCCCCAAGGTGAGATCTCCCCCTGCACCTCCCGAAATGCACCGCTGCCATAAAAAACAGAAAACATTTTTATAAAAAATTATCTCCAAACAAAAAATTAATATTCAATTTATCAAAATATAATTTTTAAATACAATTTCTAAGAATAACTTTTTAAAATAAAAAACTAAAATCCTGGATAACGTCCCGAGTAAACTTATGGATGACGTCACCAGAGAAACCTCATGGGCGACCCAAGTACAATGTCATCAGGAACCTCATGGATGACGCCATCATAGCTACTAGCGATGTACGTACCCTTTTTATATTTTAAATATAATATTATATTTACTCATATAATATAACATAATTATATTTAAAAAAATTACTATGGAAGGATATGACGAAAACAAATATACGCACTAAACAGGCCTAAAAAGTTTAACTTTTTTCACATTAATATGGGACATTTTATTATTATTATAATATTTTTTTCTTGGACTATTCTTATGTGTTATTGAACTGTTTGGTTGGGTTAATTAGTCTTTTGCTTTTAATGCTCGGGAGTCTTTCATATCATGACTGAAATTGCATTAAACTTAAAAATTTTCGAAGGCGGTCGCACAGGTAATTCATATAGTAACATTTTCATTATTGTTCAATTGGTATTTATATTTTAAAATAAAAAAATCACACCAGTACAATGGCAAGGAGAATATTCCTGCATAAATTTCTTATATAATGTACTTGGTAATAACTTTTTCTAATTTTCAATTCTATGTCGATTTTCAACATCACATGAGAACCAATGACACCAAATTCGTGTTACAAACGACAGATAATATATTTTCATTCGTGTTATATTCGTGTTATAAGAGTAGAAAACTATGCTCACATCTTAAGATTTGTTTGTCAAAGTGAATAATTATGAAATTTATTCTTCAACGCAATACAATTTGACTATGATAAAAAATATATAGAAAAAAGACTACAATGACATGTCATCTTGTCTCTTGTTTGATTAGACAATCATGTGTTTTTTAAAAAAACTTTCGAGATAACTATAAATTTCAACGGTGACAATTATAAATATTGTGTACATATATATTTCAGATTGATATGTCATTTGAAGATGGAGAAGTGAATGTTGGCTAGATTTTCTTTGGGGATTTTCTTTTGTTCCAGGTTAGTTTTGATTACTCACATTACATAAGTAGGCCTTTACACAATTTTTTTCTTTTAAGATATGATTTCTCAACCTTGAATCTTAAAAAAAATTATTTTGGAGCGAATGAATTAATCAAATTGACAATCATATGCTGATGTGTCACAATCCAACCTGTAAATAATTAATATGCAAAATATTATCTATTGCAATACATTAGCATCTGATTATTTTATCCAGCTCCAAATTAGAATTATTTCAACCCGCTAGATGTCATTGCTGCCCTCCTGCTTGCCATTGCTGTGCTAGCTTCTGCCCGCTGGTGGCTGCCATCCTCCACTCATGTTCGATGTTGCCACAATCTCCTCCTCTCAGACGGTCAGATCAGACTACTCCAGCCCATTGGCTACCGCTGTTGGGCTAGCTGGAGACCTCCTGCCCATTGACGGCTGATTTGGATTTGCAAATTGCAATTCATTTTCTGAATTTTGACTTCTGACTTATGAGACAGTGAGACTCAGTCACTGAATTGAGGTATAGATTTGTCGTTTTCATAATTGTGTTTGCCGTGCGTCACCTTGCTGTCAGTTGTTAGAGTGTTTTACTTTTTAATTTTTTGGGTTGAAATTGATCGGATGGTTATTGATAATAATTTGAGGCTTTAATTTCTGTTTAAAAATTATAAAAATTATAAATCTTTGAAATTCTAAATAATTGACTGAAATTATGTTTTTAATTATATTTTTTTAATTAAATTAAAATTAGATGTTACAGATTACATATTTTGTGTATTTGTATTTTAAATATAAAAAATAATTTGATAAAAAGTATTTAAGTATTTCTAATTTTTTTGTTATTGCGAGATAAATAATCACGTCTAAGTATATTTTTGAATTTAAAAAAAAAAGAAATGAAAGAACAAAATTGTGTGAGAGATAAGGGCTTCAATTGCCTTGGGCTTCCTAAATTTCGGAGCCGGCCGTGATCTCTCAACATATATAGTTGTTAAAACAGCTTTTAAAAACAGCTAGCAATGGGATCCATGGATTCATTGATGACCCCATGGCCAAGCATTCTGTGAGTTAGCACTTGACCATCGCACCAGTCAACGGCCTCAGTTTCAACAACCACGAGCCCCACGTATTTTTTGCCCCCAAGTTAACAGTAACATTGGTATGCATATTACAATATCAATTGCATCAACATATGGCATCTATGGTATTGCAAGGCACTCGTTTTTTAATTCATGTATTTAAAACACAGGCACACCTAAAATTAGGAGGCAAATATATATTAATTATAAAACAAAAGATATTATTGTTTGTGTTATTAAATAATAAAGAAACGATAATCAACGTATTTTCTGAATAAATCAATAATCATTACTAACAATGGCTTTTGAGAGTGTAATTAGATTTTCACCAACGAATTAAAATACTAAAATAATATACGTATTTGTTTTGTTGAAATTGTACTGCCCTGGTATCTTTGTCGTCACTGGCTACAGAAAGCCCAACAGGCTAGAGCAGGCGGGGAGGGAAAGCCATTTTTTCGCATTAATTAATATGGGACATTTACTGTCATAATTGTTTTATTTTTTTATTTTTGAGTAATTTTTGACTTAAAGACGAACTCATATAAGTCGCGTACGAAGAGACTGTATTCAAACAATTATGAAATTGACTTAGGATGATGTGCTTAGATTATTGGGATAGTATAATATGAAATATAATACACTTTTTTATTTGGTGAAGATAAATTTTAAATTTAAGTTCTCTCTAACGGGCAAGAAGCAAATTTGATGCCAAATATATGTCATTCACTTAATTACATACACATATTTAATTTATAATTCCCCTTGGCGATGGTGGTTGTGTTGGTGTGTTAGATTTTGGGGTGCCATGAGATTTTCGTTATGTAAGGCCGTGAGGGCAACAATACATGGCCATCGATTGGGTTGGGACACCTATATTGCGAAGGGCACTCAGTCACTCTTACACGCACATTGTATAAATTGTAGTCAATTTTCCGTCAAGTACAAATTAGACATACTAAAATTTTGTGTGTGTATATATATATATATATATAAATAGTAACACTATTAAGCATCGATTGCATCAACAAATTAAATGACACCTTTATATTCTGCATGGTACTCGTTTTTCAATTAAAACCCCTTTATATATTATTTACCTTCAGATATGTAATTCCTATTATTTAATTTTATTTTGTCTATGTTGATTTGAACAATATTACTTCCGTTGCTTCCCTTTTCTACGTTAATATCTGATGCGTGCGATTCAAATATCGACCTACTATATGAGACTTTATATGTTATTATTATTATTATTATTATTTTAATATATATTTATTTTTAAAAATAATCATTAGAATTAAATTGAATATTAATGTATTAATAAATATGTTTATAAAATTTTATAACAATTCAACACGTGATTTTTGTGTAAATTTAACCATTAAAAAGCAATTAGTAAATAAATAAATAAATTGTAATTAATTAATTAATTATCGATTACTTTCTTTCAGATAAATTTATATAGAAATCATCGTTGATCGTATATAAATATGATATCAAAATCATTAGTGCCACCGAACACACACATGTAGTGATGACAAATTTATCGCCAATTTAAATCAAATAATATATTAATTCTTCCTTATTGAGTGAGAAGATATCATAATACTTTTAAGGAATAAATTTCTATAATTGTTTTTATTCCTGACTTATTATTATTATTATTATTATTATTATTATTATTATTATTATTATTATTATTATTATTATTATTATTATTATTATTATTATCTCTAACTTCTTTATTCCTGTACCTAGCACCCATCAAACTATTATAAACTATTATTGTTTGAATGATTTAATTATTTATTTTAGAATACATTAAAATTTTGTGTAATTAACTTTTGTAATGATGGGTAAAAGTAGTATCTATCTCAAAGCTCTAACGTCAAATAATTAATATATTATAGCTTTAACCAATTTCAAGAAATTAAATTAAACCTGTTTGCCCATGGCCCATAGCAGGTTTGGCAAATATGAAAATAAGAACCGTAAATATGTTCTATTAATTTTTCAGACTACTACTCCTCTGCAGTACCGTATAATCATCAAGTTATTTGCCCATGGCCCATATATAAAACTAATATACAAGCCGAGAGGGTGCGTGGGTACTGTCAATGATGATTTGGTTCCTCCAAGCGATAGACCAGGCGTACGCATGTTTGAAAATAAATGTGAAGAGACAAGACAACAGAGATAATTAATTAATAACCCGCAGAATGACGAAAGAGGTAAGTGAGAGAGTAGGAAGAAGCCATATGCATATGCCCGCAGAATAACGAAAAAGGCAATTGAAGCTACACCACACACGACACCCGTCTGTGGCATTCTAGAGACATAATGAAGCAGCGCCTTTTCATATTTCATTATGAGTTTTGACGCAAAAAACTAAACGGGAGAGGGTGGGGTGTGAATGACATCAGCCGTCTCACCCTAGTCCCAAACCTGGATAATAATAGACGAGGCGTGCGTACTGCGTACACATGTTGAAAATAAAAGCCAGGTGTAAAAATATTATGTTTCTCGTAAAAGTTTAAAAGTATTACTATTATTATATACAAATTTTTAAGCCGTCTAATTTTTGCATCATTACACGTCATTTTTGCTTGGAATATTTATAAAATACTAAAATGCATAATTCTTTGTAGAATAAATTGTTTGTAAATGTCAGGATTCGAATTGGTTAGCTCAAAGGCTGTATGTATGAGTTTGAGAAGAAAATGAAATGGAGACGATCACATTGAGTCCTGAAATAACAAAATTGCTTGTAAAATAAACCGTGTTGAGGTTGGATAATTGACCTGAATTGAAACTAAATCAAAACCGAAATATATATGACTACATGCAATAACATGTACGTTCATAACATATTTTCCTATAATAATAGTTAATTATTAATAATTATTTTACGGTTATGTTTTAATCATAAATATTATGTTACTCATAAACATTATTATTATTATTATTATTATTATTATTATACATGAATATTTAAACCGATTAAATTTTAGGATTTCCACATCAACATCAATATTACACGTCATTTGTGTTTTGCCTAATCATCATATTGAGGCACATATATATATTTATAAAATGCTAGCTAAATTAGCCCTTGTTTCTAACGATTTTGGGTTATCTCACTCAATTCCTATCTTATTTTTCTGTTGTAACCACAGGATATACGCATCATTCTAACATATATAAACAAATAATATACTAAAATAAAACATACTAAAATAATATGCATGTGTGTGTGTATATATATATATATATATATATATAACAGTAACACTAGTATGCATATTACAGTTGCATCAACAAACGACCTTAATGTATTCTGCATGCATGGCACATTGGCACTCGTTTTTCAATTTACGTATTTTAAAAACAGGCACACTTAAAATTGGGAGGCAACTATATATTAATTACAAAGCAAAAGATATTATTGTTTGTGTTATTGAACAATAAAGAAATGATAATCATACTGAAGAAATCAATAATCATTACTAATAATGGTTTTTGAGACTGTAATTGGATTTCCTACGGATGAAATTTGCTTTTTGGCATTGTAGGTACAAATACAATTTGTTTTTATATCTTTATATTTGTTAATATTTTTAGTTTGATTAATATTATATAAATTATATTTTAAATTTTTATGAGAAAAAAAAAACAAAAAGATGATTTGAAATCGTGGCTTGATAGCAGGCAGCCTTTTGATTTGGTACTGGGTGAAAGAAATTATGAGCGACGATTTCTTTCATGCTGTACAAAGAGATCCTTCCATGCTCTCTCGCTGCAGCACTTTATTTATTATTATTACTCGCTGCCAAGAGAGATGGGCCACGTTTTGATTTTTATTGAACGACGTGAATTATGACCACGCACATTTCAGCATTCATGAGGGGTTTCACTTTTTCCCGCAACTCACGCATTTTTGTAAATTAAACGTCATCGTTTTAAGCATTAATAATGAAGCTTTATTGATTCACACAGATTCATTAATTAATGAGACGTGACAAAACATATATTCTGCAAGAACGGCACGTGGCGCCATCACTGGCCTCAGTTTCAACAACCACGAGCACCACGGATTTTTTTTGCTCCCAATTTAATTAATATATAGTAACACTAGTATGCATGCATATATATATATTACGGCATCAATTGCATCAACAGATGAGATGTATGGCACTCGTTTTTTAATTCACGTATTTAAAACACATGCACACCCAAAATTAGGAGGCAAATATATATGTACGAAGGAGGGGTAGGGAAGGAGAGGGGCTCAAGGTCACCCCCGGTGCCTGCCACCATTGAAGGAGGGATTCGGAGTCGGCATGGCAAGGAGAAAAGCAAGCATGATAAGATTCAGATTGGATGGGTGTATTAATTAGAAACAGTATTATCGTAAATTTTTTTATAATATTAAATTATTATTTACAAATATTTTTTGTAAGTGGGTGTATTAAGAAATGTATAATACAATCATGTTTTCCAATATTACGAAGAGCAGTGAGTCACTCTTACATCGAATGGGTTGGGAGTTGGGACACCTATATTGCGAAGGGCACTCAGTCACTCTTACACGCACATTGTAGAAATTGTAGTCAATTTTCCGTCAAGTATGACTACAATAACATGTACGTCCATAACATATTTTTTACGGTTATGTTTTAATCATAAATATTATGTTACTCATAAACATTATTATTATTATTATTATTATACATGAATATTTAAACCGATTAAATTTTAGGATTTCCACATCAACATCATTACACGTCATTTACTTGTATGCGTGTTTTGCCTAATCATCATATTGAGGCACATATATATATTTATAAAATGCTAGCTGAATTAGCCTTTGTTTCTAACTAGATTTTCGGTTATCTCTCACAATTCCTGTCTTATTTTTCTGTTGTAACCACCGGCTATACGCATCATTCTAACAGGTATCAATTTTATATATATATATATATATATATATATATATATATATATATATATATATATATATATATATATATATATATATATATATATATAAGAATTAAAATTTAATTTTAATTTATTTAACGCATCATGGCCTACCTTTCTACCGCAGTGCGAATGGGATGCGACCAATAGTTGAAATTGTAATCAATTTTCTGTCAAGTAAAACTTTTCCACCAACAAATTAAACATACTAAAATAATATGTATATATATGTATATATATAACAGTAACACTAGTATGCATATTACAGTTGCATCAACAAACAACCTTAATGTATTCTGCATGCATGGCACTCGTTTTTCAATTTACGTATTTTAAACACATGTACACTTAAAATTAGGAGGCAAATATATATTAATTATAAAGCAAAAGATATTATTGTTTGTGCTATTGAACAATAAAGAAATGATAAATTTAAAATACTAAAATGATATTATTGTATTTGCTTGGTTGAAATTGTACTGCCCCGCTCTCTCCGTAATTTTGTCGCCAGGGGGGGGGGGGGGGGGGGGGGGGGTCCAGGGAGGAAAGCGAATTTGTTTAAGAGGGTCGGGCAGGCAGGGGAGGAAATTGCACAGAAAGCCTAACAGGCTTGGGCAGGGCATGGAGGGAGGAAAAGCAAATTTGTTTTTTAGCATTAACTGCCATGCACAATTAATTTGTCGTCACTGCGTTGCCTACGGAACGCCCATGCCATAACATATAAAAACTTAGAGTGGGGTCTGGAGCATATAGTTTTAGGGTGAACGGTGAAGCTGCCTATTCCCCAGTATATATTTATTCGAAAGGGGCGGAGGAGGGTTGTTGTAATGATAATAAATTTTTATTAATGACATACGTAACTTGTACTCTCATTTTTTAATATATGTGATATAATAAACAGTACACAAGCCTAAAATTATTATAAAAGATTATGTATGAAATGGTTTGAAAATAATTCCAATTCAACGGGCTAGCTGGTCAGCCAAAATCGTTTGGTCTCTCGGTACTACTCAGCGTTATGATGATAGCTACCCCCCACCATTGCAATTGCTATTGGGGGTGTGACTATTCACAAGAATAATAATAATAATAATAATAATAATAATAATAATAATAAGAGATTAAGAGTGCATTTTGAAGGGCGCGTGACTGAAAGAAGTACGTAGAGCATGGGCGGCAATGTCACTTCGACGTGACAAGACCAACCGTGATCAGCATACAAACCTCCAATTTGACGTTTCGTCGTCTGCATCAACGTTGAGGAAACTAGATAAATAGTAATTATAACCCCATTTTATAATTCAATTTAATTTAATTTAATTTAATGAAGCAGTCTTTTAATATTTTATGCTAAGCACTAACGGGAGAAGGGGTGGGTGTGAATGACATCAGCCCTCACGTCCTTCCCCGTATTTTTGTTTTGTGGTGAGGGAGAAAAGCGAATTTGTTTAATCAACATGGGCTCGGGCAGGCAGGGCCAGGGGAGGAAATTGTACGGAAAAGCCTAAGAGGCTTGGGCAGGCAGGGGAGGAAAAGCAAATTTGCGTTTCGGCATTAACTGCCCGGGCACAATTTGTCGGAACGCCTAGGCGAGAGAAGGCGCGTGGGAGGCAGGAGGAAGGGAGAGCAGAAGGCGCGTATGTGTGTAGGTGCGTGGAAGGCAGAAGAAAGGAAGAGAGAGGTGAGAGAAGGAGCGTGGGGACTTTACCAAGGGTATCTGTGTGTCTATGTGTGCACGCAGGTGTACACATGCATATATCCAGCCAAATAAAAAATTGGAGTGGGGTTTTGAGCATATACTTTGAATTGCTGCCTAATGCCGATGCCCCGGAATTTGGTTGTTGTAATGATAATAATAATTATTAATTATTTTAATAGAAAAGTAAAAAATTCTATTTTAAAATATTTATATATAGCAATGAAAAATATTGTATCAAAATAGATTCTGGGTTCATTAATTCGTCTATTCAACCATGTCACATGGTATTACTTCATAAATTACGCAATTTTTGTTTAAATTTAAAGCCAAGCCTAATTTCGAATCAATAATTTAAAATCAGTATCAAAATTGCTATGTTTAAATTTTGTATCACGTGTTAGGCTGCTTTTGGTATTTGATATAACACGTGACAATACTAGTAATTTTACTAATTAAAAATAAAGTATTATTCGGATCATTCTTTTAAATGGTATAAATAATATATTTTGTGAATTAGTGTCATCTGAGATGTATCAATAAAAATCTAATGGCATTAATAATATGGTACTAATATAACATTTTTATTTTATATACGTACTCAATCTAAATGCACCACTGAGGGAAAATTTCTCCCAAAGGAGCTAATCACCCTATTTGTATAAAGTCATCAAGCTATTGGGAAAAATAAAAAAATAAAGTCATTGACAACCCTATTTGTATTGTCAACATAAGTCATCAAACTATTTTAAAAAACTTCTCCGTAACATAAATAAACTAAAAAAATAAATGATTTTACTGCCAATGGAAAAAAAAAACCATATACGATAATGCTAGGGAGTTGTGTTGTTTATTTAAGCGAATTAGTAAATTATTTTGAAATTATATTGGATGTTAGTTTTCATAAAATAAATGTATTAATTATCTTCACTCGTTTTTGTTCGGCATTGCTACTGGCTTTTCTCCTGAGTCTTCATGGTGACGATTGATGAGTTTTAACTCTAATATTTAAAATTGATAAAAACTTCCACCATCCATCATTATCAATTTTCTTAGAAATTAAGCTTTATTTTTATCCCTATCATTAATTACATACACATATTTAATTTATAATCTCCCCTGAGCGATGGTGGTTGAGTTGGTGTGTTAGTGCGAAAGGCAGTGCCGGATACTATTTTCATGGCCTTTCGCTTTTGTTTGTCGTCGAGGATGTCCTGGCTTCAATATCGAGTGTCCGCCACAAACAAAAGCGGGAAAGCAATGAGTCGTTATAGTTTACGTTTGAAAACTTGATCGTTAGCATTTGAAATGAAGAAAACAAAAAAAACAAAAAAACAAAAGGGAGCATAAGTTTTTTTTTTTTTTTTGAGATTGCAATATATATATACACACACATGCAAAGGACACTGTGAATGGTTGTCATGGTTTCTAGGGAGAAGATTCTTGCCTGTTGAGAATGAATCATCAATGGGCCTTTAAATAGATCCGCACGAGAGAGAGAGAGCGTGTCGCGGAAGCTTCATTTGTCGAGAGTAGGACCCACGGTGCACTTAAGCTACGTTGACCTGTGTGGACTCCAAGTATACTACCGGCTAAAATAGCCTATAAATCAGATCATATTTCGCAATCAATAAATATAAATATATTCAATTAGATAATTTTATATCATTTTATCATAATTCACTCCTCCGATCCGCACACCATGACGATGCAGCCGAGCTTGCATGATTTTTCCTCGAAAGTCGAAAGCATAGCTCTGTCGATTTCATACGTGTGACTTTTCCCCTAAAGCATAGTTTTGTCGATTTTATTGGTTGATCGATCGATATTCAGTTAGTTGTGTTGTTGGAATATTTGTCCTGCATCGCTTAAGGACGAGAAAGTTAAGGTATATATAAGAAGAAAGAAGGCTTTAAATGTTACGATGCGTTTTAAAGCCGTGCGGGCCGATGTGGTGAGCCCAAAGCGGACAGTAACGTGACACTTAATCGGGCCTTTACCTATGCTCGATTTTAACAAACTGGTATCAGAGCCCATTTGTCCTGTTGTTATCCCCGTTAAGTGTTTCGTGATATCGAAAGTCTTCTCGGCGTGGTGTGATCGAGCGGCGTGTCCCGTTAGTGCGGCGGTATCTGGGTTATGATGTCACTTTAATATCGAACCGGTTTGATCTCTCTACAAGGCGTGGATTGAGGGGGAGTTACAATAAAAATCTCCAGTTTCGTAGGTGTGTCTCCAACCTACGGTATACGGTCGATGTGTGACAAAGGGGGAGATTGTTGGGATATTTGTCCACATCGCTTAAGGACGAGAAAGTTAAGGCATATATAAGAAGAAAGAAAACTTTAAATGTCACGACGCGTTTTAAAGCCGTGCGGGTTAATGTGGCAAGCCCAAAGCAGACAGTATCGTGACACTTAATCGAGCTTTTACCTATGCCCGATTATAACATGTGTTATGTCGTGTGTTCAAATTTGTTAACAATTTTTTCCAGATTCAATTTGCCTACAAATTAATCATTAGATTATATTAAAATTTTATAAGTCTAATATAATTTTTGATAGTTTATTAAAATTTATTTTTCGCTCTATTGAAGTTTATATTAATAAATCAAATAGCTTTTAAAATATAATTAAGAATAACTTTTCCCGACAATCAATTAATTTTAAAACGTTAATATTTAAATTCTGACAAAATATTAAAACAAATTATGTTTTTACTCTCTCCCTGCCTCTAGTTCCCCCATTTCTGAAACCCTTGAGATCAATGCTTCCCCGGTACAGGTTCCGGATACCCTTTTCCCCTTTGCCCGTGAGATTCTCTTCCAGAGGCAGAGGGACCCTGGCAAAGGGAAGGCCCCATGTTATCTTTCTCTCGTCCCACCCACGGCTACTCCTGGTCTCTCTCGTCCTCTTCCTCTGTCTGTTCCCCCCCCGCTCCAGCAACCCCTTCTCCCCTGTTCACCTCCTTTTTCGATATCCCTGCACCCTTCAAGGCTCGCATGGATGCCGATCGGGACGCTATAGTCCAATCTTTTGCTCGCCTTGAGTCATTGCATGTGGAGTCCTTTCTGGAGATGCATGCGACGTACGCTCTCTCTAAGGCATGTATGCTTAGCAGAAGGCTCAGTCTATAACCCTCCAGGACAGGACATGTATACGACCCTTGTTAACATCATGGCTGTGTAGAAGAGAGGAGAGCAAACTGTTTATGGCTGGGCAAAGATAATCGTCTTGATGGTGAGCCGAAGTATTTAGAATTTCCTGCGGTTGCAGTCATCAAGCCATCATCTCCAAAAGAAGCCAACGAGCATATCATGATTGTTGGTGAGTGGAAAACTCACATGAAAGATGTGTTGAAGTGGTAGTTATCGTTTGAACGACCGAAAGCCTCTGTGCCACCGGAGGAAGGAAGAGTGAGGCATTCCTGCAAGCTAAAATGGAATATGAAGCGGGTTGCGTCTTAATGCAGCACTAGAATGGCTGCATCAAAGCTATTAAGGATGCCCTGATCTGACAGGTTGTGAGGATGTAATTATGGATGCTTTCTCTCTAAATTGTAATTTCATTTTCTTAATGAAATACATCTTCTTTCTGAATCTCTGATCAAGTGGTGATTGAGTTGCCTAAGGGGGGAGCTTAAGCAAAAAGGAAATTAAAATTAAAACCATTCAAAGTTTGAAGAAAAGGTCAAAACTATTTGAGACTCGAATGCTATTCGCCAACAATACCAACCATAGGCATTGTCGTGATGTCACAAATGTCCTTAATATCAAATCATATATTATTTTTAAATATATGATCAGAAATATATTTTATTAATATATAATTTGCTTACAGGACTAATTTAATGCAAAATGAAAAATACTGTGACTAATTTTGATTGTCCTGAGAAAAGCATAAATGAAAATAGTAGGATATAATTTTGTTTTGGTTTTTCTTTTTTCTTAAAAAAGATCCATCCTTGATACCAGAGTTGACGTCCAAGCCTTAACCGGTCCTTAGGGACGTGGACCAATTGCGAGACCCATATATTCATACTTATCGGATGCGAACCGGACGGGCCGATTAGACGGGTGAATCGGTGACCAAAGACTTAACCTGTCCGATTTTTTAATTGGATCATTTCTGCAAATCAGAGAAACCCGGCTGACCCGGCCGGTTTTTAAAAATTATAAAATATTATTTAATTTAATTTATAATATAATTTTAATTTAAAATTAATGACTAATATTGACATTTCACCTTAATATATTTTCAAACTTTATTTATTTATTTTTTATTATAAATTTATGTCATTAAACTTTTAAATTTATGTTAAAAATATATATTAAAAATAAATAATGTTATATTAGAAGTATAATTTTAATGTGTTAGTTTAAAATATTTATTTTTTATTAATATATATTTATATATAATTATTAATTATATGACCGGTTCAACCACTTACTCAACAGTTAAATCAGTGACCCGATCATCCGGTGCCTTAGTTGGATCGATGTCCAGTCCGATTCTTGATAACTATGCATATATTCATCTCCTACCGTAACTATTACAAACAATAATTATCATAAATTATTAATATTATTATTGACCATCCTTCCCACGAGTTCGGATCCATTAAAAGGCTCCTATCTAAATTCTAAAGGCTCCTTTCTAATCCTATCTTTACTACACTCCCTCGTATAACAATTAACAATCCATCTTAGAGAAAAAAGCTTTGTTGAAATGGATTCAGGCATTTTACTCCAGGACCTTCAATTCACAGCTGCTGCATTGAACTAAAATAATGTATAAATATTTGAAATTGTGTGAGAGATAAGGGCTTCAATTGCCTTGGGCTTCCTAAATTTCGGAGCCGGCCGTGATCTCCCAACATATATAGTTGTTAAAACAGCTTTTAAAAACAGCTAGCTATGGGATCCATGGATTCATTGATGACCCCATGGCCAAGCATTCTGTGAGTTAGCACTTGACCATCGCACCAGTCAACGGCCTCAGTTTCAACAACCACGAGCCCCACGTATTTTTTGCCCCCAAGTTAACAGTAACATTGGTATGCATATTACAATATCAATTGCATCAACATATGGCATCTATGGTATTGCAAGGCACTCGTTTTTTAATTCATGTATTTAAAACACAGGCACACCTAAAATTAGGAGGCAAATATATATTAATTATAAAACAAAAGATATTATTGTTTGTGTTATTAAACAATATAATAAAGAAACGATAATCAACGTATTTTCTGAATAAATCAATAATCATTACTAACAATGGCTTTTGAGAGTGTAATTAGATTTTCACCAACGAATTAAAATACTAAAATAATATACGTATTTGTTTTGTTGAAATTGTACTGCCCTGGTATCTTTGTCGTCACTGGCTACAGAAAGCCCAACAGGCTAGAGCAGGCGGGGAGGGAAAGCCATTTTTTCGCATTAATTAATATGGGACATTTATTGTCATAATTGTTTTATTTTTTTTATTTTTGAGTAATTTTTGACTTAAAGACGAACTCATATAAGTCGCGTACGAAGAGACTGTATTCAAACAATTATGAAATTGACTTAGGATGATGTGCTTAGAGTATTGGGATAGTATAATATGAAATATAATACACTTTTTTATTTGGTGAAGATAAATTTTAAATTTAAGTTCTCTCTAACGGGCAAGAAGCAAATTTGATGCCAAATATATGTCATTCATTTAATTACATACACATATTTAATTTATAATTCCCCTTAGCGATGGTGGTTGTGTTGGTGTGTTAGATTTTGGGGTGCCATGAGATTTTCGTTATGTGAGGCCGTGAGGGCAACAATACATGGCCATCGATTGGGTTGGGACACCTATATTGCGAAGGGCACTCAGTCACTCTTACACGCACATTGTATAAATTGTAGTCAATTTTCCGTCAAGTAAAATTTTTCCGCCAACAAATTAGACATACTAAAATTTTATATATATATATAAATAGTAACACTATTAAGCATCGATTGCATCAACAAATTAAATGACACCTTTATATTCTGCATGGTACTCGTTTTTCAATTAAAACCCCTTTATATATTATTTACCTTCAGATATGTAATTCCTATTATTTAATTTTATTTTGTCTATGTTGATTTGAACAATATTACTTCCGTTGCTTCCCTTTTCTACGTTAATATCTGATGCGTGCGATTCAAATATCGACCTATATGAGACTTTATATGTTATTATTATTATTATTATTATTTTAATATATATTTATTTTTAAAAATAATCATTAGAATTAAATTGAATATTAATGTATTAATAAATATCTTTATAAAATTTTATAACAATTCAACGCGGGATTTTTGTGTAAATTTAACCGTTAAAAAGTAATTAGTAAATAAATAAATAAATTGTAATTAATTAATTAATTAATTATCAATTACTTTCTTTCAGATAAATTTATATAGAAATCATCGTTGATCGTATATAAATATGATATCAAAATCATTAGTGCCACCGAACACACACATGTAGTGATGACAAATTTATCGCCAATTTAAATCAAATAATATATTAATTCTTCCTTATTGGGTGAGAAGGTATCATAATACTTTTATAAGGAATAAATTTCTATAATTGTTTTTATTCCTGGCTTATTATTATTATTATTATTATTATTATTATTATTATTATTATTATTATTATTATTATTATTATTATCTCTAACTTCTTTATTCCTATACCTAGCACCCATCAAACTATTATAAACTATTATTGTTTGAATGATTTAATTATTTATTTTAGAATACATTAAAATTTTGTGTAATTAACTTTTGTAATGATGGGTAAAAGTAGTATCTATCTCAAAGCTCGATCTAACGTCAAATAATTAATATATTATAGCTTTAACCAATTTCAAGAAATTAAATTAAACCTGTTTGCCCATGGCCTATAGCAGGTTTGGCAAATATGAAAATAAGAACCGTAAATATGTTCTATTAATTTTTCAGACTACTACTCCTCTGCAGTACCGTATAATCATCAAGTTATTTGCCCATGGCCCATAAAACTAATAAACAAGCCGAGAAGGTGCGTGGGTACTGTCAATGATGATTTGGTTCCTCCAAGCGATAGACCAGGCGTACGCATGTTTGAAAATAAATGTGAAGAGACAAGACAACAGAGATAATTAATTAATAACCCGCAGAATGACGAAAGAGGTAAGTGAGAGAGTAGGAAGAAGCCATATGCATATGCCCGCAGAATAACGAAAGAGGCAATTGAAGCTACACCACAGCACGACACTCCGTCTGTGGCATTCTAGAGACATAATGAAGCAGCGCCTTTTCATATTTCATTATGAGTTTTGACGCAAACCTGGATAATAATAGACGAGGCGTGCGTACTGCGTACACATGTTGAAAATAAAAGTCAGGTGTAAAAATATTATGTTTCTCGTAAAAGTTTAAAAGTATTACTATTATTATATACAAATTTTTAAGCCGTCTAATTTTTGCATCATTACACGTCATTTTTGCTTGGAATATTTATAAAATACTAAAATGCATAATTCTTTGTAGAATAAATTGTTTGTAAATGTCAGGATTCGAATTGGTTAGCTCAAAGGCTGTATGTATGAGTTTGAGAAGAAAATGAAATGGAGACGATCACATTGAGTCCTGAAATAACAAAATTGCTTGTAAAATAAACCGTGTTGAGGTTGGATAATTGACCTGAATTGAAACTAAATCAAAACCGAAATATGACTACATGCAATAACATGTACGTTCATAACATATTTTCCTATAATAATAGTTAATTATTAATAATTATTTTACGGTTATGTTTTAATCATAAATATTATGTTACTCATAAACATTATTATTATTATTATTATTATTATTATACATGAATATTTAAACCGATTAAATTTTAGGATTTCCACATCAACATCAATAATACACGCCATTTGTGTTTTGCCTAATCATCATATTGAGGCACATATATATTTATAAAATGCTAGCTAAATTAGCCCTTGTTTCTAACGATTTTGGGTTATCTCACTCAATTCCTATCTTATTTTTCTGTTGTAACCACAGGATATACGCATCATTCTAACATATATAAACAAATAATATACTAAAATAAAACATACTAAAATAATATGCATGTATATACATATATATATATATATATAACAGTAACACTAGTATGCATATTACAGTTGCATCAACAAACGACCTTAATGTATTCTGCATGCATGGCACATTGGCACTCGTTTTTCAATTTACGTATTTTAAAAACAGGCACACTTAAAATTGGGAGGCAACTATATATTAATTACAAAGCAAAAGATATTATTGTTTGTGTTATTGAACAATAAAGAAATGATAATCATACTGAAGAAATCAATAATCATTACTAATAATGGTTTTTGAGACTGTAATTGGATTTCCTACGGATGAAATTTGCTTTTTGGCATTGTAGGTACAAATACAATTTGTTTTTATATCTTTATATTTGTTAATATTTTTAGTTTGATTAATATTATATAAATTATATTTTAAATTTTTATGAGAAAAAAAAAACAAAAAGATGATTTGAAATCGTGGCTTGATAGCAGGCAGCCTTTTGATTTGGTACTGGGTGAAAGAAATTATGAGCGACGATTTCTTTCATGCTGTACAAAGAGATCCTTCCATGCTCTCTCGCTGCAGCACTTTATTTATTATTATTACTCGCTGCCAAGAGAGATGGGCCACGTTTTGATTTTTATTGAACGACGTGAATTATGACCACGCACATTTCAGCATTCATGAGGGGTTTCACTTTTTCCCGCAACTCACGCATTTTTGTAAATTAAACGTCATCGTTTTAAGCATTAATAATGAAGCTTTATTGATTCACACAGATTCATTAATTAATGAGACGTGACAAAACATATATTCTGCAAGAACGGCACGTGGCGCCATCACTGGCCTCAGTTTCAACAACCACGAGCACCACGGATTTTTTTGCTCCCAATTTAATTAATATATAGTAACACTAGTATGCATGCATATATATATATTACGGCATCAATTGCATCAACAGATGAGATGTATGGCACTCGTTTTTTAATTCACGTATTTAAAACACATGCACACCCAAAATTAGGAGGCAAATATATATGTACGAAGGAGGGGTAGGGAAGGAGAGGGGGTCAAGGTCACCCCTGGTGCCTGCCACCATTGAAGGAGGGATTCGGAGTCGGCATGGCAAGGAGAAAAGCAAGCATGATAAGATTCAGATTGGATGGGTGTATTAATTAGAAACAGTATTATCGTAAATTTTTTTATAATATTAAATTATTATTTACAAATTTTTTTATAATAAGCAATCATGTTTTCCAATATTACGAAGAGCAGTGAGTCACTCTTACAATTTTTGGGGTGAACGTTGAAGCTGCCTACGCGCCCGGAATTTGGTTGTTGAAATGATAATAATAATTTTATTATTATTTTGATAGAAAAGTAATAGTTATTATAATTATAAAGAATTTTATTTTAAATGATTTTTAAAGATTTATAGCAATGAAAAATATTGTATCAAAATAGATTCTTGCTTCATTCGTCTATTCAACCATGTCTCATGATATTACTTTATAGATTACGTAATTTTTGTTGAAATTTAAAGTCAAGCCTAATTTCGAATTAATTTAAAATCAGTATCAAAATTGCTATGTTTAAATTTTGTATCACGTGTTAGCTAGGGTGCTTTTGATATTTGATATAACACGTGACAATATATACTAGTAATTTTATTAATTTAAAATAATATATTATTCGGATCATTCTTTTAAATGGTATAAATAATATATTTTGTGAATTAGTGTCATCTGAGATGTATTAATAAAAATCTACTGGCATTAATAATTTGGTACTAATATAACATTTTTATTTTATGTACATACTCAATCTAATTAAATGCACCATTGAGGGAAAATTTCTCCCAAAGGATCTAATTAATCACCTCCCTTGATATCTTAAAATAATATCAACTTAAGCCATGAAGCTATTGGGAAAAAAAATAATGTCATTGACAACCCTATTTGTATTGTCAACATAAGTCATCAAACTATTAAAAAAAAATTCCCGGTAACATAAATAAACTAAAAAAAATAAATGATTTTACTGCCAAAGGAAAAAAAAAACCATATACGATGTTTAGATGTTAGTTTTCATAAAATAAATGTATTAATTATCTTCACTCGTTTTTGTTCGGCATTGCTACTGGCTTTTCTCCTGAGTCTTCATGGTGACGATTGATGAGTTTTAACTCTAAAATTTAAAATTGATAAAACAAATTAAACATACTAAAATAATATATATATATATATATATATATATATATGTGTGTGTGTGTGTGTGTGTGTGTGTGTGTCCTGGGCACATGCATGGTTGAAGGCGCGTGGGAGGCAGAACGCGTCCCCTGCGCGGAAGGCAGAAGGAAGAGAGAGGTGAGAGAAGAACGGTATTTGTGTGTCTATTTATGCAGGTGCTCACATAGTTTTGGAAGAGAGACCGAGACACAGAGAGGGGGGTGCGACACGCAGAGCAGAGCAGCGAGAGCAGAAGAAAAAAAAATAGAAAATCCCGGAATGTCGTCACTCTTCCGCCGCTCGCTCACGCTTCCACCCTCCCTTCCTGCTTCCTTGGCCTGCAAACGATTTTTCTACCCAGGAGTTCCGAGATGTATTTATGGTACGTTCCCTGAACCAATGCCAAAGGGTAAGACAATCGTATGTACGATCAAAAATGGAAAATTCGACGATAAAATGGAATGCTGGTTTCATTTTGACAAGCACCATGGCATTCCCAAGGATGATCGCCACGGTTGCCCTTATTGCGGCAACGCCTTCAGAACGGCGGAGGCTCGGGATGACCACATGAAAAATACTACATGCAGTGAGATGAAACGGTTGAAGATAACAGTGAAAAAACGAGAGTCTAAGAGGATCAAGGAATTCGAGAAAAAAGTGATTAACTACATGAAGGAAAACAAATCGCCGCCGAAGCCGCCGCCGCCGCCGCCGCCGCCGCCGACGCCGAAAAAGCCGAGCAAATTTGTGAAGAACCGAGGAGGATGATCACTATGGTTGTTATGATTAACCTGGATGTTTTTTTTGGTCGCTTTTGTTATGATGTAATTAATTAAACTTAAGGATGGGAAAAAAAGGTAATTGAATACCTCAACAAACAAAAATCGCCGCCGCCACCGCCGAAAAAACCGAGCAAATTTGTGAAGAACCGAGGAAGATGATCACTATGGTTATTATGATGTAATGGCGTCACTGACCTGGATGTTTTTTTTGCTCGCCCTCAGTTTGTTGTGATGTAATTAATTAAAAGTTAAGGATGGTACTATGATGTAATGATGATGTCATTAGCTGTTATCATATAAAATGTTATTATTATTACGTTGCTTCTCCGTCAAACCCTGAGAAACCCTTGAGATCTGGATGGATGGGGAGAGAGGGTTCAGATCTGGATCTTCCACTCACCGATTGATATTCATGTATATTTATTTTATTTTGGTGCCCTCTTTGTAGCATCTTCCGAGGTATGAATCCATCTCCCCATAAACCTGCTCGATCTGCCATAATAGAAGTTGCTGCAGCGTCCGTGGGTTGGAAACTTGACACTCCTTCACTGGCTGATACAGGTAGGTCTGATGGCAAAAACGTTGATGACACGCGTGTCATCCATAAACCTGCATTCCAGTCAAAGAAGTATATTGTTCCGGACAAGATTTAATCATGGTGTTGAGGAGGAGAATGGCGATTTTGATGTTGATGAAGCAAGTTTAGAAAATGGTGCCCCACACACAGTGTTGATGGGGAAGGGAAAAAAAGGTCCCGCACAGTATACAAAAAAGAGGTTTGTATGATAACTTTGCACTGCCTTGGATTTCAACAGTCTCTACCCTTCTATCATTCAGGTTAATCACAAATTCTCTCTCTCTCTCTGATCAGTGATGTCATCCATGTTCATTTTGACGGATAGCGATTATTGCTGTTCTTTCAATTTTCATGCTTCATGACTACTCCAGCTATTTTTCACAGGAATACAATATTTGTTTTACAACAGTTGAAAGGTCTTCAGAAAGATTAGTTCCTTGTATACCATAATCAAATAAGATGCCTGAAGTTTTACCGGAGGTAGAATTCTTTTAATAATGTTGTCCTTGTTATTTATTATGCTGCTAATGAAATCTGAAAAAATTTCAGAATTCCTGACCGGGAATTTGCATCTCGGGCTGCTTGAACAACGACAGCTATATTTGTTAATTTATTTATTGTAATATCTCAATCATTCTATAATGTAGGTTCTTGTATATATAGACGAGAATTATCTCAACCCTCCCTATCTAAAAGTTGGACTATAGCGGCCTGGAGTTTGATAACCAATAGGGTATATTTTGAATAGATATTGTTTCCAGCAGTCGGCATGCTGATGCCATTCGGTGAACTCTGCCCGTGTTTGCCACTTCTAAGTCAAAAGTCTATTGCTGAAAGCAAAGATAAACACATCCTCTAATACAGCTCTTAAAATATTCTATTTGATTTTTAAGCTATGAACTCATTTCTAGATGGGTATGATGCATTCAATGATCAAGTCAGGCATTGTTTTTATAAGAAAATGTTGGCTCTGATTTTGATCGAGGAAAATGCTAAAATACAAAAACTGTTATTTTCTTATGTATGTTTTTTCCCCCCCAGCTTTATAAGGCCTCTATGTGATATGATGATGAGCTCGGCTTACTCCATTATTTAGGATATTTAGTTTAGAGGTTATTTTGCTCCAAAAGGAAATATGATGACTTCAAATATGTGAAGATAGTGCAAATTTTGATTTTATGCTGAGGTTTTCTAGGTGATTGATTGCTATAATTGCAAACTTTATTGTGGATATGTTCCTGGCCATTACCTTTATAGAGGTTTTATGTCAGAGTTCCTAGGCAGGTGATTTGGCTTTGTGAGAATGCTTTTAGGCTGAAAACATATAAGTTAATGGGTTGCTTTTATGTAATGGAAGAGTGGAGCAAATGTAGAGAATTGAGCAGAGAAATAAGAAGATGATGTCCACGCCTGCATTGTGCACTATACCGGTGGTGAAACACCCTGAAATTTTTCGGAGGAACTTTCTACTCTAGGGTTTAGAGGATTGCTACATAACTCCTTAGGGTGCATGAGATTATACTAATAATCCTATGAATTGAAATTAAAAGATGGTTTGATTTGACACTTTTAAGCGATATGAATAGTGTGAGGCAAGAAGGAATATGCTCGATTACGTGTATTAATAATGCAGACCTAGGTGGTATTATTATTAATATGGTACTAATAATACACCACATTAATAATATTTCTCTATCCCAATCGCAACCCAAATCGACCATTAGAGGTTTGATACCAGTGCAACATAGAACGCCATATAAATTTAAGACTTTCTAAAACTAGCTATGAGCCAATATACATTCGATTTTGGATTTATTATTATGATTATTATTTGAATTTGTCATGTGTATTATAGGTTTGCAAATGTTCAGTTGTCTTGATGTAGTATGATCTTCCAAAACAATGCAGAGCAAGCAAAGCATAATTTATTTATTTTATTTTTACCATTTGTTGCGAACAGTTATATTTATTACATTTTCGTTGTGCTTAGCGTTGCATGCATAGTACTTAACAAAACTGTTTTCTGGACTCTTAAAAATCAAAAGCTAACTGTTGTTGGCTGTCAATTGATGTGATTTGTAGTTCTTGTGCTCTTTTGCATCCGCCACTATTAGCGGGAACATGCTAATTCTATCAACCCCTTGCTACTTGTTACTTGTTGTGGAAGCTATATCATAATTAAAATGTAAAATAGCTGGATACTTATAGTAAGTGGGTTCTTAAAATATTCTATTTGATTTTTAAGCTATGAACTCATTTCTAGATGGGTATGATGCATTCAATGATCAAGTCAGGCATTGTTTTTATGAGAAAATGTTGGCTCGATTTTGATTGAGGAAAATGCTAAAATACAAAAACTGTTATTTTCTTATGTGTGTTTTTTTCCCCCAGCTTTATAAGGCCTCTATGTGATATGATGATGAGCTCGGCTTACTCCATTATTTAGGATATTTAGTTTAGAGGTTATTTTGCTCCAAAAGGAAATATGATGACTTCAAATATGTGAAGATAGTGCAAATTTTGATTTTATGCTGAGGTTTTCTAGGTGATTGATTGCTATAATTGCAAACTTTATTGTGGATATGTTCCTGGCCATTACCTTTATAGAGGTTTTATGTCAGAGTTCCTAGGCAGGTGATTTGGCTTTGTGAGAATGCTTTTAGGCTGAAAACATATAAGTTAATGGGTTGCTTTTATGTAATGGAAGAGTGGAGCAAATGTAGAGAATTGAGCAGAGAAATAAGAAGATGATGTCCACGTCTGCATTGTGCACTATACCAGTGGTGAAACACCTGAAATTTTTCGGAGGAACTTTCTACTCTAGGGTTTAGAGGATTGCTACATAACTCCTTAGGGTGCATGAGATTATACTAATAATCCTATGAATTGAAATTAAAAGATGGTTTGATTTGACACTTTTAAGCGATATGAATAGTGTGAGCAGTAAGGAATATGCTCAGTTACGTGTATTAATAATGCAGACCTAGGTGGTATTATTATTAATATGGTACTAATAATACACCACATTAATAATATTTCTCTATCCCAATCGCAACCCAAATCGACCATTAGAGGTTTGATACAGTGCAACATAGAACGCCATATAAATTTAAGACTTTCTAAAACTAGCTATGAGCCAATATACATTCGATTTTGGATTTATTATTATGATTATTATTTGAATTTGTCATGTGTATTATAGGTTTGCAAATGTTCAGTTGTCTTGATGTAGTATGATCTTCCAAAACAATGCAGAGCAAGCAAAGCATAATTTATTTATTTTATTTTTACCATTTGTTGCAGAACAGTTATATTTATTACATTTTCGTTGTGCTTAGCGTTGCATGCATAGTACTTAACAAAACTGTTTTCTGGACTCTTAAAAATCAAAAGCTAACTGTTGTTGGCTGTCAATTGATGTGATTTGTAGTTCTTGTGCTCTTTTGCATCCGCCACTATTAGCGGGAACATGCTAATTCTATCAACCCCTTGCTACTTGTTACTTCTTGTGGAAGCTATATCATAATTAAAATGTAAAATAGCTGGATACTTACAGTAATAATAATGGGCTTAATATATATGCAAGTATGCTTTTTAGCTTGTTAGGTCTGCCCAGAGTGATATGCCTTAGGATTATTTATTTAGTTGCACATATATAAATTAAAATCATTGAAATCTATCTGCAGATTCTATTCACAAATGAAAATGGGGCAAATACTTGCTTGTCAGAAGGTCAAGGTGTATTTTTCTTCTTTTCCTCTCCTTTATATATTTGATTGTTTTCCTCTGTTCGTATTATAAATCTTGGATTTCTTTATGCTGTAGCCTGGCTTTGGAGCATATCTAGTTGATTTCCATACCACAAAGAACACTACATATCCCACGCAAGACAAAATAGTAAGCTTATTACTATTTTGCTCTGCCTTTGTTTTATTATTACTATTTTTCCAAATACACCCGGAAATTTCCAATTAATGAAAGAATTATATATTTACTTATTTATTCTGGTAGTAGAATGTGGTGATGAAGCTGGATAATATGGACGACGGAGGGAAGCAAAAGGTCATGAAAATAGTTTCCAGCATTAACGGTACTGAATAATTCTATCATTTCCATTATATATACATATAAAACATGCATTAGTTAATGGGTATTATATGAATCTTTGATCTCAATCATTCTATTTTATTTTATTATTGTTGGTGGGGATTTGCAGGGATCGATTCCATCAAGGCTGAAGCTTCAGCTCAGAAATTAACGGTGGTGTGCCGCACATCGCCTTTAATCGTAAGTTGTGTGCTGATCTGAGTTCTTGATTGTTATTGTGCACTTTCGACGGCTATGTTAGTATTTATTGTGCATGTTTCGACACTCATTGGTTCTCGGCGCCCTTTTTTCTACCTTACTCTTCTCTTTTGTTTTCATAACAAACGATGGCCTTATGATAGAAGGGTGCTTTTTAACTTAAACTGTCAAACTCGAAGGAGCACGAGGCTTTTAAATCGCAACTTCACATCTACAAGATTGAAGAGATCATATTGCAATATTAGGCTTATTTGATAGATCTTGTTTAATAAAAAATATAGTTTTTATAATTTAGAACACTAAATTAAAGTTGTAAATGACCGAAGAGATTATATTGCAATAATATAACTCACGCGCCCACTTGGGGTGATTTTTTGGCAGAAAGTGATGTTTGTTAGAAATAGCAGCCTCTGGCGGGGATGAGTTCATCACCGTATACAGAGGGTGAGGGGGGCTTCATTTT
The DNA here is from genome assembly GCA_023512835.1 of Taxillus chinensis. Taxonomy (NCBI): domain Eukaryota; kingdom Viridiplantae; phylum Streptophyta; class Magnoliopsida; order Santalales; family Loranthaceae; genus Taxillus; species Taxillus chinensis. The sequence continues at coordinate 4,532,130 of CM042089.1, forward strand.
GGAATATTGTTTATGTACAACGATCCTATGATTGAATCAATTTAGACTGGGACAACCTCTTCATGTGAGGATGAGAATCATAAATATGTGCAGTATATCTAGTAACAAGATTTTTAAAAATTTATTTATTTATTTATTATTTTAAAAGTCGCCATATTATTGTGACAGTTGCTAATTAGGAATCAACAATAAATATTGGACTTTCTCAAGAACCCACATCGATCCCCAGCCAAAACCACGCTTATACATGAGTATGAGTGATGTACGATACATCCAAAGTATATATGATCATCACTTTCCTTATGATGGTCAATACGTCGTCTTTTTCAGCATCTGTCTTAGCAGATGACACATGAATTTGGGTGCTCCTCCACAGGGTACGTGTAGAGAGTGGTCTGTACGGGTGAGGATTATAGTATGCGTAGGCAGCAGCAGCAGCCTTCATCATGTTATCCTCCTTTTTGTCCTTCTCATCGCCCTTCTTTTCCTTCTCTTTGTTGGGAGGTCCGCGATGCAGATCACCTCTACCGTCATCCATCGCTTAAGCAGCTTCGTCACCACACAGACCGGGTCCGCACTGCCACAGGCCACCGTCAATTACTGACCTGGCCTGCAAATCAATACACCACATAAGCCAAAAAAAAACAAACAAACAAGTAATGATATCAAACCCCGGCCATTCCTCGATTTTGTGAAATTAATTGGTTTTGAGTATTGATGGTAATACCCATGATGCTGGATGCTATTTTCATGGCCTTCCGCTTATGCTTGTCGTCGAGGATGTCCAGCTTCACTATCGGTGTCTGCCACAAACAAAAGCGGAAAAGCAATGAGTCGTTATAATTTATGTTTGAAAACTGGATCGTTAGAATTTGAAATGAAGAAGATCAAGAAGAAGAGCATGAGGATTCATTTTTATTATTTTTTTTTTTGAGAGAGAGTTGGACCCTCACGGCTCCCTGCTCCGTTGACTCGTCGAGCCGTGTGGACTCCAACTCTACCGGTTAAAATAGTTCACAAATCGGCCTAGTAGGCCGGACTGGTACCAAATGGAGCAGTAGATTTTCTAGAAATTTATTTTGTTTTTATCTTACAAAAAATCATATATTAAAAAATGTTTATAATTATTAAATTGTATAAAAAATTCGTTTTGTTTTTTATAAATTTTAATTTAATTTTATATTAAATCATAAAAAATTATTATTAAATATAAATTAATATATAATATTATTTTAATGATATAAAAAGTGATTAAGTTTATTTATATAAAAAATAACTTAAACTTTTAAATTTAAAAAAACGGTAAAAAAAGCTAATATTAATATTCTCATGGCATTAGGTGAGAGATTTTAGACGCCTAAACTTTTAACTTGAACTGTTTTTTGGTGATCTTCTTTGTTCTCTAAAAAAAAATACACAAATCATTATTACCTTTCACAATTCATATATATTAATAATTAATATGGTATTATGCCTGAATAGATAGACGACTTCATTTGATTTGATCATTTTCTATCATTTTATCATTCACCCTCCACACAACACTACCGAGGTTCCAGAGTCCAACATAGAAAAGATGAGGCTTAATAGTGCAACAAAAGCATGGAGTATGAGAACTGTTAATGAAGGAACCTTGATATACCCTTCATCATCTCCAAACACAATAGTTGATTCCATTATATTATGAAGTTTATCGGCAATGGCACCGAAAAAGAAATACAACATTATAATAAATATGAGGAGATGAATAAAAACATGACACAACATGAAGGTTGTAGGAACTATGCCCAAAAAACTCAAACAAAAACTCAACAAAAGTAAATAGCAAGTAATAATATCATCGTCTGAAAGATAATAAACAAAAGTATATATACTTGTCATGAAAAAAAATAAATATGTCAACGCTTAAAAAAAACATGGGATAAGGCATGAAAAGAAGATATTTGACAGAAGTCTCTTGAGGCCATGTAAGTTCACTCCATTTCCCATAATCACTGGTAGGTTCTTCTTAGAGCAATGAATCCACCTCCACAATGAGTGACTGCGAAATTACAGCAAGACATGACTTCCTATACGATCACAATCTTGGGTCTTCAAATACAATTGCACATACTATAAATTTAAAATTCACCTGATCTGTGCAATTGTAGTTTCCAAAAAGGTTGGCCGCTCAAAATTCCACGGAGAGGTTTGTATGCTGTTTATATCCATACTACGAATCTATGAGGTGTGTTTAATAAATAAGATATGAGCATTGAAAGGCCCAGTGCCTTATTGGGGCGCTGAAAATTAGGCCTCGCTGAAATCTGCAAGGAATGGAGCCAGTGTCTACCAAGACTCCAGAGGCGTGTCCCTTATAAGGACAGGCCCTACCTGGATAGTGCCTTATTGGAGCATAATATCTAATGTTTTAGATATTAGATCTATTTAGACACACTTACCTATGTTGCCCCTCGCCCCAACTTATATTACTTTTGAATGTGTCTATTGCATAGTATCTAATTAATTATTTATGTTTAATAAATTTACATGTGCCAATACTTATACATATATATTTGTAAAAAGTTACATTTGATTTTGATATTGGAACATTTTGGAGCTTATGGCGACTTGGGTAATTATGCAAGATTTAAACATGTGTGGTTTATTCAAAATACAAAGTCTGTGCGATTCTTTGTAAAACTTTGATGTATTATTTATTTATTTATTTGAATAACATTTTTCAAACTTTTGATATTTAATTAGCATTATTTTTGAAACCCCTAGAGCCATTGGACGCCTCATACAAAAATAAATTCTTACAAGGACCTTCAAAAAGAACCGGACAACACTCTTAATCACTTGGGCTAGGAGGCTATACGTGCTACACGACCTCCATATTTTATGGTTTATATTAACCAAATAGCATCATGATAAACAAATAATACACACAGAATCAAGATTTTTACAACGCACACTTGCACGTTGAATCAATCCTGCACACGCACACACAGGATAATTGTAAGGCCTGCTGTAGTAAGGATTGAAGTATGTGCAGCTAAAATAGTTGGACCCTCACGGCTCCCTGCTCCGTTGACTCGTCGAGCCGTGTGGACTCCAACTCTATCGGTTAAAATAGTTCACAAATCGGCCTAGTAGGCCGGACTGGTACCAAATGGAGCAGTAGATTTTCTAGAAATTTATTTTGTTTTTATCTTACAAAAAATCATATATTAAAAAATGTTTATAATTATTAAATTGTATAAAAAATTCGTTTTGTTTTTTATAATTTTTAATTTAATTTGATATTAAATTATAAAAAATTATTATTAAATATAAATTAATATATAATATTATTTTAATGATATAAAAAGTGATTAAGTTTATTTATATAAAAAATAACTTAAACTTTTAAATTTAAAAAACGGTAAAAAAAGCTAATATTAATATTCTCATGGCATTAGGTGAGAGATTTTAGACGCCTAAACTTTTAACTTGAACTCGTTTTTTGGTGATCTTCTTTGTTCTCTAAAAAAAAAAAATCTACAAATCATTATTACCTTTCACAATTCATATATATTAATAATTAATATGGTATTATGCCCGAATCGATGGACGACTTCATTTGATTTGATCATTTTCTATCATTTTATCATTCACCCTCCACACAACACTACCGAGGTTCCAGAGTCCAACATAGAAAAGATGAGGCTTAATAGTGCAACAAAAGCATGGAGTATGAGAACTGTTAATGAAGGAACCTTGATATACCCTTCATCATCTCCAAACACAATAGTTGATTCCATTATATTATGAAGTTTATCGGCAATGGCACCGAAAGGAAATACAACATTATAATAAATGTGAGGAGATGAATAAAAACATGACACAACATGAAGGTTGTAGGAACTATGCCCAAAAAACTCAAACAAAAACTCAACAAAAGTAAATAGCAAGTAATAATATCATCCCTCGAAAGATAATAAACAAAAGTATATATACTTGTCACGAAAAAAAATAAATATGTCAACGCTTAAAAAAAACATGGGATAAGGCATGAAAAGAAGATATTTGACAGAAGTCTCTTGAGGCCATGTAAGTTCACTCCATTTCCCATAATCACTGGTAGGTTCTTCCTAGAGCAATGAATCCACCTCCACAATGAGTGATCGCTAAATGACAAAGCAAGCCATGACTTCGTATGCTATCACAATCCTGGCTAAATTTGACGAGTCATTTAACAAAATATTAAAATTACCGTAGTGTTAACGAGTCTATCGCATGACGATTTTTTCGTCTTTAGCTAAACATTAGTTATTATTTAACATTTGCTTGATTCCAGTGATCGCTCTAAGATGAGTATAATTATAGCTTTGATGGGTTGTGAATATCTCTCGCACGTGACTCATGTAAATTTGAGATCTTATTTCGGTTCGTTACGTCCACCTACTAGAGTAACCTTTGGCTTTCGTCTTGGTAGATGTATTATTATACATTTTACAAAAAAGAACTTGGATACATTTTACGTCTTGGTAGATGCATATCTATCTTTTCCGTCGATCACTTGGATTGAAACAATGCATAATTAATGCATATGACTCATATAAATGGTAAAATCTAATATTTATTGTGTATATATAGAGAGTAAACCTGTCCTAATTTTTCTATATATATTGTGTATTTGTTCTTCTTCAAGTTTTTTTTAATAAGAAAAATCAAATCACAAATTTCATAAAAAATTATATGGATTTTATAGTCGGAAAATCAAATGACATACTCCAAGATTTCTTTTTCTCCAAGTCAAATGTTTTAACTTTGGTAGTTTATCAAAATTTCCTTGATTCACTTTTTTTTCTTCTTCTTATTTTGTTTCTTTCCTTTACTTTTACTAAAAAGACAGAATGAAAACGCATCCTATCCTATATATATACGGTGACAGTGAAAACAAATTTAAGTAAATATGGTGTGCGCGGTATCGAAGATGAGAAATCTTGGGCGTATCATTCAAAGCTACAACCAGCAATTAATATGGCAGAAGCGATCAGCATCTTTATTTTGTGGTCGCCCCCTGTCGTCCAAGTCGTCGTCCCCCCAGGTGTCGTCCAAGTCCTCAGAGGCGGCAACAAGAAATTCATGCTGGGCCTCCTCGCAACCATGTCTTGTGTTGCCACCTGCTTACGCACGTGGAGGCGAGGTTAAAGACGACACGGATGATGAAAAAGAAAACGACAGGTGCTATTACAGCTATTACAGCCTGGAAGAGAAGAAGGTGGTGAGGGTGAAGGACGAAGACGACGATACGGACAATAGCAGCAGCAGGAAAAGGATCCTCCTCCCTTGGGAGAGAGACATGCTTTTGCCCAAGGACGCCATTTGTGTGGGATCCTCCCACGGGTGGGTGGCCTACGTCAACCCCCGGGAAGACTGTTCCCTCTACCTCTTGAAGCACCCCCCCTCTGTCCTCCCCCCGATTTCTTCACTTCCGGGATGTTTCGTTTCCCACCTCTCCAAACTCACCCTCGCATATCCGCCGTCCTAACCAGCAAAACACCTTCCCACCCCGACCGCCGCCCTGATGATTCGCCTCCTGTCACGCGCGACTACTTTTGTTGGGATTCTGGTTCAGAATCGGATTTTGATGGCGACATGGCGGATTTCATCCCAACGCAACATGCCAGATCCCCCTACGATATTGCCGAGTGCTTCCTTGATATGTTTGTTCTGTCAAGGGCCCCGTCCCCGTCGAGTACTCCGTCCCTATCCCTCACCCCCGTTGTCGACACTTCTGGCTGCATCGCCCTGGCGCTCCTCGGAGGCAACTTTGCTTTTTGCAGACTCGGGGATCCGGAATGGACACCCTTAAAGGCGTCTTGCAATTATAGTGACCTCATTTACTCATCCAAAAATAGATGTTTCCATGGCCTGGTCGACGACAGGGCTGGCTCGTTAGACTGTATTGACTTTAGCGACCCATCTTCTCCACAGATCTATATCCTTCGCCCGTCAGGGGCCCACACTCGAAATGGGCTGAAATCAATTGAAAGCTTCGACTTAGTACATCTGGTGGAATCCTCGGGTGAAATACTCATGATCAGAGGAATTATAGGCAATGATCGCCTCCCAGATCAAATTCATGTTTATAAGTTGGATTATGCAAAACAGGCATGGAAATCCGTGAAATGCATTGGCGACCATGCACTGTTTGTGGGTCCCAAAAATCATTCATTTTCTCTTTCAACCCTCGATTTCCCTCACCTCAAGCCAAATTCTATTTACTTCATTCACGCCATGCCAACGCGAGAAGAATACGACCCCGACGGTTATCGCCATCACATTGGCGTTTTCAGTATGGAAGACAATACTTTTGAACAATGCTGTACCTTCGTCGATGCCAAAATTATTTATCCTTTAATTAAGATAATTGATTATCTATGTACCTTCTTTATTGTTCAATAACACAAACAATAATCTCTTCTATATATTTAGCTTTTCAATTAATATATATTTGTCTCCTAATTAATTTTGGGGTTTTAGCTGTGTTTAATTTGTTGCCCCTCCCTCTCCTCTCCTTGTGACTGTTTTCTTCTTTTTTCTTGCACAAACAAAAACGATATGTGTAACTTACATTTTAAAAAAAGATTTAAATTTGAGCACGGAACCTACCCGTACATTGGAAACTTTGACCAACCGTTAGGGATGATTTGGAGTAGAGGCATTTTTTTTGTTTTTAAATCCGTTCTTGAAATTCGAAACCGTCAATCAAATTGAATATTTAAAACAATAGACGAAAATATTCAAATTCAATTTTCATTCTTAGTAACTAAATTATAGAAATTTCATATGCAAAATTAATTTTAAACACATTAGTATTCACGCGCGACACCTTGCAGACGGATATGTTGTTGGTCAGGTGTTTTCCGGGTAACGACGATGGGTATGCGGGGGTGAGTCCTGGAGAGGTGGCAAACGAAACATCCCGGTAGCAAAGAAATCGGGGGAAGACAAAGGGGGTGCTTTGATCGCGTTGTTGAGGTAGAGGGAGTCAAATCTGTTTGATCGCGTTGTTGAGGTGCTTGTGACTCAATCTCCAAATATTCGAAAATCCAAGACCAAATAGCTAAAAATTAGGATCTTACGTTCCATGAGGAAAGTGAATCGGAAAGAGTAATGTGGCTCGCTTGTAGTCTCGAAGAACAAAAGCTTCAAAACCTTAATAATCTTCGATGATGTTTGGGCTAAACGGACTTAGCTGCCTTGGGGATTCCTTCTAGGGGTAAGCAATGTAAGATTGTTATTGCTAGCCGTAAGCCCAGGTATGTTATGACATGGGTTGTGTCAGGTGATCGCAATCAACATTTTATCCAAAGAAGAAGTTTGGGCTCTGCTTTGAAAGCATTCGGGATTGGGGATGAGGTGTCCTCAAAATTGAAAGATGTGGCAATGAAGGTTCATGAGACCGCAAAGGTAGTGCTCTAAAAGGGAAGGACCTTGAACAATGGAAAAAAGCGCTTGAACAACTTATGATGTCTAGTCCCTCAAGGAACATTGAAGAAGTGAACAGAGTTGTGTCTGCAATTCTTAAGTTTAGCTATGACTCTTTACATGACTATGTATCAAAGAAATGCTTGTTGTTGTGTTCTTTGTTTCCTGAAGACTATGAAATTGATGTGGAGGAGCTGGCCACGTACGCATTTGGGCATGGTCTGTTATATGGAGCTGTTGATTCTGTTGATGAAGCAAGATGCCGTGTGCAGTCAATAGTCAACTTTCTTAAAGCCTCTAGTTTGTTGTTAGGCACCCGTGAACAAAAATGTGCAAGAATGCATGATGTGGTCCGTGATACTATGCAGTTGATAGCATGTGAAGGCAATAATGCATGCATGGTGAAGACCAAGAAAATTTGAAGGAGTGGCCAAGGAAGGAAAGCTTCAAAGATTACACAAGAATCTCCCTAATGAGCAATGATTTGAAAGAACTCCCCAATGAATTGGAGTGTCTCAAACTACAAATTTTGTTCCTTGGCATGAACAGATGTTTTGGTTTTCAAAAGTTTTCATCCGAGGGACTTAACGCTCTTCAAGTTCTGGATCTAAGTCTTACGTCCGGCAGAAGCGATCAGCATCTTTATTTTGTGGTCGCCCCCTGTCGTCCAAGTCGTCGTCCCCCCAGGTGTCGTCCAAGTCCTCAGAGGCGGCAACAAGAAATTCATGCTGGGCCTCCTCGCAACCATGTCTTGTGTTGCCACCTGCTTACGCACGTGGAGGCGAGGTTAAAGACGACACGGATGATGAAAAAGAAAACGACAGGTGCTATTACAGCTATTACAGCCTGGAAGAGAAGAAGGTGGTGAGGGTGAAGGACGAAGACGACGATACGGACAATAGCAGCAGCAGGAAAAAGGATCCTCCTCCCTTGGGAGAGAGACATGCTTTTGCCCAAGGACGCCATTTGTGTGGGATCCTCCCACGGGTGGGTGGCCTACGTCAACCCCCGGGAAGACTGTTCCCTCTACCTCTTGAAGCACCCCCCTCTGTCCTCCCCCCGATTTCTTCACTTCCGGGATGTTTCGTTTCCCACCTCTCCAAACTCACCCTCGCATATCCGCCGTCCTAACCAGCAAAACACCTTCCCACCCCGACCGCCGCCCTGATGATTCGCCTCCTGTCACGCGCGACTACTTTTGTTGGGATTCTGGTTCAGAATCGGATTTTGATGGCGACATGGCGGATTTCATCCCAACGCAACATGCCAGATCCCCCTACGATATTGCCGAGTGCTTCCTTGATATGTTTGTTCTGTCAAGGGCCCCGTCCCCGTCGAGTACTCCGTCCCTATCCCTCACCCCCGTTGTCGACACTTCTGGCTGCATCGCCCTGGCGCTCCTCGGAGGCAACTTTGCTTTTTGCAGACTCGGGGATCCGGAATGGACACCCTTAAAGGCGTCTTGCAATTATAGTGACCTCATTTACTCATCCAAAAATAGATGTTTCCATGGCCTGGTCGACGACAGGGCTGGCTCGTTAGACTGTATTGACTTTAGCGACCCATCTTCTCCACAGATCTATATCCTTCGCCCGTCAGGGGCCCACACTCGAAATGGGCTGAAATCAATTGAAAGCTTCGACTTAGTACATCTGGTGGAATCCTCGGGTGAAATACTCATGATCAGAGGAATTATAGGCAATGATCGCCTCCCAGATCAAATTCATGTTTATAAGTTGGATTATGCAAAACAGGCATGGAAATCCGTGAAATGCATTGGCGACCATGCACTGTTTGTGGGTCCCAAAAATCATTCATTTTCTCTTTCAACCCTCGATTTCCCTCACCTCAAGCCAAATTCTATTTACTTCATTCACGCCATGCCAACGCGAGAAGAATACGACCCCGACGGTTATCGCCATCACATTGGCGTTTTCAGTATGGAAGACAATACTTTTGAACAATGCTGTACCTTCGTCGATGCCAAAATTATTTATCCTTTAATTAAGATAATTGATTATCTATGTACCTTCTTTATTGTTCAATAACACAAACAATAATCTCTTCTATATATTTAGCTTTTCAATTAATATATATTTGTCTCCTAATTAATTTTGGGGTTTTAGCTGTGTTTAATTTGTTGCCCCTCCCTCTCCTCTCCTTGTGACTGTTTTCTTCTTTTTCTTGCACAAACAAAAACGATATGTGTAACTTACATTTTAAAAAAGATTTAAATTTGAGCACGGAACCTACCCGTACATTGGAAACTTTGACCAACCGTTAGGGATGATTTGGAGTAGAGGCATTTTTTTTGTTTTTAAATCCGTTCTTGAAATTCGAAACCGTCAATCAAATTGAATATTTAAAACAATAGACCGAAAATATTCAAATTCAATTTTCATTCTTAGTAACTAAATTATAGAAATTTCATATGCAAAATTAATTTTAAACACATTAGTATTCACGCGCGACACCTGCAGACGGATATGTTGTTGGTCGGTGTTTTCCGGGTAACGACGATGGGTATGCGGGGGTGAGTCTGGAGAGGTGGCAAACGAAACATCCCGGTAGCAAAGAAATCGGGGGGAAGACAAAGGGGGTGCTTTGATCGCGTTGTTGAGGTAGAGGGAGTCAAATCTGTTTGATCGCGTTGTTGAGGTGCTTGTGACTCAATCTCCAAATATTCTGAAAATCCAAGACCAAATAGCTAAAAATTAGGATCTTACGTTCCATGAGGAAAGTGAATCGAAAGAGTAATGTGGCTCGATTGTAGTCCGAAGAACAAAAGCTTCAAAACCTTAATAATCTTCGATGATGTTTGGGCGAAACTGGACTTAGTTGCCTTGGGGATTCCTTCTAGGGGTAAGCAATGTAAGATTGTTATTGCTAGCCGTAAGCCACAGGTATGTTATGACATGGGTTGTGTCAGGTGATCGCGATCAACATTTTATCCAAAGAAGAAGTTTGGGCTCTGTTTGAAAGCATCTGGGATTGGGGATGAGGTGTCCTCAAAATTGAAAGATGTGGCAATGAAGGTTCTTGCAGACCGCAAAAGGTAGTGCTCTAAAAGGGAAGGACCTTGAACAGTGGAAAAAAAGCGCTTGAACAACTTATGATGTCTAGTCCCTCAAGGAACATTGAAGAAGTGAACAGAGTTGTGTCTGCAATTCTTAAGTTTAGCTATGACTCTTTACATGACTATGTATCAAAGAAATGCTTGTTGTTGTGTTCTTTGTTCCTGAAGACTATGAAATTGATGTGGAGGAGCTGGCCACGTACGCATTTGGGCATGGTCTCGTTATATGGAGTCATTGATTCGTTGATGAAGCAAGATGCCGTGTGCAATCAATAGTCAACTTTCTTAAAGCCTCTAGTTTGTTGTTAGGCACCGTGAACAAAAATGTGCAAGAATGCATGATGTGGTCCGTGATACTATGCGGTTGATAGCATGTGAAGGCAATAATGCATGCATGGTGAAGACTGAAGAAAATTTGAAGGAGTGGCCAAGGAAGGAAAGCTTCAAAGATTACACAACAATCTCCCCTAATGAGCAATGATTTGAAAGAACTCCCCAATGAATTGGAGTGTCTCAAACTACAAATTTTGTTCCTTGGCATGAACAGATGTTTTGGTTTTCAAAAGTTTTCATCTGAGGGACTTAACGCTCTTCAGGTTCGGATCTAAGTCTTACGTCCTTCATTACCCCACTTGGCAATATTGTCCTCGTCTTCCACCTGGCACCAGGTGCCTTTCCATAGATTTCCACGTCCCAAAGTTGTTGAGGTATGATATATCAATGAAGTGTCTTTGCAGAGAAAGGTCCTTATCCAACCTCAAAAATATTATCAATGTCTTGTGCTAGTGATGATACGCTTATTGCATTTAAGGAGCTATTGCTTGGCGTAGAGCATCTCAGGTGTTGAGTGCGGTTTTCGAATGTCATTCCCATGATGAACCGGAACCAATGTGGTTTCAATCATTTGATCACCCTACGGTTAAGGAGTTGTAGGGACATGGGCTCTTGTTGATCTTTGAACGGTGGTCCTGGTGGAGTTGCATTAACAAATACTGGTTGAATTACGACTTGAAGCAATGTCTAATCTCGAGAGCAGTGTGCATTGGAAAGATGCTGTCTTTGGGAGGCTTTTTGTTGAAATTAAGAAGGCTAGATGTTACAAGGTGCCCAAAATTGCGAGGCTATAGTTGAAAACAACATCGTGCGGCAATTACAAAATTTGGAGCTGTTGAAAGTCGAAAAGTGTGATGGTTTATATGAAATATTCCAACTTAGAGAAGCAGAGGGTGCGAGTCTATTGCTTTCAATTTTTAAATTTATAAATTTTAAAATTACTTATTAAAAAAGTAATTTTAAATGATAACTCTTAAATTGTTTTTATTTTTTTATCATAAAAAACAAAAAATTTTACAAGTATTTTTTAAAAAATTTACCAAATGAATTTTGTGCTCCTGCTCGTAAAATAAGCAGAATCAGCCCAAAAGGTAATGTCAAATTAGGCCTATAACTTTTATCTTATTCAAGCATTTGTCCTTTTGTTCAGTAAAAAGAGAGAAAGAATTTTAAATAAAAAAAGAGTTGCTTTGTTGGATGAATTTTTAAAATATTTTAATTGAGATGGTTTAAAATATCAAATATTTCATTACATATAAAATTGATTAAATTTGTGTAATACGTGTAAAATTATAATTTTAATAAATTTTGATAACAAATTCTACCATTTTGCATAAAAATAATTCAGTCATTCGCACACACATTTTTGCATAAAATTATATATATATATATATGTATACACACACACACACACACTTTTTTCACCTCTTTATGAAATTTGTCTCGAAAATTAAAAAGAAAAAAAACATTGACGCAGGGCTGTTAAATGAAAGCCCAAGGGCTAAAAACGGACACAGGAATTAAACTACAAGGATTAAAACGGTAATTTCTCCTCGCGTTTCGTTTCACTGGTTATCGTCTAGCTCTCCAGCCGCCTCAACTGTTTCGTACGTTCGCCTTCGAACTCCATACTCCACCATAGTCGGCGCCTCTGGTGCGTCGGCCGTCCGAAGAGTCTGCCATGGCCGCATCTGAAGCTCCTCTATGCTATGTCGGCGTCTCCAGCCGCCCCAGCTGTTGCTTGATTTCTCCAAGTCCAGTTTCTGATTAAATAACTATTTATTCATCTTTAAAGTCGATCAATCATATCAATAAATGGATAAAACTATCAAACAATTATAACGAGATGCGATGAAATCGAAATATTCAATGGAGATCATGCATGTGATGATCAACTATCCTAAAACGATATCATTTCGGATGATTTGTTATGCTTAGCAAAAATGATATGGTTGGGTGTCACCTTCCCCATATAACGAGGTGTCAATATTATAGTATGGCGTCAGGTGGAATAACCCAAGAAGCACCACTTTCGGGAATTCTGTTTGTGATGGAGGGGAAAAGAGGTGCAGTAACACTCCTATCGCCGAGGCTAAATGTCAATGTCATATTGTTTATCCAATCTCCTGGTCCCTCTTGAATGAAGTAGATAGAATTAGGTTTCAATATGTTTTGGAATTGGGAAGTAGATACGAACGTAGCCTGGTTATGATCCAATAGCAGTGCACGATCCCCTAAGTCGTCCAGAGGCCTGTGGGAGTACTCGTCGTGTTCAAAATCCAGCTTAAATACATCAAAACCCACGTCATCCCCATATCTAGCGCTATATTGCTTGACCATCAGTAGCTTGGCTGAATGGGAATTCGACGATGAATCCACAACATAAATTTCATTCCCCGAGTACCACTTCCAGTGAGGACAATTAAACGAATCATCGTTGGTTTCCCTCAAAAATTGCATCTTTGGGGAGGAGGGATCTGTATGTAAATCCCAAGCTTCGATCCCCTGATAGCGAATGGCATAGAAGAGCTTCTCCTTGCTTGAATACATCAATTCACGACGATCCTTGGAATCACAACTTAAAGGCGTCCACACCTTGTCTGTTCCAAGCCTCCAAAAGGCAAGTTCATCGTTGTTACATAGGATCATAATGATGCAATCACTATAACAGTTACTGCCAAATGGATTGGAGGAAATTGCGAACTTCTTCACCCCTCCCTTTCGTTCTTCTTTGATCATCATCTCTTTGGAGGAAACGGGATTGAGTTCATTGGAGAGCATGAACTCCGTGGAAGAGTTAAAGCATCCGTGGGGGGGAATAGGCGCCGCCAACAGAAGGAGCCAAGGGTGACTTGTTGCGCGTCACGCTTCTTAAAACGAAAGGGAGGGTCTCAATGGCGGGGAGAGGAATGATGGGAGGGTTTGCATAGAATGGGTTCAAAAGGTGGAGGGCGAGAGTGGTACGATTGACGAAGAGAAGCCACCCACGAGACGATCCAATGCATCGACTGTTTGACAGGTCCACATGCAGCCTATTGTGATTCTTAATAATATTCAACATCTGATGCTCTTCATCAATGTTTTTCTTATTACTAATGCTATCTGCTGCTGCTGCTAGGCTATACAAGCGGTCAGGACAGTTGTCCGATGTTGGCACTTCTTCTTCTCCTTGCTCCTTATGCGTGGGCTTTTTACGGGATTTGGTAGCAGGTTCATGACAGAATAGATAACAATTGTTAGGGGACAAGGACGGCAAGGAATGAGTTTGGTTGTTATTAGAAGATGGTGATGGTGATCCTCCATGGTGGTTGTGGTGGTACGGACGAGAAATCAGATGGGGGAAACAGCGTGCTGCTCCTCCCTGCTGCTGCAAAACCAATAGCCGCGATAGCTGTATGCACCTCAAAAGTCGATTGAAATTTCCCATTTCTAACCAACCCTCCTCTCGCCAATCTTTAACTTTTAATTACCCTTTGATTTGTGTTCCTCTGTAACACACGTGAATATATAGACAGTTTATTTACTTCTCCTCCAAGTTTGTTTTTAAAGTAGAAAAATCAAATTACAAGTTTATATATAGTAGGTACCAATCTGAGCCATTGATGTTTCTAGTAAAGGGCACGTGGAGATTATAACTTGCCATTTATTAAAAGATTTGATGTAATTTTCATCCGTCATTGAAAAATTTAATGGCCCAAATTTAAAACCTGTTATAAAAGACAGGTAAAATTACTTGTGCATTTAACATTAAAAAAACAGAGCTGATGCTCCTTCTCGTTATTAAAGTATAATTAAATTAATAATAACACGTGATAGCATATAATAGTTTTCAGCCTTCGGTGACTTTGCTTTAAGTTTACGTGGTAAATGACATAGGTGAACTCAAAAAAACTAAAATAACGGTAAGAAATTATCCAATTAAAACACAAAAAAACCTATTGGCTTGTCCATATGTGATTAGTTGAAATAAAAAATAATTTAAATATGTAAAATTAGAAAAGATAATTAGAAAATATTGTTAGTGTTCTAAAAATAATTACTCACAATTGATTTGACATCCTCATCTCTATTTCGGGAATGAATAATATGTATATTTCTTAAATTTTATTTTTTTCTAAAAACATCAAACAACACATTTCTTATTTCTATCTATATTTATTTTCTATTTTATTTTTATTTTTTATTTTTATTTTCATTCATTACAACCAATCAAAAGTTTACTAGTACGATATTATATATTAAAAATTTTAGAAAAAATATTTGAAGATAAACAGTAAATCTCCAAAAAGAATGGGGATGAAAAACCTCAAAATTAAATTCCAAAAACAATAAACACACACATATTATATATATATATATATATATATATATATATTTGTCTATATTTATTTGACAATATATATTTATCCTTTTTAAGACAAGATCGAACACAAATCCCGTGAATATATCCTATAACACAACGGCTTTTATTTATTTGACTATATATATGTATGTCTAAATTTATTTTAAAATAAGAAAAATCAAATCACAGATTTCATAAAAAATATTATATGGATTTCAAAGTTGGAAAGTCAAATGCCCTACTCCACGTAATTAACCTAATTAATGGGGGGATTTCTTTTTCTTCAACTTAAATGTTTAACTTTGCTTGTTTATCAAATTCCCTTGACCCCCTTTAAAAGAAAATCTTTTAATGTTACCAAAAAGAATTAATGAAACCCATCCTATATATATAAGTATATAACTCGATCGATCGACCGTGAAACGAAATTTGGGAACGAAAATGGGAAATTTTAGCCGCATGATTCTAATGTGTGGGCAGCGATTGATGCAGAAGCGATCAGCATCTTCATTAATTTGTGGTCGCTCCCTGGCATCCAAGTCGTCAGAGCCATGTCTGGTGTTGCCACCTGATTTCGCACGAGGCCAGATTGAAGACGACGACAAGGATGACGAAAAAGAAAAAGACAAGTACTATTACTGCTATTACAGCTTGGGAGAGAAGAAGGTGATGGGGGTGAAGGACGACAACGACGACGACGGGGACAATAGCAACAGCAGCAGCAGCAAAAGGGTCCTCCTCCCTTGGGAGAAGGACATGCTTTTGCCCAAGGACGCCATTTGTGTGGGATCCTCCCGCGGGTGGCTGGCCTACGTCAACACCCGCGAAGACTGTTCCCTCTACCTCTTCAAGCACCCCCCTTTGTCTTCCCCCGATTTCTTCGCTACCGGGATGTTTCGCTTGCCACCTCTCCAGACTCACCCTCGCATAACCACCGTCGTTACCCGGAAAACAGCTGACCAACAACAGCATCCGTCTGCGGGTGTCACGCGTGATTACTTTTGTTGGTATTCACATCAAATGGATTGTTCAGGCACCGACGACGAGGAGCCAATGCCATGTGCCAGATCCCCCTATTTTATTGCCGAGACGTTGGTTACAAAGCTTGTTCTGTCATCCGCGCCATCCCCATCCCCGTCCCTATCCTCCACCCCCGTCGTCGACACTGCTGGCGGCATCGCCGTGGCTCTCATCCCCGGCGACATTCTTGTATTTTGCAAACTCGGGGATCAGAAATGGACACCCTTGAAGGCGTCTCGCCCTTATAGGGACGTCATTTACTCCACCAAACACGCATGTTTCTATGCTCTGCTCCCCATCAGTGCTGGCTCGTTAGACCGCATTGACTTTAGCGACCCATATTTTTCTCCCTCCCCCAAGGTCTATGCCCTTCAGCCATCCGGGGCGAGGCAAAGATACTGGGAAGACTTCGACGTCGAGTATCTAGTGGAATCCTCGGGCGAAATACTCCTGATCAGAGGATATATATGTAATGAGTTTCTTGAGGATCCTGATGACACCGAGATCGACTTCTCCGACCGAGTTCAGGTTTATAGGTTGGATGACGTGAAACAGACATGGGAATCCGTGAAACACATTGGCAACCATGCGCTGTTTGTGGGTCCCAATAATCATTCGTTTTCTCTTTCAACCCTCGATTTCCCTCACCTCACCCCAAATTCTATTTACTTCATTCACACCAGCAGACGTTGGCGTTCGGACTACGACCCCATGAATGCTGACAGCTTTCGCTGTCAAAAGATATTGGTTTTCAATATACAAGACGGTACTTTTGAACCATTCCACACCTTCGATGACAAATTTATTTATCCGCTCCCAGTTTGGGTTGGTCCGTGCATGTAATAATTTAGATATATTATTACAAGGAAGGCTTGCTTTAATTTAGTAATGCAATTAACTTAATTAATTTGAGGTCGAATATCTTACTTGTATACATTGACATTTTAATCTTTTGGGTGTGTCGATGAGAACTTTTTTATTATATATAAGTTTTCTCAACTGTCAATATTAACAGTAATGATCGCTGGTTTGTTCATCAAGTATGAAGTATATATATATATATATATAAACATATATATATATATATGTTGATCGAAAGGAGAGGGAAAACTAATTATATTGGACAAATGTACCATTACAAAACTAATTACAAAACTGTACCATTGATAATTGGACAAATGTACTGTTTCTTGCTCATGAGAAGAATCACATGTTGGGACAAAACTTCGTGTATGAGGTGAGAAGGCAGTCTCCCAAGTTAATTTTTTCCGAATAAATATACTGGGGCATAGGCAACTTCTCCAGTTCACCCCATAGCGTGCACCTACACACATAGACACACAAAACTATATGCTCAAAGCCCCACCCGAAATTTTTATTTGGCTGGATATATGTGAATCAATTTTGCATGATCCACCCATTCAAAACAAAATTTCAGCCCCTGCTCCAATATCATCATCATCAGAACCAGTCCAAGTGACCATGGATTAATGTCTGCATAAGTTTTCCACATTTACAAGTTTTGGAAATGACCCCATGCCTCAATTTCAACAACCTCGCGAGCACCACAGATTTTTTGCCTCCAATTTAATTAACAG
Source organism: Taxillus chinensis (assembly GCA_023512835.1). Classification (NCBI taxonomy): domain Eukaryota; kingdom Viridiplantae; phylum Streptophyta; class Magnoliopsida; order Santalales; family Loranthaceae; genus Taxillus; species Taxillus chinensis. The sequence goes on from CM042089.1 coordinate 4,549,960, forward strand.
TAGCACTAGTATGCAAATTACAGCATCAATCGCATCAACAGACGGCATCTAGGGTATTCTCCGTATATTTAAAACACAGGTACGCCCAAATTAGGAGGCTAGTTTTGGTCACGTATTTTAGTATTCACCATTTTTGTTTCTTATTCGATTTATTGATTTTTATTTTGCATTTAAATGATACTAAAGTGTTTAAAATTAATTTTGGATATGAAATTTCTATAATTTAGTTACTAAGAATGAAAATTGGATTTAAATATTTTCTTCTATTGTTTTAAGTATTGATTGACGGTTTTGAATTTCAAGAAAGGATTTTTTTTTAAAAAAATGTCTCTACTCCAAAGTTTTCAATGTACGGGTACGTAGTTCGCGTTCTCAAATTTAAATCGTTTTTAAAATGCAAGTTACACAAGAAAAAGAAGAAAACAGTCACAAACCCCTAAAATTAGGAGACAAATATATATTAATTATAAAGCAAAAGAGAAGAGATTAATTATCTATTGAACAAATAGATAGTCAACGAGTACATATATATTGAAGAAATCAATTAATCCTACTAATTAATAATGGCTTTTGAGGAAACATAGATAATCAAAAACATCCCATCATCAACACAAAACTGGATCCTCCGTAATTATCTTAATTATTACAAGGAGCCACCCAAAGTGGGAGCTCATGAGAAGGATAAATAATTCTGGCATCGACGAAGGTACAGCATTGTTCAAAAGTATTGTCTTCCATGCTGAAGACGCCAATGTGATGGCGATAACCGTCGGGGTCGTATTCTTCTCGCGCTCGCTCGGCGTGAATGAAGTAAATAGAATTTGGCTTGAGGTGAGGGAAATCGAGGGTTGAAAGAGAAAATGAATGATTTTTGGGACCCACAAACAGTGCATGGTTGCCAATGCATTTCACGGATTTCCATGCCTGTTTCGCATAATCCAACTTATAAACATGAATTTGATCTGGGAGGCGATCATTGCCTATAATTCCTCTGATCAAGAGTATTTCACCCGAGGATTCCACCAGATGTACTAAGTCGAAACCTTCAATTGATTTCAGCCCATTTCGAGTGTGGGCCCCTGACGGGCGAAGGACATAGATCTGTGGAGAAGATGGGTCGCTAAAGTCAATACAGTCTAACGAGCCAGCACTGCCGGAGAGCAGGAAACATCTATTTTTGGTTGAGTAAATGAGGTCACTACAATTGCCAGACGCCTTTAAGGGTGTCCATTCCGGATCCCCGAGTCTGCAGAAAGCAAGCTTGCAACCGGAGAGGAGCGCCAGGGCGATGCAGCCAGCAGTGTCGACAACGGGGGTGAGGGATAAGGACGGGGTCGACGGGGACGGGGCCCTTGACAGAGCAAGCTTTTCAAGGAATCTCCCGGCAATATGGTAGGGGGATCTGGCACGTTGCGTTGGGATGAAATCCGCCATGTCGCCATCAAATTCCCATTCTGAACCAGAATCCCAACAAAAGTAGTCGCGCGTGACAGGAGGCGAATCATCAGGGCGGCGGTCGGCGTGGGCAGGTTTTTTTTTTGGTTTGGACGGCGGATATGCGAGGGTGAGTTTGGAGAGGTGGGAAACGAAACATCCCGGAAGTGAAGAAATCGGGGGAGGACAAAGGGGGGTGCTTGAAGAGGTAGAGGGAACAGTCTTCCCGGGGGTTGAGGTAGGCCACCCACCCGTGGGAGGATCCCACACAAATGGCGTCCTTGGGCAAAAGCATGTCTCTCTCCCAAGGGAGGAGGATCCTTTTCCTGCTGCTGTTATTGTCCGTATCGTCGTCTTCGTCCTTCACCCTCACCACCTTCTTCTCTTCCAGGCTGTAATAGCTGTAATAGCACCTGTCGTTTTCTTTTTCATCATCCGTGTCGTCTTTAACCTCGCCTCCACGTGCGTAAGCAGGTGGCAACACAAGACATGGTTGCGAGGAGGCCCAGCATGAATTTCTTGTTGCCGCCTCTGAGGACTTGGACGACACCTGGGGGGGACGACGACTTGGACGACAGGGGGCGACCACAAAATAAAGATGCTGATCGCTTCTGCCATATTAATTGCTGGTTGTAGCTTTGAATGATACGCCCAAGATTTCTCATCTTCGATACCGCACACACCATATTTACTCAAATTTGTTTTCACTGTCAACTTATATATATGGGATAGGATGTGTTTCATTCTTTCTTTTTTAGTAAAAGTAAAGGAAAGAAACAAAAGAAGAAGAAAAAAAAAGTGAATCAAGAAAATTTTGATAAACTACCAAAGTTAAAACATTTGACTTGGAGAAAAAGAAATCTTTGGAGTATGTCATTTGATTTTCCGACTATAAAATCCATATAATTTTTTATGAAATTTATGATTTGATTTGTCTTATTAAAAAAAAACTTGAAGAAGAACAAATACACAATATATATAGAAAAATTAGGACAGGTTTACTCTCTCTATATATACAATAAATATTGGATTTTACCATTTATATGAGTCACATGCATTAATTATGAAAAACTAATTAAATCTTGATTACAATATCCAGATTTCACGATTCTGATTTGATATCTAGATTTCATTGTGGCATGAGCATACATAAACATAAGTTTATTTTCCTACTTATGAAATAAACTTGAAGTTGTAGAAATATATATATTTGTAGTCATATAAATAAAAACTGTTGTGTCATAGATTGAAATTGATGATTTAATTTATTGATTATTTTATTTTTTTTACGTAAATATTTACTTCCTCAATAAAATAGTATCCAACAATCTGGAATTTTTTTTAATAAAATTTGATTATTGATAGATTCGATTTGTATTGAATTTTCTTATGAAATTAATTTATATTATATATATATGCTGTTTAATTTTTCTTGGTTATTTTCCAAGCAAAGTCATGGATTAATCGTTATCCTTGTCGTCGTCTTCAATCTAGCCTCGTGCGAAATCCGGTGGCAACACTTGACATGGTTGCGAGGAAGCCCGGGATGAATTTCTTCTTGCCGGCTCAGACGACTTGGATGCCAGGGAGCGACCACAAATTAATGAAGATGCTGATCGCTTCTGCATCAATCGCTGCCCACACCTTAGAATCATACAGCTACAATTTCCCATTTTCGTTCCCAGATTTCTTTTCACTAATTCTTTAATTCTTTTTAGTAGCATTAAAAAATTTTCTTTTAAAGGGGGTCAAGGGAATTTGATAGACAAGCAAAGTTAAACATTTAAGTTGAAGAAAAAGAAATCTGGCATTAATTACGTTAATTACGGTGGAGTAGGGCATTTTTTATGATATTTTTTATGAAATCTGTGATTTGATTTTTCTTATTTTAAAATAAATTTAGACTTATATATATATAGTCAAATAAATAAAAGCCGTTTTGTTCTAGGATATATTCACGTACGTGATTTGTGTTCGATTTTGTCTTAAAAAGGATTATGTGTGTGTGTGTGTTTATTGTTTTTGGAATTTAATTTTGAGGTTTTTCATCCCCATTTTTTTTTTGGAAGCACGTCGACAGGTGAAAATTCCTTGACATCATGTTAAGCATCATTGTAAAGGTCTCATTTACAATGAAGTGAATAATATATATTATCTATCTCCGAACTTAAAATGGAGGGAGAAGCCTATCATAAATTCTGCATCATATTCTTGCACGAAGGGACACGTGAATATATATAAACAACTTTCATTTTTTTTACTTCTCTCCCAAGTTTGTTTTTAAAGTAGGAAAATCTAATTACAAGTTTATAATACAATCCGAGCCATTGATCTTTTTAGTAAAGGGTGGAGTTTATTTTTGGAAATTAATTATAACTTCCCGACTAATATCTTTTGGGTAATAATCCGTGAGATTGGGTTTGGCGCGGCCATCATTTGCCTCGGGTTGGGTGGCTTGGCTGGAGTGGATTAGGTTGAGGGAGAGAGAAAAGAGAAGGAGGAAGGCAGGCTGGCATCGACGTGGAGTGGTCCGGAGCTGCTCGTAGGGCAGCCATGGCGGATCGGGGCAGAAGACGACGCGAGAGGAGAGAGAGAACGGGGAGTGAGGGGTAAGAGCATTTAGTATAATTAAAAATTTTTATAATTTAGAAAAGATATATATATATTTATTAAAAGAAAACATTTATATTAGGTTTCGCAAAATATGATATAAAAATAGAAAATAAACAGTAAATTTTTATATATTCTAGAAGATTTGCTATTTATTCATAAATACTTTTCTTAAAATTTTTTAATATATAATATCATACTAGTCAACTTTCGATTAGTTGTAATGAATGAAAGGAAGAAAGATAAAATAATAAAAAATAAATTAAATCATAAATGTAGATAGAAATAGGAAATATGATGTTTGATATTTTTAGAAAAAAACAAAATTCAAGGAATATACATATTATTCATCCTCAAAATAGGGATGAGGATGCCAAATCAATTGTGGATGCTTTAAGAGCATCCACATCAACTTTGATATTTTTATCCATATTTTAGGGATAAATAGTAAAAAATTTATTTAATTTTCAAAAACATCAAACATCTTATTCCTCATTTCTATCTACATTTATGATTTAATTTAATTTATATTATTTCTCTATCATCCTTTTATTTATTATAACCAATCCAAAAATTACAAGTTTAATATATATATTAAAAAATTATAAAAAAATATTTATTAATAAATAATAAATTTTTATATTTAAGAATTTATTATTCATTTCTATCTTAAACCTACGTACAAGCACTTCTGGCTTCCGTGGTAGATCGACTTATCAAGTCTCTTATCACCCGCAGTGAGGAAATTTTAAGGATCCCGTTAAAGCGTGATTTGAAAAGAAAGAATATATATATATATATATATATATGGGAGTTTAGAAATCTTGTGATCCGTGTATTTCATGCATAATAAATAGAGCTGAATTGTGAGTGTTGTGGAGTCAAACAGTGTGGGTCTGCTATAGTTTTCATTTCAAAATTATTGAAATAACAGAGAGAGATGGGCTGCGTGTGAATGGAAGGGAAGGCATGCTAAGAAATTTTGTAGCGTGGATATATTGATTTGCGGAAGTGTTGTGAGATTTGAAATGAGGGAAATTAATTCGTGGGCCCGGCACGCTTAGATTTGATTGGTCGTTCATTACAGTTGCAAGATTTGTCAACAGAATGTTTTAAGTGTAGTAGAAAGAAAGTGCTTAATTTGTTTGAAGACGAAAAATGGGATCTACACATTTCAGCTTTTTACAAAAACGTTGGAAGGCCGTACGTTATATGTGCACATCCCTGATTTTGACACACATCCACAAAGTGTCTTTTTTTTTTTTTGGTTATGTCAACTGTTGTGGAGGGTTTCGGTTGATTTGTAAGTATATCAAAATTAATCTACGACGAATAACATTATCATATATTTTATCAAAAATCATAAAAATAGTCCAAATTTAAGGTTTACAGATCTAATTAAATCAGAATTAAACGACTATTCGTGCATAATATAACAGTATTCTACAGACCAAATAAAACAAAAAACAAAAAAAAAACGTGATATTTCTCAAAAAGAAAAAAAAAACACGGAGCACGCATCCGGTCAACAACTTAAAAGACGACCTGCAAGTTCTACTCCGAGCCCACACGGTTCGAGTAAACGCATGCAGAAGAGAAAGCTTCCGGTAAACGCAATTAATTAAGAGTCGATTAACTCTGTGTCTCTCTCTCTCTCTCGCAGACCTTCTTATAATTAAAGGCCCCAGCAGATTTCACTCCCAACGCAATTAAGAGTGAGAGTAAATATTCTTCTCCTCTGCTGAATCAATCTATCTTCGACAAACAAACTCACGGTTTCAAATGGCCACAGCGAACATGGTGAGCTTTCTTTTCTCTCCCTATAAACTTACTCGATCTACTTCGTTTTTGGCTATTTATTCCTTCTTTTGGTTCGAAATTCACTCTGGAATCGTCAAATAATTCTATGGATTTCAATGTTGGTATTTTAAAACTCTTATAAGTTGTTCTCCAACATTAATTCTTATTAACAATTAATGTTTGGCTGACATCTCGTATTAATTTGTTGCATTTGCAGACCGTGACATTGAAGCTGTGTACTGTGAACGACAAACAGAAGCGAAAGGTCATGAAAACAGTCTGCAGCATCACTGGTATACTCAAAAAGCACTTGTATCATTTCCCTTTGAAACATATCGATCGAACATTAATTATTTGGTATTATGTTATAGTATTATGTCTTTCATGTTTCTTATTTCATGAACCAATTGAAAATCTTAAAAAAAATGCATTTTACGATTGATGAATTTAAAAGTTGAAATTGAATAAGATTTTTTTTTATCTGATGTAGGAAAACTTTTTAATTCATCTCATAAAATTGTCAAGGAAAAATGAATGATTTGGTGAACCAACATCAATATATATATAGACAAGGCATTCAACAAATAATATCTTAATGAAATTCCAAATTTAATATTTTATTAAATTAATATATTTTTATAACAATTTCTTACTATTTTAGTTTAAGATTAATTTTGATTACTTTTGCGGATTAATATTAATTTTGATAGATTTTTACTGTTAATTTATTTTTTAAAATATTAATATTAATTTTCTATGCTAACTTGGAATTTTGATACATGAAGGGAAATTATTTAATTAGGATAAAAAAATTTATTTGTCAAATTATTACAGGGTGTTTAATTTTCATCTATTTTTAATATGCTATTTGGTAGAGGTTGGGGAGTATTTTTGTATGTTGCAGAGAACATCCAAACTGATTTAATACTCTACACATGCACTTGTGGCTTCCGTGGTACAGCGACTATCAAGTCTATTATACACCCGCAGTTAGGACCTCAGCATTCACGCAGGATTTAAAAGAAAGAATATATATATATATATATATATATATATATATATGAATTTTAAAGGATAAAATAATTTTAATCGTTCCACTTCTGAAGGGAATTCTATATTAATTTCATGCATAATAAATAGAGCTGAATTGATAGTGTCGTGGAGTCAAAGAATGTGGGTTACGTGTGAATGGAAAGGAAGGCGTACTCAGATTTTTTTTAGCGTGGATACAATTGCGTAACTGTTGTGAGATTTGAAACGAGGGAAATTAATTCGAGTTTAGATTCTTAACAATTATTGTACGGTACATTTTGTACGGATCTTTCCCAAAACAAAAAGTCAAAAAAACAAAAACAAAAACAAAAACGCGCATCCGGCCAACAACTTAAAATTAGACGACCTGTAAGCAGAGACGGAACTAGCCAACTAGGTGCCTCACTTTAATCTCTTTTTTTTAAATATATATATAATATAAAATTTAATTTTAATTACATATAATTTATAATTAAAATTAAAATTAAATAATATATATCAAATTCATAATTATAAAACTCTCCATAGTATAATTTATAAATATAACATATCAAATATTTACCATGAATCTTAAATAAATAAATATTAAAATAAAAAATAAAAAATACATAAATAATAATATTATTCAATTCAATTAAATTTAAACTATAATTTTAAAATTTTAAATTAAACTAAATCTATTTTATTTGATTTTAACGGTTTAATAAATTAACAGCGCAAATTATCGTATAAGTATATATTTTATTTTTCAATTTAAAATTTTACATAGTGCTAATCGCGTTTTAGCAATTTATAAGTTACATATAAGTAGGGATGGCAAAATCGCCCGCCCCCCCCGACCCGGGCTGCCCCGACCGAAATAACCCGCCCGACTAGCCATCGGGTCGGCCCGGTCTGCCGATCCGCCCGACCCGGTTTTTTTGAATAAGTTTAAGGTAAAAAACATCGACCCGCCCGCCCCGACCCGACCCGCCCCAAACTGCCCAAACCCCCGGGTCGGGTCGGATTCGGTCATAATAAAAAATTTCGGGTCAGGTTCGGTGGGTCGGACAGTACCCGGCCCGACCGACCCGTTGCCATCCCTACATATAAGTATATATTTCGGTCCTCCGAGCCCACACGGTTTACACAGTATCCGTCGCTGCCTACAGTATATAAGTTCTACTCCGAGCCCACACGGTTCGAGGAACGCAGAAGAGAAGCTTCCGGTAAACGCAATTAAGAGTCAATTAACTCTGCGTCTCTCTCTCTCTCTCTCAGACCTTCTTATTAAAGGCTCCAGCAGATTTCACTCCCAACGCAATTAAGAGTGAGTAAATATATATATTACGTACGTACTCTTCTCCTCTGCTGAATCAATCCATCTTCGACAAACAAACTCACGGTTCAAATGGCCACGGCGAACATGGTGAGCTTTCTGTTTTCTCTCTCTAAACTTGCTCCACTTTGTTTTTCGCTATTTAGTCGTTCTTTTGGTTCGAAATTCACTCTGGAATCGTCAAATAATTGCATGGATTTCAGTGTTGGTATTTTTAAACTCTAAGGTGTTCTCCAACATTAATTCTAATTAACAATTAATGTTTGACTGCCCATCTCGTATTAATTTGTTACGTTGCATTTGAAGACCGTGATATTGAAGCTGTGCACCGTGAACGACAAACATAAACGAAAGGTCATGAAAACAGTCTGCAGCATCACAGGTATACTCAAAAAGCACTTGTATCATCCTTTCCCTTTGAAACATGTCGATCGACCATTAATTGGGTACTATATATATACTATGATTGTATTCGAATTTGTAACCATTTTCTCTACGTTTGGGTACGAATATGCATGCAGGGATCGAATCTGTCGCCATTGACGCAGCAGCCCATAAATTAACGGTGGTCTGCGGGAGTGCAGACCCAATCCATGTCGTGACGAAGCTACGTAAGCAATGCTGCTGCTGCGTAGAGGTGATCTCCATTGCGGCACCGAAGAAGAAGGAGGCCCCCCGCCCCCGCCCCCGCCCCCTCCGTCCCTCCCTGCATATACTATAATCCTTACCCCGCTTACGGATACTGCTGCCATCCATACTAAGCTTGTGCATACTTGTACCCTAGTGGAGGAGGGCCCAATAAGTTATGCCATCTGCATGCATGTTAAGTTTTATTGTCAAACAAGGCATACAAATATACAAATATATATTCAGGGTAAAAATGCATGGAATTCTACTGGGTGTACATGTGTCTCAGGTCTATAAAAGACCAATTGTTGTAACCATACGAAATTAATTCATTATATAAGAAATAATAAACTCTTTCTTTTCTTTTCTACACTGGCTTAACATGGCATCAAAAAGGAAGCGATCTTTTAAAGCTTTATTGTTTTTCGTGGTTTTTTGCGAATGCCTCACATGTCTTTGGATGGCTTTCATTTTGGAGAAAGCTCAAACTCGAATACTTATATATCCAGCAAATTCTTATTTTCTTCTACAGTATTATTAGAATGGTAGATAAGCTATTAAAAATATTGCTTAGTTTCAATGATAGTTTATTCTACACTTAATTGTTTTTAGGATGATTAAATTTTAATATAATATTATAATATGTTAAAATTTAAGGGCTAACATGATAAAATGAATTAATTTTAAGATATTGATTCTAATATGACATCATTTTATATTTTTATTTATAATGTTCAGCCCGTGACAAGTGTGTTTTCTATTAATGTATCTGTCTTTTCCATGATTTTTGGTTGTATGTTTTATTCACATTGTCACATGATAAAAATGTATTATAATTGACCCACATTAAAGAAGTTTCCAATCAAGTATTACTTAATATAGATATAAGGTATCATCTTCTATAGTTAATTGACTTTAGTATGTTAATCCTTAGATTATATTCTAATATACAAAAAAAAAAAAAATTGGCATGATTTTTGTTTCTCAGCCCCTAGCTAGTGACAACTATAACAATTGGAGTTTGGCGATGCTTAAAAATTAAGTTGGGCTTTGTAGATGTTTCCATCCCTGAACCTCAAGGTAGTAGGCATGTTGAATTTGTGAGTCTAAAATGTTGTAATTTCTTGGATTATTTTGTTTCCAACTAAATCTCAGAGTATTATCTTTGTTTCTTCTGTCCGAGAAATATCATTCATATATTTACATTTTATATTAAATTTTCCATTATTAATATACATATATATATATATATATATATAAACGGCTTTCGATTTCGCAAATCAATTTAGTTTATTGGTTAAAAGCTTTGATTACTTTTATAAGATCACCGCTGTAAGTCCTACCATTCCCATTTGAAAATAGGCTTGTAATAATCAATTTAGTGGATGCACGTGATGTTAAGAAAAAAAAAAGTCAATCAAATGAGTTTGAAAAATATTCACACATAACATAATAAAATTTTTGATGTTAAGAAAAAAAAGAAATGCGACTTGAAAAATGATTGTGTTCATAGCATGCCATTTCAAAACGATTTTAAACTCAAGTGGATCCATACTCTTTTTCATATAATGAAAAGTTAACAATTTGTCTACTATATTCATAATAGCTTAAGTAAATTTGTATATATAATTATTCCTAAGTAAATTACTATATTCAGCTAAAATAAACATCGATGTATTCTATTAATTTTTAACATGCATATTTTAACTATGGCAAAGTCTACTTGTATGTATGTTCTGTTGAATTGATATGAAAAATAAAATTAAAAATAAGTTAATTACAATCTAACGACAAAGTGTCATTGTACATATTAGTTGTGTAAACTATATATACGTAACATTGCTCCTCAACAATATACTCAAAAACCATGTAACATTGCACATATTAGTTGTTATAGATTAAACTGCGTGAATGCTTGTGGTAATTGAATGCATGTTTGCTAGTTTATGTGATCACAAATTATCACCACAATAACATGATGAAAAAGTGGATTCCGAAAAGCATGTATCCACGCGATCATCATTACTTCTTCATTAAGAGAATCACTGTGTGGGCAGCAATACTGCGGTTTTCTCCGAGGCTGTCCACTTTCTCATGCGTTTTCGCTTTGAGATTTATTGCCGCGGGATCTGCCCCCAGCAGCTCACACAAGTTCGCCCTGATGACTTCCTTGTGTGGACTCAACTTTGGCCTTTGGAGAATCAAGGTTGCATCCAAATTTCCCAGCTCGTAACCCGCTTCATGCATTAGTCTCACCTGCAAATACCATGCAAGACATAACTATTAAAGTAAAATTCCCACAAAGTATGCAAAAGAAAATAAACACTAACTGGTAATCTCAACCAAGGATGAAGAGGAATTTGGCTGGGGATTTGACGTCTCACATACAATTAATTATAATTGACAAATTCTCATGTTCCAGCGTGCATAAAACAACCAGCTTGAAGTCATTGATATATTGCATGTGTATAAACAAACATTTGGCTGGCTGGCTTCATCGCTCTCGTAATATCCCACTAGGCCAAAATTTATATTTCATCAATTCGAAATCAAATTAAGAAAGAAAGATTCCAATGAGAGCTTAGAAAAAGAAGCCTGCCATGATTTAAAAGACAGTCTCTGCCTTTGGTTCTCTTTAAATGTAGATTCCTAGCCTTGACACTAGAATGTTCATGTACTTAAAAGTCAACAAAATGAAGTTCTCACCAGCGTTGAAACTGAGAGGCTATTCAGGAGATAGGTGTATACTTTTCATTTATTATTATTTTTCCAATATAAATGCTCAGTAACAGTTCAAAATTGATAAAAACTTCCAAAAACACTTTTTGGTGTTTGAAATAGGTGTTTGTAAGCAAACATAAACTCCTGCAAACCACCCTTTAGTTCTAAATTCTAATACACGAAAAAAAGATGAAGTAAAACCTGATTACCCAACACTGGAAAATACGTTAATTAATAATTACAACCAAAAACAAAAGAACTTCCATTCCACAGCAAGCTATCGATTACTATGTTGTAAAAGAGAATTTGTGCAACTGCAACAGAGGAGGAATTTTATATATATATATACACACACGCACACGCACACGAATTCCAGTCCTATGAATCATTGAGCTGACAGAATAATACATTTGATATTAAACAAGACTTAAGACCCCTGTTTGAACCAAGTGTTGATATGGGTGGCGGTCAATAATCCACAACGATTAATCTTCCTACACCTCACTTGTGTCTCGTGTCTCAAAACTTGACTGCGTTTCAGAAGGGCGCAGAAAAGACCCAAAACACTATATAGGTCATCTTCCTAAATGCAGCTTGCAGTCAAGAAACAAATCCTTGACAATTCTTATAGCACAGTGTTAATTAAGAAGAGTGATTGACAAAACACATGAACAACAAAACAGGTAGCTCATTTCAATAATAATAAAAATACATATTTCCAGGCAGGCTGCCTATGGATGCATTGCAAATTGGACTTGAGAATTGCATATTTTATTGTTTTTTCTTTTTTTACAAATACATAATTTGGGTAGACAAATTAGGATAAAAAAAATAGACTCACGGCCTCTTTAATGAAAACAGATGAAGCCGCACCCTTCCACTTGGGATCCGAATCCGGAAAGATTTGGCCGATATCAGGAAGCCCTAAAGCGCCCAAAATCGCATCCACGACGCAGTGAAGCAACACATCCCCTGGGGAATCACCAACATCGATTCGTCAATTAAGCACGATTGAATCAAGTAAATAGAAACATAACAGAGGCAGCGATGATCATCGATTCATTACCGTCCGAATGAGCCTCGCAGCCTCGATCGTGAGGGATGTTGACGCCGCCGATGATGAGGGGATATCCAGGCTCCAGTCTGTGGAGATCGAATCCATGGCCCACTCGGAAGGGAAGGGACTTGGACCCCGTAGAGGACGCTTCGCGGTGAACCTCGGCAGCAGAGGCCACGGCGGGAGGAGAGGTACGCGCTGATCGGAGGAGGAGAAAGGACGGCTGCGCGTGAGATATATGAGCGGCGTCGAAGGAGCGATGAAGCGTAGGGGAGAAGAGGAACCGAGACGGAGGGTTAACACTTGTGGTGACGATGGGTGAGGCGGGGAACGAAGCTGCCATGGTGGCCATTGAAGCTCACAGTGGAGTGGACCACAATAAACAAACGGCGCGACTGTTTGGTCCTCCCATGGTTTGATAGCTTCGATTTGCCCGCTTTTGTTTTTTTGTTTTTTTAATTCAATAATTTGGGGGGACTGTATGTAGCTTTTCCAAAAAAAAAAAAAAAAAGTTAACGTGGGGAGGGCGGGTTGAGGATAGGAATGTAATTATATTTTTTTTTTTTTTTTGGTAAACCATTTTGCGCCCGCGACAGTCCCCCCCTATCCGTCGCCTCCCTTGTCATCTCTCCCCAATCCGCTGGCTTTGCCGTTGTTGCAGCGCATCAAACCGCTTCTGGAGTATATTCAAATTTTATGCAAATTTGAATATTTGAAATTCTGGTACTCGTACCGTTTTTTGGGCTAATTGCTGGCATTTATTTCTCAGGCTCATAGAATTTATTTAATACATGGGTTCTAATATGTTTGTCTATGCTCGTTTTTTGTTCCATAATTCCTAATCTCTTTCTTGTGGTTTTATAAATTTGATTTACTTAGAGACACCCACGTTGTTTACTTGTTTCTCTTTGCAATTGGAGTATATGAGCTTTATTCGTGTTGTTTTGTTATCGAGAGGACAAATAAAAACAGTCATTTAACTCTTTGATCTGAATTTGAAATGATGGGACCAAGTTTATGTTTATATAAACTCTTTTTTTTTTCCCCAAATTGATATGATCTTTGGCTTGCCTTCTCTGGTTTTTCAATTTAAAGTGAAACACAATGCTGAAGAAACATTAGTATCTTCAAAGGATTTGTCTTTTGAGAGTGTTGAAGAAACACAAGTCATTCATGCAGAGCCACTAAATGTGGTTCTTCCAACAGCTATATCAGATGATGATGATGATGAAAATGGGTGAAACACGGGCTATTGTTGGTACTTTTACTGGTTCTTGGCACGTAAAGAGAGAATCGATTGATGTGCTGCCCACACCAGGCTATACAACTTCCTCTAGCCCTTTAGTAACAGCATATAGTGCTGAAGCACTCGAGAAGTTTTTGAACTCAGACAGCACAAGAACTCAAATAACAAGTTATATATTTCAGTTTAGTGCTGAAGAGAATTGTGGCAGTGGATAAGGAATTTGAAGATGAAGATATGCATAACTACATCTCATCGTTAAAGCACTCATGCCGGGTTGAACCTCTCAAACTCAAAGCCCGTGGACGTTATGTGATCTGTAACTGTATCTCTTATCTTCAACATCCAACTGTCACTCAGTTAATAAAGATAATAATACAAGGTGAGGCATAGAACTTCATGCCATGGAAGGACAAGAGCTATGCTTTACATAAACTGTTAAGGAGCTAGAAGCACAAAAAACGACAAAAATGCATCCGATTTTCATCTACACACCAAAAAGATGTGACAACTAGTGACTGATCTTGAATGAAAGTAGCAGTAAATATAGAGACATAATAAAAGGTGCTTCAAATGATTTTTCAAATGGCATTGCTGAGCAAGCTTCTCCGATCAAGGAATGCATTAACAAAGCCAAACAGTTACTAGAAGTGTCGAACACCTAAATAATTTGCTCATACCAAACACAGTCCCAAGCAACAAACAAGTATATACATTTGTGTGTGGGGAACGTAGCCCTTAGGAGATGAAGATCAGTGCGGAGGGTATATGGGAGACGAAGGGTAGTTCTGTCATTAAACATTCACAATTACCGTTTTGGGTCCGTTTCACCATTTTTTTCCCCTTCCGATTTAAAATGTTCTCACCCCGCCTCTCTCTCCCCTGTCCACACTCCCTTCGCTTCTTCCCTCCAAGGACAGAGTTGTAGTTAACTCTGGACATTTGGTAATTGTTAAAAACTGCAATGATGGCCCTTCAAATTTGTGACTTGGTGGGCATAAGTTTTTGAGCTTCGGCAGGTCTCTGAGACTGAGGAAATTCAGGATTGGAAGCACAATGCTCTCCCTTTCTTCTTCTTCATCATCATCATCTTCTTCTTCTTCTTCTTCTTCTTCTTGACCAAATATTTTCACTATGCGTGAAGCATCGCATACACTTAGAAATTCTAGACGCTGAAGGCCTCGTGCAATCTCCATGGGGAAGAGACTCCTTAACCCATGACATTCAGTCACCTCGAGAATCCGCAGCTTTGGGAAGAACAAAGGTTGAAGCTGGTGGTTTACATGAAGAGGGCCAATTTGATCATTCTTAGAAATAGAATTGATTGCAATAACCTGCTCCAATCTGCCACACCCACATATTTTGATAGAATCCAATTGAACAAGAGTTCTGGCAACTGCAGGCGAGAAAACGAATTTCAATGCGTTGCACTCGTACAATTCCATGGACTTGAGGCTCTCAAAGCGTGCAAGCTCTTGAAGTCCTCTCCAGATGTACCTCAGCTCGGGTAAACTCTTCAAGACCAACTTCTTGACGCTCGAAGAGAGCAACGATGGCCCCGTTTCTAGTCCCTCCAGTTCGAAAACCTCTCTTACGCAACCGCAGTTCTCCACCGTCACTTCTTCCAGGTTACTCCCGACCATTCTGGCGGGAACAATGGTAAGCAAGTCGTGGGAACCTTGCACGCTGAAGACCCGTAATTCCTGTAGAAGCAAAGCCACCCCTCATACTCAAGTTTAGAGAGCTAGAACTAACCAAAAATAATAATAATAATAATAATACTGAAAAAGAAAAAATAGTAATGACTACTGGTATGGCTCACCTTTGGTTGAGCATTGAGAATGGCTTTAACAGCCGTGGCCATTGAAGGAAAATTACCCACCTTCAGCTTCGGCAAAGACACACACCTGAGGATATGATGATTCTCTAAGCAAAAGCTCTCGTTGATTTTAACCTTTGCTAGTTCACCCCCATCATTGTCATCGATTAATATTTGTTCCACTCCCCCGCTCTTAATTACATCAGCTTCATGTAGTTGCTGTGAATCTGGAGCAGCGGCAATAATGGGGAACAGGCTCTTCAGCTTCTGACAATCCCATATACGGAGAATTTGTAGTTTTGGAAAGCATATAACGGGTCTCTGTCGATGAACTCCTGGTGCAAATGTCTGCACCTCTCCAGCCTCGTCATCGTCCCTTTCTAAGACAATATGTTCCAACTCGCCACAATGCTGTATTTTCAAACACTCCAGCTGCAACAAACTATGAGCAAGCCAAGGTGTAAACACAGTTGTCATTTTGGGACAGCGTGTCACTGTTAAACTTGTAAGACTACGGAAACTCACGCCATGGCTCGGCCCTCTCCATATACACCCAAGCTCCGGTAAGCGAACTAGAGTTAAATCTCTCAACTTTGAGAGCACAGCACCTTCTCCTTGAATAATATATGCAGGGTGATGGAGTCCTTCCACCTGAACTTGAAATATTTCTTGCATTCTATCACAACCTTCAACTCTCAAAACTTTCAAATGCAGCAAAAGTTGCACTGTGTTGTTTTGTGCGATATTTTGCAACTGCTGGCACCTCACAACAAGCATGGTTTGTAAATCCTTAAAAAAGCCTCTCGGAGGCAGAAACTTTTCAGGACACATTGCTTTCAGATCAGGCATTGATTCAAGTCCTAGTTCAACCAGTTTTGAGAATGCAGATCGGTCTGACCACTGCAGCGTGTCCACAAGGTAGTTCATCCCCGAACAGTATTTTACGTCCAGAGTTATCAACTTATCTGAACCACTTGGGTTCATCATGGGAATGACATTAGGCAAACTACAACAATTTACATTCAGATGCTCTACCTCGGGCAATAATTCCTTAAACGCAATGGGCAAGGGCTCATTCTTATCACAAGATATGAATAAACTTTTTGAGGTTGGATACAGAGTTTCCAATGGAAAGCCCGTGAATATGCAGTACCTGGACAGGCGTGGGAAATGGAAATCTTTGGGAAAGAACTTGGTGTCATGAAAGGAGAGCGACACTATTGCCAAGTGCGGTAATAAAGTCAGCTCAGAGAGGCTAGCATTGCTTTGTTTTTCACTATCAGTACTGCTTCCTTCTTTAACCCAGCCAGCAAAGCCGGTTGCACCCATGTAAAGCTCTTCCAACAGTGATAATCTTGATATCACATTAGAAGAAATCCTTCTCAGCTGTTGACAACCAGACAGATCCAACAATTTTAAGCTACTCAATTCTCCTATCTCATCTGGCAATACCTCAATCGGGCAATAACTGAGGTCTAGAATCTCAAGTTTCTTTAGGCTCCCAAGGACCGGGACATCAAGCACACTGCAGGATCGTAGGTTCAAAGTTCGAAGGCTTGACAGGCTTTGCAGTGAAGAGAGCACTAGGGGTTGAAGGGACTTCTGGTGAAATTTGGTGGTCTTATATTTCATGGAAAAAGTGGTACGACTCAGATCCAGAACCAGAAGAGCTTTCAAGCCCTCAGATGTGAAATTTGCAAGCAAGAGACGTCGGTTCATACCCAGCAGAAAAATTTGGAGCTCAGGGCACTCCAAATCATTGGGAAGCTCTCTCAAATCATTGCCAATCAGGGAGATTGCTGTATAATGCTGGCAGCTCTTCATCCTCGGCCAACCCTTCAAACTTGCGTTGGTTCTTACAAAATGTACATTTTCGCCTTCAGATGCTATCCAAAGCGCAACATCACGAACCACGTCGTGCATTTTCACATGGTGTTCATCGTTGGTGTCTAGCAGCATGCTGGAGTCCTTTAGGCTGTCCATTATTGAATGCACCTGGTTTCTTACACCATCAACCGAATCAACACCGTCTGTAAACAGGCCTTGCCCGAATGCATACCTGACCAGGTCCTCCACGTCTATTCTGTGGTCTTCTGGAAACAAAGAACACAGCAGGAAGCACTTCCTGGTCTCCCCGTCCTTCAAGAAGTCATAGCTGAGCCTGAGAACTGCATAAATGCCACTGTTCCCCTCATCAATGTCATATGGGAGCCTAGACATGTGAAGCCGATCGAGTGCAGTTTTCCACAGTCGGAGGTTCTTGCCTTTGAGAGCCTTTCCCAGTACCACAATTGCCAAAGGCAGCCCCTTGCATTCTTCCGATACCTTCATGGCGACGTCGGTCAAGTCCGGCGGCCACGTCCCATCGTCGCTGGCCCCTGAAGCCTTCTTGAACAGCGCCCATGCATCCTGTTTCGACAAAATGTTGACAGCAACCAGGCTCTCGCAGCCCATGTGTGTGCAGACCTTCCGGCGGCGGGTGGTGATGATGATCTTGCAGCCCTTGGCGCCAGAGGAGGGGATTCCAAGGTCTTCCAACTTGAAACTTTCCCAGACATCATCGAGGATTATTAAGTTCCTGCTGCTTTCATTCTGGAGCCTGTCTATCAACCTCTGTGCCCTTCCATACTCGCTTTCCTCCCCAAACTTCACGCCCAGCATGTCTCCGATCTCGCCTTGCATTTTCATGACATCCCGGGACTGCGACACCCTCGCCATGGCCACGTAATCAAACATCTTCCATTCCATGCCCTTCCTGCCCACCTCTGTCACCAGCGTCGTCTTGCCAACGCCGCCCATTCCGTACACTCCCACCACGTTGATCCCTTCGTCCACCAACGCTTCCATGATCTGGTCGAAGGCTGATTTAGTGGCTTCAAACGCCTTGAAATTCTCCGAGCAGTGGCGTTCTATTCCCGCAGGCGGACGGGGGCGGGAGATGCGGACAAACGTTGCTCTGCCGCCAAGAAGCTCGGCCAATGCAGGCGCCGTCTTGCTTGCTCTCTTGCCCAACACGTAACGCCAGCGGCAGTCGGGGAAGCACCATCTCAGGTTGAGGCACCTCCTAGCCATATTTACGTCGATTTCACGTT
Organism: Taxillus chinensis; assembly: GCA_023512835.1. NCBI lineage: Eukaryota > Viridiplantae > Streptophyta > Magnoliopsida > Santalales > Loranthaceae > Taxillus > Taxillus chinensis. The sequence continues at coordinate 4,568,713 of CM042089.1, forward strand.
CCAAACTCTGCACCTCCCACGCCACGCGGCTGGCTTCCTCTATCCATCTTCGAACATCTTCTTCGATGTCTTCTGCGCTCTTTATTGCTTCATCCGCCTCATGCTGAACCCTTTCTCGTGCCAACTCCAAACCCCTTTTCTTTTCCCTCATGTCTTCTACAATCCTGCGGAAACGAAATACATACTTACCTTGGTGTACTGTCAGAGTAGCCAGGCGTCCTATAATTGCAGGGCCAAAGTTGGTCAACAACTCCATTTTTGCCGCCGGCCTTGTTTATCCAAAAAAACAAAAAAACAAAAAAAAAAAAATAAAAAAATAAAATAAAATAAAACAAACAAAAACAAAAAAAACATGGGCTCAAATCAAATGTTGAGCTGCTTAGCTCTCTGTCTCCCAAACCCTGCCCAGCGAAAAAGAACACTTTCGTGGTATGCTGCTCCTCAAAGCATTCATATATTTACCCAGGTCCGGCTGGAGGGTGATCGAGGGGACGTCGTTTACGGCCGGAGCCAAGGAGTACGTGAGGGACATTGCAATCAAACAAGCCACTTGAATGCAAAGATATTATTATTTTAATTTATACAAAGTATATAACACACATACAAAGTTTTTTTTTTTTTTAATTTTAGAAAGTGAGACAAATTTTGTTAGAGCAGTCAGCAATGCTACCTGAATACTATTGGTAGTTTTTTGACATTTTAATTAATAACATTTTCATCAACGACGGTTTTAATGAAAATACAAGCCACTTGCAATTCATTTTCTGAAATAAACAGTATTTAGATTTTTTTTTCTAATTGATATTCAGTTTTGTATTAATGCTTTTTGCTAAGAAAAACTTTTTGTGCAAGCCACGAGTATACATCATTCTCTACACGGTTTTTTTTATTTTCTTTAAATTTTAATTTAAACATTTAATTTATTATTTTCTTTTACATATAAATACATATCACAATAAATTTTCTTAATTATTTTATATATCATAAGAATATTTTTACTCTTATTTTTAATTCTCTTTTATTTTTTATCTTTCAATTATTATTTTATAATTTAATAACCATAGAGTATGAACAATGCTTCTTAGTGTATTTAGAATGTATTAAAAAATATTATACAAACTTCCGATAAAAAGTTAAATATAAAATTTCTTTTATAATAATAATTTTATGATTTATTTATTTTTTTCTTAAATAAAAGAAAATAAATTTCTATATAGAATATATTGCCGGACTATTTGGTAGTCTCTTTTATTTATTTATATATATAAGACTAATAAATTAAAAAAAAGATAAAGCACTCTTGAGCAACTTTATTGTTAACCTTTGAATTTCACTTAAACATATCTAATGGCTAAATTAAATTGACATAAATCAAAAAATTAAAATTTAATGATTTAAATTAAACTTTCATGTAATTATAATTTCACTAAAGTAATTCACCTTATAAAAATTACAGTTAAATAAAAATTAAATTTTAACCTTGATATCGCATTCTTATTTATTAAAACTATATATATATATATATATATATGTGTGTGTGTGATTCTTGTTGTGTGTCATGATCGACATCTGCATCCATACTTACACATCTGTTGTGTCTAAAAATCATATTTTGCAAGAGCCAATTTCTTTTCCCTAACGAACGGATCCTCTTAATTATTATGTCTACTGTAAACACACATACGCCACCGTATAAGCTAGCAGACCTTGAGGAGAGTTGAGTTATTTTGAAAATAAAATAAAAATAAAAATAAGATATAATCCGTTTGTTTCCCAAGAAAAGTTAAGGACGCAGGGAAAATTACAAGAGAAAAACATATGATATATATGAGAGGTAAATCAAAAAAATAAAAAGAAAATAAAGGTAGGTGATCGATCAGAAGCTCTGTTCTTTAATTTGTACGTGTGCATACCTCACGTTGTGCAGTAAAATCAACAGCTGTTAATAAGTTTGACGTCCAGGTCCAGTCCAAAGGTTGAAGAAGACGATTAATTTATTTGCTTTTTCTGTCTTTTTTTTTTTAAAAAAAAAAAAAAACTTTGTTTTGAGGCTCTCTCCAGTCCTATCTATCTCCCCGGCCCCTCTCTCTTGCAATTTAAAGTGCAGCGCCAGCGAATGAAAGGATTCGCCGATTCGCCAGCCGCACGATCTGTTTGTGCAGCGAGCAGGAAACGAATCGTCAGACATGATTTCTTTCACTGAGTACCAAAACCAAATCAAAGGATTCGACGGCCACAATCTATTTCATATGGGGAAATTCGGCAACAACAAATAATACATGAGCTACAGTTAAAAGCTCCCAAAATGCTATACCCACCAAAATAATACTACTACTAATAATAATAATATATTTAGCCTGAATTAAATAGTTCGACTAGATGTTTTAAATTGGAGTTTCAGTTCTTTTGATTTGATTTCAGTGTATATTTGGATTTACTCGTGCTCAATGATCTGCGAGATGGTAGAAGGAAATTAATGCTATGGCATTATTATTTTATATAATTACAAATGATGTTATAAAATATTAATATTAATAATATATATATATATATATTAAATATTTATATTCAAGATGATTGAAATTATTTGATCGGCCTCAATTTCAAATTGAAACTAGATTCGATTATTTGATTTGGATTGGTTTTGAATTTTCGTTATTGGGAAATTTTTGATTGATTTTATTTACACCCTGAGAATAAGAATAAGTTCAAAAGACAGAGAAAAAGTTGAAGGTGATGCTATATACAAGTTTGGTTTGTGTGGACCTCTTGACATGGCAGCATGCTGTTGGTTTTAATTAAATCACACAGGTGGGTTAGGATGAAACACGAGTGAGACCTAGCTAAATCATGAGTTAATGTAATGTTAACACGTGTGATCTCAACTAACTTCTATCTTTTATGAATTTCTCTTTTTTTTTTTTCTATCCCAGTAGTCAACCCTTTATTTATCCGATGCTCTCTGCAATATAAAATCACACTACATCTTCAGATAGAGTATCTTCTCTCATCAACAATATCATTATGTCACCACCCGGTAGATATTCCATAGTAAGGTACAAGAACTCAGAGTCATAACATGTTAGCATTTGATAGTCATAACAGACAAATAAATCAATAGACAAAGTAAAGTTGTTCATATGGAAATGCATTCTTCCACTAGTTCAACATAACATGTTTTAAGGTGAAAATGAAGACAATCGAATGATGGCAACATGTACCACAAATATACTACTAGCTCAGAATTGCTTAAGTATCGAATAAAACAAGTTAAAAGTTTTATAGGCTCACAATATGTTTAGAATACAAATACAGCTCAAACAAGTAAATACTAGGAGTAGTCAAAAGATCATATCCCACACGCTCGAGACCCAATTTTGGATTCTTTATCTCAAAATTCATTTTTCATTATTAAAATGGCTTATCATTTTATTCCAGATGCTAAGCTTAAAAGATAGCCTGGGAATGTTCGTACTAAAGAATAAGTAGCAGATGCGCAAGTATAGATATATTTGCGCCGGCTTAAAAGAGCATGTCTGAGAACGTATGGGTATGATATTTCTCTTTATTTATTTATTTATTTTAATGGGTTCGACACAAGTATTGCAGGATCTGCAAGCCTCAAAAGACGTTAACACGTTTTCTCCTATGTCTTCCTCTCCCCCTATTCTTTTTCCCATCCTAAATTTACCTGCATAATTGAAAAATGTGCTGTTTTTCCTTTGAATTTTGCCATGCTTGGTTATGAATTGAAGTATTTATGCTGTCTTTGTTTTGTTTATTGTTTTTTGTTTATTTGTTTATGGGTTTCAGTTTCTTGAATTTCAATGGCTATATTTGTTAAAAGTGCTACAATTCTTAGCATTGCCTTTCTGGAATATGTTCTAGCGACAAACAAGTTGACCAAATATGCTGAGAGCACTTTTGATGATTCTAAGGCGCAGGACTCTTTTTTTTTTTTACACGAATCCACGGCAGAGAACCAACTCTTCTACGAATCAGTTTCAATTATCAGTGTTGCACTGTTGTTGAACAACTATCTTCCTGTTGAAATATTCTTGCTTGGTTTGTCCGCGAAGCCATAGTGGCTGAGAAATATCTCAGGGCATTGCAGTCTTTTAAATTGAATAAGTGAGATGAAGCCCCAAACAAGATCTTAGAAAAAGGAAAGAGCAAGCCTAATCGTCGATCGTGGTGCAAAATCTGTCGATTTTGTAAGTAAATCCTGAGCGATGATTAGGATTACTCATCATTTTCTTTTCCTTGTTTATCATTCATTAATGTTCTGTTATCATATAATTTGTTTGGAATTTGGAGAAAAGTTGTTTTTGGTTTTTCAGAAAACACTTCGTCTTGAGTCTTGTTGAGTTGGTGAATGGTTGGCAATTTTCAAAATGCATTAATAATAATAAGAAAAGGGACGACATTTTTTTTAAAACACCCGATTTTCAATATATATATATATATATCTCCGCCCATCATATTTTTTTTTATTAATTTTGGTGGCATCTATCTAGTTTAAAAAAAAAACATATTTTGTTTTAAAACACATAAAGTACACATCGGGCTAAAATATCAGTTGCACGAAAAACGCCTATGTTTCTGTTGTAGGAAACGCCTCTGACAAAAGTGCATGTTTCGTGCAACTTAATTCATGTAGCTCAACCCACCACGTTTTATGCATCCTATCGTGCCTCGGTCTCATGCAATTCCAGCCCATAACCAACGTTGGTGCGCTTAGTGCACGTCTCGTGCCCATAACCAACATTAGACCAAAACGCAAAATGAAAAACACGTAACAAAACACTCCCCTATTTCTTTGTTCTGCATGTTAGATTCGGGTTTACACGCAGATCCAATCACGTGTCGGTGTCATGATACTGCACAACTTTAAAATGACATTTAAAATTTTCTATCTTCTTGTATATATCCACTGATTGAGACAAACATTACACTGCAATTGATCAGCACTTGAAATTTTCTTACATTACACTGCAAACATTACATACTTGAAATTTTCTTCTTACATAGTTTTATAATTTTCTAAATTTTTTTTTGAAATTTTGTTTTAAAATCATGTTTCCATTACATCGATTTACTGATTGGTTTTTGCTCTTTGTATGGCCAAAGGCTTGCGCCTGGGAAATTAATTTGAAAGGATAATGGACATGGGAGCATGTTAAGTTTTTGAAAAGTTTCCAAATGAAAAAAAAAAAGGAACCATCTTATGCTGAGTGTGATTTCAAGATTCTATACATGGGAGACCAATTAAGGCACTATATGCAATCCCAGATATTGCAATAAAGTTCAGGGATAATGATTATTGATCTCAGGGAATGGTCTAATAGATGTTTCTCTTTGTTTTCTGAATAAAGTTCAGCATATCGTAACAATTGACGGACTATGGGGGCTATGGACTTGTCGAACTTCGTTGATCTTTCAGTTAGGGAATGCCTGGCTAAGCTGAAAGTAAGTGAAGCCATGCACAATTTTTGTTTTCGAAAAATTGTTGCTGACTTCAGAGAGGAGAAAAAGAATTTAAAGGTAGCACTAGAAAAGGCACAGCATGATGCAGATGAACCTGCCATGAGTGCCAAAGAGGTTGAAGAGGTTCGAGATTGGATAGCTAACGCGAATAGTATCACACTAGAGGTGCAAAGAATTGACGACGAAATCAACAGGAACAGGGATAGGAGATGCCTCAGCATTACATGGTGTGTTCCTGATTGCTGTCGCCATTACAAGCTCGGCAAGAAAGTGAGCAAGAAGACGCATGCAATGGTAGAACTTCAGAGTAGACGAACAGTCACTAGCATAACCCGCCCTGCAGATTCTGAGGCATTACAATCTACTAAATCTGCTTTTGATCAGACTATGGAGGCATTGCAGAGCAGAGGGACCAAATTCATAGGAGTCTACGGAATAGGAGGCATCGGCAAGACAACATTGGTTACTCAAGTTGGTAAGAGGTGCAGGGAGTCAAATCTGTTTGATCGCGTTGTTGAGGTGCTTGTGACCCAATCTCCAAATATTCTAAAAATCCAAGGCCAAATAGCTAAAAACTTGGATCTTACGTTTCATGAGGAAAGTGAATCAGAAAGAGCAACGTGGCTCAGTAGCAGTCTGAAGAACAAAAGCTTCAAAACCTTAATAATCTTCGATGATGTTTGGGCGAAACCGGACTTAGTTGCCTTGGGGATTCCTTCTAGGGGTAAGCAATGTAAGATTGTTGTTGCTACCGTGTAGCCGCAGGTATGTTATGACATGGGTTGTGTCAGGCTGATCGCGATCAACATTTTATCCAAAGAAGAAGTTTGGGCTCTCTTGTGAAAGCATCTGGGATTGGGGATGAGGTGTCCTCGGAATTGAAAGATGTGGCAATGAAGCTTTGCCGGAATGCAAAGGTCCGCCCCTGGGAATTACCAGTTACAATACAAGGGAAGGACCTTGAACTAAAAAGCGCTTGAACAGCTTATGATGTCTAGTCCCTCAAGGAACATTGAAGAAGTGGACAGAGTTGTGTCTGCAATTCTTAAGTTTAGCTATGACTCTTTACATGACTATGCATCAAAGAAATGCTTGTTGATGTGTTCTTTATTTCCTGAAAATTATGAAATTGATATGGAGGAGCTAGCCAGGTACGCATTTGGGCATGGTCTGTTTGATGGAGCTGTTGATTCTGTTGATGAAGCAAGATGCCGTGTGCAGTCAATACTCAACTTTCTTAAAGCCTCTGGTTTGTTGTTAGGCACCCGTGAAGAAAATTGTGCAAGAATGCATGATGTGGTCCGTGATACTGTGCAGTTGATAGCATGTGAAGGCGATAATGCATGCATGGTGAAGACTGGAGAAAATTTGAAGGAGTGGCCAAGGAAGGAAAGCTTCAAAGATTACACAGCAATCTCCCTGATGAGCAATGATTTGAAAGAACTCCCCAATGAATTGGAGTGTCCCAAGCTACAAATTCTGTTCCTTGGCAGGAATAGATGTCTTGGTTTTCAAAAGTTTTCATCTGAGGGACTTAACGCTCTTCAGGTTCTGGATCTAAGTCTTACGTCCTTCTCCAGAACATCTGCACGTGCTAATTTGTTTTTCTATGATCCTTATCTAACTTCTCAGCCAATGCAACCATCTTTATTGCAGTTCCTGTCAAACCTTCGAACTCTTAACCTACGAAGCCGCAAGGTAGCTGAAATCTCAGTACTGAAAAGGTTAAAGAATCTTGAAATTCTGGACCTCAGTAATTCCCCAATTGGGGAATTGCCAAATGAAATAGGAGAATTACGTAGTTTAAAGTTGTTGGATCTATCCGGCTGCCTATGGCTTGCAAGGATTTCTCCAAATGTGATATCAAAACTATCGTTGCTAGAAGAACTTTACATGGGAGCAGGCAGCTTTGCAGGATGGGTAGAAGAAAGCAGTAGGGGAGAACAAGACAATGCTAGCCTCTTGGAGCTGAGTTCATTACCCCACTTGGCAATATTGTCCCTCGTCTTCCACAGCACCAAGTGCCTTTCCATAGATTTCCACTTCCCAAAGTTGTTGAGGTATGATATATCAATGAAGTGTGCTGCAGAGAAAGGTCCTTATCCAACCTCAAAAACATTATCAATGTCTTGTGCTAGTGATGATATGCTGCTTATTGCATTTAAGGAGCTATTGCCTGGCGTAGAGCATCTCAGTGTAGAGTGCGGTTTCCGGAATGTCATTCCCATGATGAACCAGAACCAATGTGGTTTCAATCATTTGATCACCCTACGGTTAAGGAGTTGTAGGGACATGGACTGTCTTGTTGATGCTGAACAGTGGTCTGGTGGAGTTGCATTAACAAATCTTGTTGAATTACGACTTGAAGCAATGTCTAATCTGAGAGCAGTGTGCATTGGAAAGATGCCGTCTTGGGGAGGCTTTTTGTTGAAATTAAGAAGGCTGGATGTTACAAGGTGCCCAAAATTACAGGCTATAGTTGAAAACAACATCGTGCGGCAATTACAGAATTTGGAGCTATTGAAAGTCGAAAAGTGTGATGGTTTGTATGAAATATTCCAACTTGGAGAAGCAGAGGGTGCGAGTCTATTGCTTTCAAGCTTAAGAACTATGAAACTGTCGTTCTTACCCAAACTTGGTTGTATATGGCGAGGGCTAACGCATGATGTGAGTTTCCAAAGTCTTACATCACTAAACCTGACATCCTGCTCCACACTTAAAAATCTTTTCACACACCGGCTTGCTCAAAGGTTTTTGCAGCTGGAATTTTTGACGATATGGGACTGTGGTGAGCTGGAACAGGTTGTCTCGGAGTTGGAAGATGAGGAGGTGGTGGAAGTGGAACAAGTTGTTGTCTCAGGAGTTAATTGCCCGCAATCTGCTGGTAGCTTTCCAAAACTGCGAGCCGTATGCATCAAGGATTGCCAGAACTTGAAAGGTTTGTTCCCAACCATTCCAGCTCGACATTTTCAGAAACTGGAAGAAATGGAAATAATTAATGTCAATAACCTGAAACAAGTATTTGGTGAAGATCATGGGATTGAGGAGGTGGTACTTGAAAACTTGCGCAGCTTAGAGTTGGTTGGACTCAAAATCTTGGAGATCTCGCACTCAGGGAATTATTAGTTGCTCAAGTGTCCATCTCTGCAGGTGCTCAAGGTGGGAGAATTTCCTTCAATGGAAGTTGCTATTAAAACTACTCTAAATTCTCAACCAAAGGTATCCCATAATCAATAATAATCATTTTCTTTCTTTTCTATATCTGTCTCTCTTTTTTGAAAAAAGAAAGAAGGAAAGAAAGAAAGAAAGATTGTTGTATGTGTTGTTTTTGTTTGTTTTATAGGAATTGAAGATTCTGAGGGTGGAAAATTGCCACAAATTACATACCATTATTCCATCCAAGATGGTAGAGAGTAGTAGTCTGGACGAAATCAATGTTGTGAAATGTGATTGCGTAAGCCAGGTATTCGAACTGGACGGACTAGTGACAGGGCCGTTCCCACGATCATCAAAAGTAAAGATGTTGGTCTTGAAGACTCTCCCTGAGCTCAGGTATATATGGAAAGGACCCCAAAACCTTGTACACTATGAGAACCTCAAGTCCATTGAATTGTATGAATGCAATGCATTGGGATTCGTAGTCTCACCTGTAATTGCTCAAACCCTTGGGAATCTAAACTCTATCAAGATACATCAGTGTCATGGATTGGAGCAGATTATTGCAATCAATGCAGCTGCTCAGGGGGAGGATGAAAGAGGTGCTTGTCAAGTGGATCATCATGCCCGACTTTTGTTCTTCCCAAAACTGCATACTATTGAGGTAGGGGAATGTAATAGCTTGAGAAGCCTCTTCCCCAATTGAGTTTGCACGAGACCTTCAGCGTCTGGAAATCCTTAATGTCTGTGATGCTTCACAATTGGTGACCTTGTTTGGCTCGGTAGAAGGAGAAGAGGTACATCAAGGAGAAAACGATGGAGAAGAGGAGGAAGAAGAAGAATCCAAAAAAGCAGAAGTGGTAGAAGAAGAAGAAGAAGAAGAAGAAGAAGAAGAAGAAGAAGAAAGACAAACAACAGAAGGGAAAGTAGAAGTGGGGGAGACCATTGAGCTTCCAGAGTTGGATATTCTGGTTCTAAGAAAACTACCAAGCCTCAAATGATTCTGCTCATCGAGTTATCATTTTAAGTGGCCAACTTTGTCATTGCATTCAATGACGGGCTGTCCCAAGTTATCTACCACTATCTAAAAACCAAATCCTTGTTGGGAAAGTGAGATATATCCAAGTTGATATTGTAAAACAGAAGAATTCACGCATTAGCTAAATGAAAGTGTCCCCTAAAATAAAGGAAGCAGATTCTGTACTCCTTGTTAGTGTTTTGCAAGGGCTTACTTCTCCTTGTTTCTTCTTATATAGTGGACCGTGGATTCATTGATTTGTAACTCGGCATATGTTTCTTTTATCTAATTTTTATTTTGGAAGAAAAATTATCCAGCAGATCCCTTACTGTGCTTTCTCTGAATAAGGAGTAGCTCCCACTATTTTATGAGATTCACAACTTTTATTGGATGATCGTTTCATTGTGTTTTTGAGGTGCATATATATGTTTTATACAAATTTTCATCAAATATTTTACTCCATACCAAATGAAACCACACTTACAAATGCTAATAAGAATTTGATATTTTTATTAGCTAATATTTTTTTATTAGCTAAAAAAATGAACTACCTTACATTATCTTTTTGATAATGTTTTGTTTTATAAAGAAATTATTTTTAGATGTGTTAAAAAAACTATTGTAAAAATAAATAGGTGATTGTAAATTTAGTGTAGATTTTAAAAGTAGGTAATAGGTATTCGATAAATTAAAAAGAATTTTATTGTGAAAGTTTAAAGAGATAAAAATATTTTTATTTTTAAAATTTAAAATTTTAAAATTACTTCATGGAAAAACAATTCTAAAAATAACTTATAAACTGTTTTTGCTTTTTACTATAAAAAACATAAAAATATTTTTTTAAAAAAAAAATATTAAATTTTTATGTTTATTTTATAAGCAGAATAGTCTCCCATAAACAATATCAAATCATATCACTTTTATCTTACCCAAATATTTACCCAAATATCTTACCCATAAACAATATCAAATCATATCACTTTTATCTTATTTTACAAGAGACTATTACTCTTTTATCTTACTATAAAAGAGTAAAAGAACTATAGATTAAAAAAAAGTTATTTAGTTTGGTGGAAAAAGTTTTTTTTAAATATTTTAATTGAGATGGTTAAAATATCAATTTTTTTATTACATATAAAATTAATTAAATTCATGTAATACGTGTAAACTTTTAATTTTAATATTTTTTTATAACAAATTCTACCATTTTGCATAAAAAAAATATAATTATTCATATATATATATATATATATATATATATATATAGAGAGAGAGAGAGAGAGAGAGAGAGAGAGAGAGAGAGAGAGAGAGAGAGAGAGAGAGAGAGAGAGAGAGAGAGAAGAGAAAGATTTTGACACATTTTTCACCTCTTTATGAAATTTGTCTCGAAAATTAAAAGGAAAAAAACATTAACGCAGGGCTGTTAAATGAAAGGCCAAGGGCTAAAAACGGACACAGGAAACTACAAGGATTAAAACGGTAATTTCTCCTGGTGTTTCGTTTCACTGGTTATCGTTTAGGTCTCCAGCCGCCTCAACTGTTTCGTTCTCTACGCCTTCGAACTCCATACTCCACCATAGTCGGCGCCTCTGGTGCGTCGGCCGTCCGAAGAGTCTGTCATGGCCGCACCTGAAGCTCCTCTATGCTATGTCGGCGTCTCCAAGGAGTCTGCTGCTTTCCGTCTCATGAAACAAATGGTCTCTCTCGTATTTGTATAGATTTAGTTTAGGATTGAGTTGTTTGAGCGATTGTTGTTGCAGTGATGTTTTATAATTGAATTGTTCTTTTCAGTTCTGTATGTTTCTTTTCCGATGGCGTGTTGTTGTTGATGTTGCTTAGGGATGGGAAGAAGGCGAAGGGCTTGGGAAGGACAAGCAAGGAATCAAAGTTCACGTTCGAGTTAAAAACAAACAAGACACATTAGGTTGAATCGTGTCGTTTTTCTTTTTATATTCATATTCATGATCTGTTTGAATGCTGAGAAAACGATTGATTTTTTTTTTAATTTAATTGAAAGGCCTCTGCTTAGTAGAGTTCGAGGGTGTTTGTCAACCTGTTTCTTGAAATGACAGCTTCTATTACTGTTTAGAAATTCATGCTTACGCCCACTAAACATCATGAAGAGAATAGAAATTAAAACCCTTTTAATCTAGCTATAAGGCTGGTTCAGCCAGTATTTAGTAGACTTTTCTGAGTTCTTAGCAGAAACTATTACAGCTTAAAATTGAGAAAACTGATTCTTCTTCTCACTAGCCAATTGGAGTTATGATTTCAAGCTGTGCAATTATTATGATTCGTGTGGCTAACGCAGATACTTCTTTTCCACCCCTTTATTGGCAAAAGGTGTTGGTACAGAACAGAAGAGCGATTGGGCGTTTGATACTACACAGTTTGACGATATTCTCAAAAGATTGAAAGTGGTAAAGTGAAAATCGTTTCTCTGTATTACATTGCTTGGTTCTAAGTAACATTGGATAATTTTGACACTGCTAACCTGTTCTATGACTGTCTGTTTTTGTTTTGGAAAATTACAGCAGACATCAGGAAATAATGATCAGGGTATGAAACGTGAATGGATTGGATTGGATTGGTTTTTGTATTTAATGAGGGTGTAATTGTAATGAGCGTTCTCATTATATTTTGTAGCTGTTGAAAAGGATGACCCTCAAGTAGTTGTAGGGTGCAATGCTTCTGAAATTATTCCGGATTCAGCTTGTAAGCCTGCTCGAGGTCGACCACAGGGGAGGTGATTACTTTTTTTACCTACGTTCTCTGCATTAACACACATGTATTATGATTATGCCAAAATCATATGTATATTTTACAAATCCCATTATCAGGTACAAGAAGAGGGAGAGAGGGAAGCTAGTCCAGTCATATTCTACAAAAGATCTTGAAGGAATTCTTGTGAGTTATCAACCAAATAACCCGTTTTGAACATTGGAGGCTACTTTTTGACCTGATAAGATTAGACTTTGTATTAGTTGTTCAATTAGAGAAAGGCAGTACTTTAGTTATTTGTTAAACATGTTAGGCCGTTTTGATAAAACATGATGACAGAAAACTGGCTTTGAGTTTGTTAGTCAATTGTTATTCTAATTTCATTCGTACCTTACTACCTTAGACCTGTGATATACCCCTTTTAAAGGAGTGGAGTTGAACTGTTTTATCAGTTAGCTTTGATTATTTCCATATCATGTAAAATGTAGAAATTAAGAAACATAATTTTAGGTCTGCATTGTTGATCTATTCACACTAATATCAGATCTCTGTATAGTTGTTCAAATAGGTTGGTCAGGGTTAGTAGTTTATTAGTTATTGACTCATAGTTAAATTCCATGATTGTCTTGAAACCATATTGATGAACCCAGATTGTTGTGCATATTGATTATACTGTCTCAATGTTACATAAATTTTGTTATTAAAATTTATTTTCTCAAATTACCAGTATCCATGTATCTAACTAAAAGGTGGCAGTAATATCCAGTTATGGTTTGTTATTTGTTAAGAAAAAAAAGAGCCCCCCCCCCCCTCCTCCCCCTCTCCCCTCCCCTTGTATTTATCTTGGTATATTAGTGCAATAAAATCCCTAAGTAAATGACTTACACATGATCTTCATAAATTTGAAAAAAACATATGATAGAATACCTATAAATGTGCTTTAGTGGGCTTTTTTTCTCTCAAATATGTTAGTATAATAAAATTTATGTATGAGTTGTAACAAATGTTAAAATTGGTTATAAATTAACAGAGTTTATAAAAAATTAGAGTTGTAGAGACAAAGTAAGCAAGTTTGGGAATTTAAATTAAGTAGATTAAAGATTGAATATATAAAGTGTAAGTTTAAGAAAGAATGGAATAACCGACAAAGTGTAATCACACAAAATGTTTTTAGTACCTAGGGTTAATAATTCAGAAAATTCTAGAGAGTGATGGTGATGTCAACCATAAGATCAATGATAGGGTCAATATGTTGCTGACTTTGAAAAGAAAATTTCATAGGAGTGTTGTTAAGAGTTTTTTTGTTATATGGAACTGAGTGTTGAGCTCACAAGAAATAACATATAGTATAAATGATATACAAATGTTAAGATGAATGTGTAATAATATTAGGACAGATAATATTAGAAAGAAGATATTTATAATGTTGTTGATTTAGCTATTTGAGATGTAAGGTAATGAATGCACTTATTAAGAAAGTAAAGAAAATTGACATTGAGTAAGGTTAAAAATTGATAGAAAGACAAAAAATGACTTAGATAGGAGTGTTAACTAAGGAATTGGAAGAACGGACAATGCCTGATAAAATTGTTTGGAATTCAAGGATTCGCATATTTGATTGGATATAATTTTTTTGTATGTCGGCTTCATATTATTAGAATTAGGACTCGTTGATTTAGTTTGGTTAGGTATGAAATATGAATAAACAAGGGTTCATAGTTTTTTATTACTAATATAATATCTTGGAAATGTTTTATCATGGCACATGGCACAACTTTTGCTATATGTACTTTATTTGTACATTCTCTTCGACATTTTTCAAAATATTTATACCATATAGATGAAAAGAACATCATAACTTAATGCTCCAACAATTTTTCGTGCGGTTTGATTATGTGGAGATATCCCACTGAAACAATGAAAAAGTAATCAGTTTCTAAGGATTCGTATTATCTTATTTTTAAAATCAAAATAGAACATTCTACTTTGTCAAAGCTCATGAAAAGTTTATAGTTATCTGATAAATCCAATTTTGATTTTGATGAAAACTTTTATTATGATCCAACAATAATTTAGAGATGAATAACAGAATTTATCTAAAATTTAGCTTAAATAACTCAAGTAATTAGCCAAAAAGCCGAGTAATAAGAAAACCTTAAAAGGTTTTATCAAACTTTATGAATACCTAAATTCATTCTCTAAATGACCTTATATAGGAGGTCCATTGCAATTGGAAACCCTAATATTAATGACCTTTCTATCCTAATTTAAATACCCAAATAAATAAATGCTTAAAAATGAGAATAAACCCTAAATACATATGACATAGGAGTTTGTTCAAATGATATGCACGAAACATGATTGAATCGGGCTCAACACGCCTTCTTTCCTTTTGCATGAAACGTTGAGTGCCCAAAATTTCAATCTCCCTTATGCCCCAATCGTGCACTGCACAAGACGTCAACCCTTCCTTTGCACGAACTGCCCTAATCGAACTTCGCTTCATGTTGTGCTTTGTCACAACTTTAATTTGTAGTCGCATCAGATTCATATGTACCATTGGATTATTTTAAAAAGTTACAAAGGTATGTAGATTTTGAGCGCACATGTTACAATCCCATAATAAATATGGTAGTGTATCCCCTTTTTAATGTAAATTGTCTTGATTTTTTTTATCTGTACTGTAGGTCAAGAAGGTTGCGGACCAACAGCAGGAGAAAAGTGAGCTGGAAACTATAGAGACATCTGGATGTGATGTCTGTGTTATTGAGGGTGATATATCAAATACTGGTATATATTGAAAAGTTCTCTTTTTCCTGGGTGATCGATGAAATGTTGTTGAATTTTAATACAGGCTTCTCTTAGAATTTTAGAAGCTTGTTTTCCTGGATATATGGTAGGTAGAATTTTAGAAGCTTGTTTGACATGCAAATTTATTTCGCCCAATGCCAAAGGTAGTTTAGCCTTCCGGTTTTAATATGGAGAACTCATCCTGATCACATGTCATACATTAATCTATTATTTTAATCTTTCCATGTAAAGTTCTAAAGAGTCCAGTTTAATATAAATGCAACAATTTTCACTTTATTATTTATGTGATTTATGTAATAGGTATCTTCTAAACATTACCATGCCATGCTTAAAGTGTCTGCTTCAAATTAGCTATTTCCAATAGCTTTAATTAAATTTCATTAGCTAAAGTTATATTTAGCTTGTTTAAAATACCATGCCATCTCTAGAATTGCATTGAGAAATTTATTTTTTCAAACTTTGCTCACAAACACCCCCCCCCCCCCCTCTCTCTCTCTCTCCACTGGTCTCCATGAAGTTTAGATGAGCTTGTTAGAGAAGTTAAGCAACAGCCAACCGAATGCCTGGGCCATCAGCTTCTGGATAGAAAAGGATGTTATCGACATTGAATGCCTGGGCCATTACGCTCTTGCCCTATGCCACTTGGACCAAGAAGGGTACAATTGGGTTTGGAAGGAGTGAGAACTGTGTGGCTAATGTAGCACAGCTATAAGTTTTAGTTATATTTAACTAATACAATAGCTAGTCTATTGGAGTAAAATTTTAGTCAAATATTACTTTACCTGTTGTTTTAGCTAAGCTATTAGAGTAAGTGTTCATTTAGTTTTCTTATCTTGAAAATCTGGAAAATTAAAAGAAAAAAAGTCATTTATGTAGGGCTGGGCAATATCCAGAATAGTCATAAGTGACAGTAAAGAATTTGCTGAGAATGGTGATGGCATGAGAACTGGGAATTTGCACAGTGTTAGTCTGCGTGTACATACCATTTTCTATCTTAACATTGGCTATTTTTTCATGCTCTTACATCTACAAATTACATTTTGTTCGTTATATCTTTTTTCTATCTTAGTATAGTTTTACTATGAACCTGTACAGCAGGCACACGTTCATTTTGTTCTGATTAAGCTTTTAACGGTATTGTTTATGCTGCAATCAAATGTCATTGTAACATTTGATGTTAATTTTTGCTTATGCTGTTCATTTGATTCTTGTTTTAATTTTTCTGAAGTGTGCGATTGCATGTTGTGACAGGAGAGAAAGATATTTCACCAGAGTGGTGGGGTCATAAGTTTGGGTTCGTTTGGGGGGGCCTTCTTGAAGCACAACCCAAAAGGAAAAAATCTCTTCCAATTGAAGGGGCTCATACCAGTAAAGAAAGGACAATGTTTTATGAAGAGGATCAAGAGAATCTTTACAAGCTTGTTCAAGTATGTGTTTTTGTTTATGCCCATTTGGTGGACTGATATCTCTCCTTTCTCTAATGTCCAATAGCCAAATTAATACATATTAAATATGATGATGCAGTGTGGACCACTATTCATTGGTTGGAGGAGTATGCGTTACATATCATATTATTGTTTTCACTTTTGATTTGCCTTCTTTTTTTTTTGTAGATTTAAATACCACTTGATTACTTTCTAATCCTTTGGATTTTAGTATTCTGTAATTTGTCTTTTTTTTTTTTCCATTTTTCTGAGCACCCATTCCTAACAGCCAAATGTATGCATACAGTCACGCTCCCATATATAGCATCCATATAAATTTAAGGTACAATATTTGATACGGAATTTCTTGATAAAAAATTAAGACACAAATTAATGAAAGTTTGTTTTCATTTTGAAATAATGAGAGCAATGAAGTTTCCAACAAAAAAACTGATAAAAAAATGAAAGCAACGAAGCCAAGGAGAGAATGATTAAGACACGTAGGAACTAGGAAATGCACAACTTCAAAAATCAATTACTTCCCAAAGTCACATTATAATATATACTACATATTTACCTCTATAAATACATGGTTCTAACATTCCCCTCAAGTTGGGGCAGAGATGTTATACTTAGGTGGTTTGGTACAAATATTTTGAGTGAGGACCAGCAAATACTTTTATCAGAACATCTGTGACTGCAAGTTGATTAGTGGTCCACACTGGTTTGGAGCTGATAATTTTGTCCTGCAGCTTCTCTCAAATGAAATAACAATCAATTTCAATATGTTTTGTGCTCATATATGACACCAGGGTCAGAAGTAATATGAACCACCACCAGATTGTCACACCGCACACCTGATGGTTCTGCAGGAAGATAGCTCAACTCTTGAAGAAAATTGCTGAAACCTTTTTACATCCGAATAGCTAGATCCATAGTGCAAATCTCAAACTTTGCACTAGACCTTGCCGCAACATATTGCTTCTTACTCTTTCAAGTGATGAGATTCCCACCAACAATAAGTCAATAACACAACATTCTGATGGCAACTTGCTGTCAATGGGACAGTAAACCCAGTTGACATCAGTGGATACATCAACTCAACTGTGTAGGCGATCTCAAAATCCTTATTACAGCTTCCAACTGATAGAAGGCATAAACTGACTCCTTGAATCAATATTTGGCCAAGTAACCTCCACCAGATAATAAAGGTTTCCTACGAATCACTGTTAACTCTTTGAATCCTCCAAAGGATCTCCATCATCATGCTCCAATTTTAACACTTTGAACCACGTGTATGAGTGAATGGTTGCATGTGAAATTATTTACATTCCTTGAAGCATTTAAGAAAATTTCTACCAATGTGTAGTTTCGTCGGATGGAGCAATCACTATCTTTTGACTGGATAAGAACAGTAAAATTTGACTGGATTTTGTTCCCCATTATTCTACCCATACGAATGAAAAACTGCTTTCTTTCTTGCAGGATAAATCCACAACTGGGAAACAGGGGTTGGGCATCAAGGACAGACCCCTGAAAATCGGTGGCTGTCGCTTTCAGGGAGAAAAGACAACTTTTAGTGACAGTGATGCTGAGGGTTCTGTTGATCTTAATTCGTCAGACAAACGCAAATTCGGTGAGTGTTTGGAGTCAGAAAAGGATGATGATGATCCAAAGATAAAGCTGAAGAGGCTGTGTAAACATATTCTTCGCCAGGTACATCCCCTTATTTTTCAGCCTGGTTTAAATTTTACTACTTTTCACAGCTGACTATGTGCAGGTGCCTGGCGAATCATTGAAGCTGAAACAGCTCAAAGCTCGTATCAATGAACTTTCGTCTTCTTCTTTTTCCAACTTCTCTTCAAAGAGAGATGCTCTTGCTTTCTTAAAACGAAAGGTATGGCTTACAATGGATTATGATGACGGGTGATGAAGAATGAATAAAGATAATTTTTAGTAAAAATGCATCTATGCTTGCTTCTTCAGACTCCATGTGATAGTACATTTCACAACCTAGTCTATATGGGTTATATCACATATCATGTGACCTAAATGGTTTTAAAGACTCAACATAAGAATTGTAGTACTATTGGTCGTTGTTTCAGTTTTATTGTTTGAAGTTTATTATCCCATGGTGGGCTTTGATTTGGCTATCAATTTATTGCCTGCAAAGTCAAATCCAACACTTTTACAACATGGTTTCAGCTAGATGGCAGCCGGAAGTTCTCTGTGGAGGGAAAGAAAGTCACTCTCATTGGGTAGGGATTGGAGTATTATTGGTTTGCATTTTGATGGTACGTGCGGCCTGTATATTTCAAGCTGAGATGAGATTCACACATAGGTGTTAGTTTCGTTTTCCCTGTGGAGATGGCATTAGGAAATAAAGATATTTCATATCTTCATGAGGGCTGTATCTCTTATATCATTCTTGGAGTTTTCTCGTTCTTTTCCTGCCGAGATATACCCTCCCTTTCACTTAAAATGAGCCTTCATCTGGGTTCTTATATACGTGTCTGTATGAGAAAATGAAATTAGTTCTGAGTTGTGTTTTGAGCTTTTGATGATTATATAATCTTAACAGTATTGGCTTTTTTGCTTTTAATTTTAATTTCATAATATCAGAACTTTTGAGCTAATCAACACGCAAAGTGTTTTTTATGTATGCAATTCTGATGTTTTGTACGTGGGCGGAGTCGGGGGAAACAAGATTAGTTATGGATTTCAAGGCCGTTTAGATGAGATTTGAGTTCGAATCCAATGATCAAACTGCACTACGTACCCCAAGATTTTGTTCTTACTGTAGGTGATTACTGGTTTTCAATGTTATTACTCAACATCCTTTGAATAATTAAGATTGATTGAAATTTGGACTGCAACAGCGGGCGAGGATCTGTAATAACGTCACTGTAGGTGATTAGCGGTTTTCAATGAAGTTTTACTAGTTTGTACGCTTCATGTATATATATATATAGAGCATCTTTACAAGCTGCTGGAAAGTAATTTGCAGATGCACCCAAATTATGCCTTTTTTTTTTGCTTTTAGATATTTTAAGTATTGTGCCCACACGCGCAGGGTGGCACCTATATAGATATAAAATATAACGCTTGGATTATTGAATGAAAACAAGAAATTTCAAATGTGAGTGCGTACGTCCATTTCTACCGATTTCAAAAGGCTTCCAATTTTCGAGAAATCCGTTGGACTGGGGTGAATAGCAAGTTTGAAGAATCCTAAGTGATACTAAATAGATTTTTAGTTTCACCCAAGCTGATGCTATGGTGCCTCCTATGCTACGGCCTACATCAAATATGAGCTATGAATGAGTTAACCTTTTTCTTCTGATGATATGCGTTGGGTCTGACCTTTTCTTTTGGAAAGGTAAATGACGTCGGCATGATGTGAGTCATGCGCGGGGAAAAGTATGTAAAAGTCCAAAACGGCGAAATTGTGGAAAGTAAAGACAAAAAAGGTTTTTGTGTGCAAGTGCCAAGTGAACGTAACGTAAGGCGATGCAAATGAACAGGGCACGAGGAAGGACAGTGACAAGGTTGTTTTCAGCGTAAAATATTGAACCAGCGCAGGCCAAACCAAATTGCAGCTTTTGAAATTTATGGCGGTTCCCATTCCGCGTGTTGCGTGCATGAGTTGCGATATATATAAATATATATAGATAGATATAATTAAGAACATATATAATAAGTATATTGCCCCACGCTCCCAACAAAAAAAATAAAAAAAATGCTCACCGTCGTCTCGATCCCCTCCGCCGCCGCTCCGTTACAGCTGTCAGCCTACAACTCAACTCGGTCACTGACCAATCCTTTGCTCTGACTCGGTCCTTTTCCCACGCCGCCGTCCCTCGTTAATTTATCCATATTCTTTTATTTTTTATAATTAATAAAAATATACATATGTAAAGAAATATAATAAAAAATATTTAAAATTTAAATAGTACTTTTTAAATATGAAAGTTTTTTTATTTAAATTTTACAGTTTAGAAAATTTAATACAGTCTAATATTTATTTAATTTTAAATTTTTTTTTTTAAAAATGAACTAGTAATTTCAAACTTCATATCCTATCCTTAAAATGCTTGTAATCAGACATGTAACATGTTGCCACATATTTCTGTCCTGTTCTTCGATCTTTAACACGATCGTCTTGTACAGCTATAACAGCGCGAGGGGGAAGCAGCCGCTCTCATCTGCATGGGTAAGTAATTAAGTGGACTGGGACTATTTGCAGCTTTTTAATATTATTATTATTAAAAAAATATGCAGCAATTTATATATAAGTTGTCATCGGTATGATAACCTCACAATTTATTAGACTAGCTTTCAGATTCAAAACTAGCTAGCTAGTTGTTTTTATAACTTATTTTAACGAAGTTATGATAATTTTATAAAAGCAAAGTAATCTTAAATTTTAAAAATCCTTTTATATATATAATTTAATGAGCCAATTGAGGAGTAACATTACTATTTAGTTTTATATTATACTTTTTTCCAATTTAATTTACAGGAGCGAAATTTATAGTATATTATGAAATAAAATATATAGTCTGATATTTAACTCCAACAGGCAGCTATGCGTACTCTAATAAATTACCAAACACTTTGAATCAGAACCCTTAATTAGAACAGCTGTAAGTTAGTCTATTTGTCCAAACGCATTATTACCAGACAAACTGTGATTATTATTATTTTTTAAAAATCATTAACATATAGATTATAGAAGCTAAAATTATTAATTTTTCGGATGCATGTTTTAAAATTTTAATCTTCGAAACAGGTGTCCAAAGCTTACAAGTTTGGATTATAATTAAACGCCACCTTGCGTCCTGGTCAATACCCCCGAACTAATTAATTTCAAGTGTTGTCCGCTTCGGCTTTGCATTGAGCGAAGCTTCTATAATTTGTCCACTTCTATATTTACCTTTCATAAAAAATTAAAAAAACAAAGTTTTTGCTCTACTTTTTCAATCACTCCTGGAAATTCACATTCCGTTTACGTTCACTCCTGGATATATGATTAATCGCATGTGGGTCGGGTCGGGCCGTGCGAATGTAAACACTATCTATTTTTGGGTGTCCAACGACGGAACCACACCCAATAATAATAATAATAATAATAATAATAATAATAATAATCATCATAATAATCATAATAATAATAACTGGTATGATGTCATAAATGAGGAGACATGTGGGCCTAAAGATCTTTAATCGTTTTTTGAGTTACACTATCGAATAAATATAACTATAATTAACCCGGCATTAACTTGACAATTTGGAGTGCACCAACAAACAAAACAAGGCAATGACCAAAACCAACGGTTGGAAAAGCGCGCGCGGCGTAGTGATGTCAAAGAAAAGCTCAAATTTAAGCTCGGCCGGATATGATGGCCTTGTTTGTGTTACCTTTTTTTTTTTAGAATTTTTTTAAAAACTGTTAGTTAAGTTGAATTTTTATAATTTATAAATAATTTTAAATTAATCACACTCATAATTTTTTAAAATAATTCTATCTTAAAAATAATACTATCTTACCAATATAAAAAATAATGACAAAGACAAACTAATAATAATAACTTAAATCAACTTTTATTAATTAATTTATTATTTTTATAATGTTATCATCCTCCCATCTTTCATATCAATAAAAATCCCCACCCCACTGTAATTAGGATTTTAAACCCACAAACTCGGTACATGTGGACATATACTTCAAGTCTTCAACCATCATATTAGCCTTAAACCAGTAATCTTGAAGCATTTCATCATACCTTACAAAATCGTTCGATTGAAACCAACACGTACGCGACAAGATCCCAACAAAACTAAGTGGTGTAACAAAACTAAGAGTGATCCTATGTGCAACCTACTCCAGCACTGTACACTAGATTGATTTATTTAAAAATTAAAAGAAAGGGGAAAAAAAATACTTCACCTCCAGCCTTAGGGCCCACACATATCCACATTTTTCAAACTCCACGAATTCATATTCATTTGTATATTCAGGTTTAGACAGTTGTCGAATTCAAGGAAAGCGTGTCAAGTTGATTTGTTTTTTTAATTCGCCTTTTTCTGGTGGTCTGCCGGACAGCAGCAGCGTCGTTTGACATTTTTAACAAGTCAACCACATTAAATATCTAAAAAAAAAAAAACAACAATAACAAATCAACATCCACTCCACACGCACATGACTCACATATATAAATACACACGTATATGTCCTAAAGCTAAAGTCAGGCCAGCCTTGTTGTCTACTGATCTTTCCCACCCACATCTCTCTCTCTCTCTTTCTCCATATTTCTTATTTCTCTCTCCTAGCTCCCATATGGAAGATTGCTGGGATTTGCAAGCCGTTGTCAGGGGAAGCTACTGCGTGGAAAACGACTACTTCTCCGCCGCGGCGTCAGGCAACATGTTCGACCCGCCGCCGCCGCTTCCGCCGTGTTTTGAATACTCTCCGCCGGCGTATGGGGAGGACTTCCTTGAAATGGCGAGGGTTGCGGGCGAGCTGGAGGACATCTACAAGCCCTTCTATCCAGCTGCCACGGACGACCTTTTTAGTAATTTCACTTCTTCTGCAGCCACGTGTCAATCGGACGAACACGGACAGGCGCCGGAAGTCCCCGTAGCGTCGGAGGCGTCCAGCTCCCCTCCCCTTCGTCCTCCGGCGGCGGCGTCGTCTCCGCAGAAAAAGAGGAAAAATCGACACGGCAAGAAGGTTGTCCACCAAATCGTTACCTCGGACGGAGTATCCTCGGACTTATGGGCTTGGCGAAAGTATGGCCAAAAGCCCATCAAGGGATCTCCATACCCAAGGTATATACATATACATGTTATGCGTGTCTTTAATTTGTATATAAATCTAGAGATTGTTACATGTTATATGTCTTGTCTTCTCCCACTATCTCTCTCGCGCGTGAGTCCTCATCATGGTTCAAAATTATGCAGGAGCTACTACAGGTGCAGCAGCTCGAAGGGTTGCTTGGCGAGGAAACAAGTGGAACGCAGCGTTTCGGACCCAGCGAAGTTCATCGTAACCTACAGCGGCGAGCACGACCACGCCTACCCGACCCGCCGGAGCACCCTTGCCGGAAGCACCCGAAACAACAAGCTCGCCTCCACCGCCGCCACTACGAAGCAAACAACCTCCGGCGACACTCCACCGACGGTGCTAGCATCAATCAAGGAAGACTCTTCCGACTGCTCACCGAACTCGTCGAATGCGGCCCTCTCCACGAGCGCCACGTTTCTCGGAGCCGCCGTCGAAGAGGACGACGATGCCAATTTCGCCCCCGACATAATGTGGCCGTCCGACGAACTGGCGATGGGATTTTCGAGGCCGGGCGGTGAAGGAGTGATGATGCCGGATTTTGGGCTTGATGTTGATTCGTTCGGCTGGTTTGATGACCTTCCGGCGACCGGGTTTTGATCGCCTGCGGTTATTGTTTCCGTGTCTCTGTTTGGATGAATCGAAGGCGACCGTACGTGGTATTATGTTTTTGTTATGTGTGGGCATAATTAAAAATGGGGCAGGAGTTCAAAAATTGACAAGCACCTAAATTTTCCTAGTTTTTCCTAGTTTTAGGTTTTAACGATGAGATCAGAGAAGTATACACTCTATTTATTTATTATTATTATTTACTTTTTGTTTTTCGTAAAGTAATGGAGAACTGAGCATTAATGGCCGCAATGTTGGAATGCAATGAGAACACGTACGCAGGTGGATTATCAGACGTT
The DNA here is from genome assembly GCA_023512835.1 of Taxillus chinensis. NCBI lineage: Eukaryota > Viridiplantae > Streptophyta > Magnoliopsida > Santalales > Loranthaceae > Taxillus > Taxillus chinensis. The sequence goes on from CM042089.1 coordinate 4,593,082, forward strand.
TACGTGGGACGGACCGAGTCTGCTGCCAACATTATATATATATATATCCATTATTGTAGTTCTACAGTGTCATCTTCAATGCATTTTTGCAATCTCATCTTTCCTCTTCCTCTTCCTCTCATATGTCCGTATTATGGATCTTTTCCTTTATAATTAGAATGTATATATTGTGAATATTTAAGCTGAACATGCAAAAATTAAAGTCGCTTCTGATTATGAAACCAGATAATAATAACAACCAGAACTTACGAAGACGACGTACATCAATTAATTATGAAACCTAAAATTAATTATGAACACCCAGATAATTAATTATGAAGACGACTCACAATCATATCAGTCCAACACGATCACATTACATGGCCAGCTACAATTGACGAGTTGAAGCAGCCGCCCTTAGATGACAATGGTATTTCACCGATGATGACGTACGGACAGACTCAATCGCAGCAAGACGAACACGTGACGAACGTTAACCCTTGTTTGAATTTTGATTGCTGAATTTGTAGATATGTTGCGGTGAAATCATCGAGGACTCTTCGCTTGGCTGTCTGACGACAGGGGTTAAAAAGTTAATTATAGAAAATTATATTTGTGGAACGAATGTTAGCTAGCCCAATTCCACCTCAACCATTAGTCCATCACCCTTCATCTCAGCTGTCCAAGAAGGCCCAACCATGCATGATCTCCTATATCAATAATCTACTCTCAGACTCAACTATTGAGTACATGTAGTCTGATAACAACTCTGATCACGTTGTTTGCGCGCGGGAGTCTAAGTCCGAGAGCATGAGTGTCTTAGCGAGAAGGTTTTGTAGCAAGAAAAACATTTTTTCAAGGGCTGCGAAGAGTGCTTGCATAGAGCGAACACGGTGCTTATGTTATTTGAATATGGTAATACTTACAAACCTGAGTGCAAAAAAACTTTTTACGATATCATATGGAGGTAGGTTTCCTATCACGTAAATATCCGTATTTGTTTCGTTTTTTTCTATCTTGCCGTTGTCTGCATGTGTTTGAATCGTTGTGATTCTAACACAAATTTACCAATTAGTGCTACTAAGGCTAAACGAATCAAGCTAAACCTTTTTATTTGACAAAAAGATTATTATTTACTAAGATTACTTTTCTTAACTGAACATAAACAATTTTAATTTGTACAGAGTCAAATTTCTTCGTTTAAGAATTTAAGTGCTATGATATTATATTAAGTGATGCTATTATATATGACTAGTTTTTTAATATATTTTTCTATATGACTTGACACTCTCTTTTTGTGTAATTTACTTTTCTTTCTTTAATAAATAAAATCGTCTTTTGTTAAAACAAATAAATAAATATTGGATTTCCCTCACTATGTAGCATTACCAATCACTATCATAGGGCTTTCAAATTCAAGATTCATATAATGTATGCATACCCCATCGATCATCCAAGTTTGATTATGGTTGCGACTCCGACTCAGCATATATAGCATTTTACACTCACATGAACAGCAATAAATGGAAAAGGATAGTTACTGGCTTACTGCTGATCTGTGTCTAGCATTTGGGATATTTTCTCTCTTTTTACCTAACGTTTGTTCCATTTTTGCGTCACCTAGCATCAGCCTAACATGGGACTTATATAACATTATTCTGGCATCAATTTCATGTTAATTCCGACCATATATTTATCGGTTAAAATAATATTATGGACGACGCGTTTGTCAATGGCAGGAAGGAGGGATCGATGGAGTGTTTCATGGGATGAATTTTTTTATTAAATTATAAAATAAATAAATAAGATAATAGAGAGGCCAGAGGGGCATGCATCACATCCTACTAGTAGTCCAGTTCCCCGCCGTCTCACTCAAAAAATAAAAACTATTGGGTTATTATAAATAACTCGGTTAATTAATTACTGATTATTAATTTGTTTACACAATAAAATAAATGTTTGACTTTGAGGTAAAGGGTTTTCCATCATGAAAAAAAATAATTACATTAAGCATATATACGGTAAACTTTTAAAAAGTACTTATAAAAAAATTTCGTGTTAAAATTATTTTTAAAAGCAATAATTTTAATATGTATAAAAAAGTAACATTAATCCTATTTTAATTTTTTTTAAAAGAGAATGCATATTTAAAATTTAAAAATTAATAATATTTTTATCTTTTTAAATTTTTATAATATTTTTATTTTTAATTTATTAAAAATCTATTAACTACTTTTAAAATTATAATTTATCAAATACTCACTTACTTTTTTTTTCTATCATACCTAAAAATAACTTGTATTAAAAATATAACATTGTCAAATTGGACCATAGTTTGCTCCCCCAAAAATACATGTGTTGTGTAGCGGTGCAGCCAATTATATAAGGGTGTTCGTTAAAGTGAAATAAAACTATAACTTTTTTACTTCATATGTTTTAATATACTATATTTAATAACTGGATTTATTTATTTTTTATAAAATATATTGTATATAATTATTAAATTACATATAAATATTTTTTCTCTCTTCTTTTATTTATATTTCTCATAATTTTTACTTTTATTTTATATTAAATTATAAAAAATAATTATTAAATAAAAATAATATAAAATATTAATTTAATGATATAGAAAGTGATTAAGGAAATAATATTTATTTGTCTAATAAATCAAAAAAATCATTTAAACCCTTAAATTTTAAAAAAAATTATGAGAAAACTACTGATGTTAGAACTCTAATGAAAGGAATGAGAGCGAGATGTAAAAAAAACAAAAATAAACCAAAAAAAGTTTATTGGTGAGTGAGCCGAAATATTAAGTAGAACGAAGGGGAGTTTTATACATGTTATTATGTTAACATGATGGCCGAATATACTACTACTCCTACGAGACACGAAAATATGTACATTTCTTTTTGTCGTAATTAATCACCCATAATAGTTGCTGTACTGGTCGTTTATACTAATTCCAGCTCGTCACTGTCTAGTTTAGGCCCATAGCCGAACTCGGGGACCAAGGGATCCACAAAAGCGGCATTCACATAGGTACTGGTCAGGGGCCTAGCAATGGGGCCAACCAGCCCACAAAAGCTGCATTCACTTAGGTGCTGGTCGGGGGCCTAGCAATGGGGCCAAGCAGCCCACAAAAGCTGCATTCGTATAGGCGGTGGGCTCTGAGTGACAGTAGTCTGATCTCACATCACTGAAGCCATCATTTGAGTCAGGGCCGCCTGTAAGTGCACCCACATGAGTGTTTGGGTTTGGGCTTCCAGAAGTTTGCCAGTTTGATAAGCCCTCGCTGCAGCCCACCTTCCCCTGGTGTTGTTTTGTTGAGGGAATAGAAGAGGCCCTGTGGTGCAACTGCGTTGGGTATTTAGCCCCAAAGCCCACCATGTATGACATTTGCTTGGGGTTATTTCCAAGTATGTAGTCCACCTGAAATGTGCGCATAGAAAGGGCCAATAATTTTAAATTTATTGTTTTATCGAGTGAAACTAAGATTCAATTATATGCCAACTTTCACCTGTGATTTTGCAAAGTCTCTGATTTGGGTATTAGAGAAATTTGTAGAGCCACATTGTACTTCTCCAATCTTGGCTCTACGAAGAGCATTAGAGTACGCAAATAGCACCATGGAAGAGGATGTCACGTATTGGATATTGTTATTGTCTCTCGTAAACAAAAGCCCGCCTGCAGACAACAAATAATAGTGTTGCTGTAAACTTAATATATTGTTTTAATTGATAACTGTAAATATGTATTGAATCAACTTTCAATAAAGATTAAACTCTAGACCTATTTCAACACCAGGTTTTACTCGACTTATGAGCGACACTATGCGGGGCCACTGGTGGTGGTACCTGGTATATATTAGTGTAAACCGCTTTTTGACACAAAAGTAAACCAGTGGGCCTAAAGGGCTTTTCTTGGTTTTTTTTTGGAAAATTGATAAGAAACAATAATGTTAGATATGCTCCCGGCCTTCACAGGTCATATAACATCTTGGGGGTTGTATGAAATTGAGTTTGACTACTTAATTACCAGGGGTGGTTTGAATTTGTTTAGAGCTACTTCCAGGCATCAATGCACATATAAATGAATCGGCATCCGTCTTAAACTTGCTTAAACATGCATTCCCGCTAAAGAATTCCTGCAATGTGTAGAATCTCATTAATTCCTTTGATTGCATTTTAGCTAGGAAGAAAAAGAGAAGAAAAGAATTAATGAACAATTGAGTATGCATGATTTAATTGCAAGCAAAACCTTGGCTAGTAATGTTTGAGCTCCAGCGAGCTTGTTATCCCAACTGAACTCAGTCACTGCCTTACTCCATCCTTGATTTTTTGATGCATAGTTCAAGTAGCTCGCATCTCTCGTCGCCTTGTGCAGCCATGCGGCCGCCCATAACAACTCATCCTTCAAATTAATATATATTGAAACGTATCGTATGTCAATCACGATGGAATCTACTTAATTACTGTGCACTTCCAAAATTATCACACAATACATGAAAGAAAGTAGGGCGACACGTGCTATGATGCATCCTTGTAACTCATACCAAGGGAGAGCTACGTACTTTTTTCAATAACAATTTGCACCGCTCATTTTATTCCCTCGGGCTATTAAATTTAAGAAAAATGGATCTAACAAGGCACCCACACGTACAATAGGAGAAGAGCTACCATTTTCAAGTTGAAATCATTCGAGCGCAAGGTTTTTGATGTTTCTAGTTTTTTGTGCATTAATTCATTGAAATTTTGATTAAATCTAGTACTTAATGTTGCATGCGTGTATTTATATAATACACAATTACCTGATAACCAGAGAAAGAACAGTAGAAAGGGCACGATGTTTTTAATGAGGCTCTGTACTCGTCTGCAAAGCCGAACAGCTGAAACAACAAGGTTTCACTACATGAGCCGCCGTATATATGCACGCACGCACCCACATACAATCAAACGTGTACGTTAGTCGATGGATGGAGGGCTCTAAAAAATTAATAAATATTCTTACTGATTTTGAGTGGCTCAGTAGGGTGGAAGAGTAGTTAGAGTCCACTACTTTGAAGACGATTGAAGCGGCGGCAAGAGCGGCAGCGGCCTCTGCTGCAGCCTCGCTCCCGGGAGAATCCGGGGTGATCTTGTAGAGTGTTCGAGGTGTGTCCATATCTTCTGGCCGCTCCCAACATTGGTGGTCGCTGTTCCCATCTCCGACCTATATATATATAGGTTTAATGAAAAATGAGAAATCATGCAAAAGAGGGAGATATTTGTAGTCGATCTGTACGTAGAGGTTTAGAATTTGAGGACCTGGGTGTAGAGAGTAGTTGGGGAGGTGTGTGCTCTCAGTAAGAAATCGGTGCCCCAGCGGATGGCTTCTTGTAGGTAACCCATTTGCTTAGCTGAAGCTATCTTCCTGGGGTACTCCACTGCGGCCCAACCCAACAGGCTGACCGCATAAGCCATCGGCCACACGAACTTCACATTGTCGCCGGCATCATAGTATCCCCCGACCAAGTTCACCTGACACACAAACACGAAACGTACGTTAACCTTGGCAGACTGAAAGAGGAGAGAGAGAGAGAGAGGGGTTTATTGTTTGTTGTTTTCCTCATAACAAACGCCTGCAAAGTCACGAACTATAATATCCGTGATTCAATATTGCATGCTTGCAGATATATATATATATATATATATATATATATATATATATATATATATATATATATATATTCAATGTAGTCAGTCCGGCCGGCATATATAGAGTTAAAATTAATTTGTAAAGAAGAAGAAAGAAAAAAAGAAAAAAGTTGAGTACATTATCAGGCATGCCGTCGGAGAGGGCAGAGTCTCCCCTCCACGTAACGCGTTGGCTTTCTGGTAGCTTCCCTGACCTCTGTCCTTCAAAAAATAGAATGGCTTTGGCAAGGGCATCGTTATAGTCATGACTTGCCGTGGAGGTGGAGGTGGAGGCGGAGGTGGAGGTCAACCCACGGCGGGCACTCGCCATGGCTAGCCATGGCCCATTCCCCCCACAATCCAGTGTCAATGTTAGCCATAATAACGCCAAACCCTTCATTGCAGCACTGCAGACCATTTGAATAATAATTAATTAATTTTCCTGTGAGTATTGATTAATAATAGGATCCTTAAAAGCCCCTGTAATATTAGTAGGGTAGGGAGGAGGCCAAGGAAAGGATGTTGCAGTCGTGGGGTCACAAAATGCTGGGGTAAAAAACACCGGTAATTAATATTTGTTTGTTACCACGTTCACCGGCCGCTAGCTAGGATTTGATAACCACACATTAATTTTGTGTTTGTGCTTGTTTCTTGTGTTTCTGTTCTTTTGGACGTTTGAAATAGTTCGTACAACGAGGGGGAGGGAGAGCTTTTATTAATTTTTAATTTAAAGGCGTAACATTATTTATACCGTACCGTTCACGGTCCGTCCGTCGTTGTCTTCTTCTCTTCCTTCCTCAATTTCATCTTTGGGCAGGGCACTCGAGGAATGAGAAATCATCTTCACCCCTCTTCCTAGGGTTTGGAATTTTAGATTTCTTTATATTTGAGTTTATTAATTATGCTTTGAAGTTGTTTCTTGCTATGAGTCCAATCTTCTCGCTCTCCAGAATATTTCATGGTTTCAAATAAATTTAGGAATTATTTTACTTTGATATATAATTTAAAAATAGTAAATTCGATGAGTAATGAAAATTCTGTTTATGATTGAATAATAGTTTAATAGAGTTCTACATTATTATACCATAACTATCGACCGGTGCAACTTTTGGTTTTGTTTTTTTGTTTTTTGTTTTTTTCGAGTAAAATTTTAATTTAAAAATATTATTCATTTAATAGAAAAAATATTTTAAAAAAAAATTAAAATTTTTAAAAATATAATATTATGAGCTGTAATAAAAAATAAAACAAAAAAATTATATATATGAATCTCTCGTCTAAATTGATTTAAAATTAAAAAATAAAAAATAATTATTGCAGTTGTAATTCGTACGAAAGAAAATATGTTTAATATAATTCTTTTTACATGTCTTTACTAGCTCACAACCTGATGCCGAATGCTTGGAAAGTTACTGTGACACCATAATTTGTGATACAATGAAAAAAAAATGGTGCCACCGTTTTGTTTTTTCGTTTTATTGTTAACTTTTTATAAGTCTCCCAGGATAAAAACTTTAAGCTCATTTCTTTGACTTTCATGTGCTCCTAAAAATAAAACCGCACTAACAATTATTTTGTCTAGATAAATTACCCTTTGCCCTTTTAACGGTTAGAAACAATAAAAAATTGAAGTTAAAACTTTTATTCATTTTAGTTTGGTTTAGGCCAGAATGGGAAAAAAAACAGAACCATATTATTACAATATAATTTGTTTAATGCATTTATTATTCTGAGAATGAAGTGTGAGAGTGGAAGCGTTTCCCATACTGCTTTGCTTTTACAATGTCTGTCTGTGTTTGTGATTAATTTTAATTTGATACAAAAGAAATTACTATTTTATGTTTTTTGTTGGAGCATTGACCATAGTTCTTCCCATCATATTGTTAATGGGTTTTGCACGTTGATGATGATTAATACCCATGGACAAATGAGCTACATGGATCAATTGAGGCAAAGCTAAGTCAAATTCCATTGAAGATGAAGAAATTATTATTTAATTTTTGAATACAACATATAGCAATAGCAATCAAACATCAACTTTCCCTTCCCTGTTATTTGGACACATCATAGACAGTGAGTCAGAAGTGAGGCGTGGTGCTTTACAATACCACTATTAGCAACGTACACACCCACCCCTCCTGGTACATATATTTTGTTACATGTCTGCATTATTACCCATTGTGTCGGTTGTATTGGTATACAACAGTTCCAAGGAGTCTTCATTGGTTTGGGTAACCAAGGGGGCCAGGGAACACACAAAAGCTGCATTCATGTAGGTGGTGGGTTCCATATGAGCATAGTCCGACCTCCTGTCGCTGAACCCATCGTTCGAGTTGGGGCCTCCGACGAGTGCACCCACAAGGGTGTTCGGGTTGGGCTTTCCAGAATTGAACCAATTTGAGTACCCCTCGTTACAGCTCACCTTCTCCTTGTGTTGTTTTATTGAGGGAATGGAGGAACCCCTGTGGTGCAGCTGTGTTGGGGATTTTGCCCCAAACCCAACCATGTACGACATTTTCATGGGGTTATTTCCAAGTATATAGTCCACCTGAAAGTTGCACACAATTAAGAAGTGTAAATTTGTATTTATGCTATCACTGAGTGGAAGTAGTAAGTTGGATTGCTTTACAAGTCAGTTCTCACCTGTGATTTTGCGAAGGCTCTGATTTGGGAACTGGAGAATTTTATGGCGCCGCATTGGACTGCCCCAATCTTGGCTGCATTAAGAGCTTTGGAGTAGGCGAATAGCACCGTGGCTGAGCCTGTCACATATTGGATATTGCTACTGTCTCTGGTATACAAAAGCCCACCTGAGTCGGTAAAAGATAGTGTTACTCTAAAAACTCCAAACCTATTTCAAGTCTCAACTCTAAACGCCATGGTTTAAACTCTAAACCTATTTCAAGTGCCACTATGCCAGACTACTTCTCAATTATTATTTCATTTGTAAAATATTTTGGACAGAAATAACGTCACCGTGTCAGCCCCAACCTTTCAATTTGAGCGTTCAATTCAGGGTGATAGGAAATTGAATGTCAATAATAAATTACCAGGGGTTGTCCAAATCTGTCGATAACTACTTCCAGGCATTAATGCACAAATGAATGAATCCGCGTCGGTCTTGAACTTGCTTAAACTTGTTTTCCCGCCAAAAAATTCCTGCAGTATATATATATATAGAAGCTCATTAATTCCCTTGATTCACTTTTAGGAAGGAGGAAAAATGAACAGCGGAGCATGCTATAGATTTTTCGAAGGACCTTAGCTAGCAATGTTTGAGCTCCAGCAAACTTGTTGTCCCAACTGAACTCGTTCACTGCCTTACTCCATCCTTGGTTGTTCGATGCATAATTCAAGTAACTCGTGTCTCTGGTCGCCTGGTACAGCCATGCCGCCGCCCATAACAGCTCATCCTTCAAATAAAAGATGAGACACCCCATGTGTCAAAAGAGGAGTCATCGTCCTGTTTGAACTAAGAACCACAGGAGAGGCAGAAGACAACAGAGAGACACGAGATATATCGTGGTTCATACCAACACTGGACTACATGAGCAAAGAATTTTACTATAATTAATTTGCTCCTCACGGTACCCATGTTGTTATCTCAGTACGATCCTTTCATAACAGACTCAAGCCACCGAACCAAAACATGAGGCCCAGATACATTTAGTAAGTTGGGTATGAGAGCACAAATGAAATTGAGTGACAAGGGTACATAAATCACCCACCTTTTGGGCCTACAAGTATAGAAGTTTCAACTTTTGGGTACGTAAAAACTACAGGTGTGCATTTATAATATATATATATATATACACACACACACACACAATTACCTGGTATCCAGAGTAAGAACAATAGAAAGGGCATGATTTTTGGAATGAGGATCTGTACTTGTCTGCAAAGTAGAACAACTGAAACACACAAGGGGACAGTTAGATTCTAGATATAGTGTGTGTGTGTGTGTGTATCAGCTGATGCTACTTCAGTGAAAACGTTACTGATTTTGAATGGTTCAGTAGCGTGGAAGAGTAGCCGGAGTCCACCGCCTTGAAGACAATGGAGGCGGCAGCCAGAGCCGCTGCTGCATCCGCTGCTGCCTCGCTCCCAGGAGAACTGGCGTTGATCTTGTAGAGTGTTCGAGGAGTGTCCATATCTTCCGGGCGCTCCCAGCACTGGTGGTCGGCATTTCCATCTCCGACCTATAAAATTCATTGAAAAATGAGGAATCCATGGAAGTAGGTAGGGAGAGAGGCTTTGTCTGTGGACGTAGAGGGTGAGAGAGAGAGAGAGAGAGAGAGGACTTGGGTGTAGAGAGTGGTGGAACTGGTGTGAGCTCTTAGTAAGAAATTGGTGCCCCAACGGATAGCTTCTTGGAGGTAACCCATTTGCTTAGCCGAAGCTATCTCCCTGGGGTACTCCACAGCTGCCCAGCCCAACAAACTGATCGTATATGCCATTGGCCACCCGAACTTCACATTGTCGCCGGCATCGTAGTATCCTCCGGCCAAGTTCACCTGACACACAAACACAAAACTTAACCATGTCAAAGGGAAAAGAGCTTCACTGTTCTTTTTTCTCTTATCACATCCCCTATAGTCAGCTGCACTGCATAGCGCGCTGTTGGTAATCCTGTGCAGTAGTCAGGCTCACCTTGCTAGAGTTAAAATTTCTAAAGAAACAAAAGAAGTGTGACACGCACACACAAACACACACCTTATCAAGCATGCCATCTGAGAGTCCAGAGTTTCCCCTCCATGAAACCCGTTGGCTCGTAGGCAGCGTCCCCGATCGCTGCCCTTCGAAGAATAGAATGGATTTAGCAAGGGCGTCACGGTAGTCATAACTAACCGCAGAGCCCAACTCATCCCCTACGTCCGCCATGGCTAGCCCATTACCACCAGCCACTGTCAACAGCACCCACAAGGCCAAGCCCTGCGTTGCACTTGCACCACCACCACATGCCATGTGTAATGTGTGTGTGTCTGTGTGTATGTCAGTATGTGGGGTTATACTTACATATGAAATTGATACCCTCGAGGTTGTCGATATTTATAGGCTTCTCTTCTTAGGATGGCAGCAAGTGGAAAACATGGGATGATGTATCGATGGAGTGGGCAGGCCCATGGCTGTTGCATGCGTGAAGGTACAATTTGTTGCTAAGTCAAAAATAAATAAATAAATAAAGTGACCTGTTACCATTTTCGTCGAGTAAGATTTGACAGTTAACACCTACGTACTCATGATTTTATTAAGAAAATTTCGTATTTTTTGTCGTATTACTATGATTTTTTTTTATTTTAATTTTTTGGTATTCTGCTAACTGCAGGTGTTACGTATAATAAGGGAGACGTAATGAACCTTCAATTTCTTTTAAGATAAGATTAAAATGAAAAAGTCATAGCATTGTTTATAAATTAAAGTGCACAATTATGTGTTTCCCGCGGCATATCCTTGCTTTAATGGTTTGGAATTTACTCCTTCGAAGACCGTAAGTATAAAACATGAACGATACTAGTCAGTCTGCGCTTCTGGTGAAGGATTATTTGGGCTGTCATTGTAATTACCGGCATAGCCCGTAATTGTTTTGTGTAATTTCGAGTTGGGCCTGTACTTGTTTTCTAATTCATTAGGAATGGATTTTTTAAAAGAAAAAAAAATATTTGAAACAATTGTTTTCTCTATTTTATTTTTTTATATTTTGTCTTAATTAAATTATAATTTAAAAATAATTTTTATTTGACAGAAAAAAAATATTTGTTAATAAGTGTACGTGTTTTTTCAAATTGCGTTAAAAAAATAAAAAAATATTTAATGAGCTCAATAAATAAAATAGATAAAAAATAAAAAATAACCCTAATTGAATGTAGATTTAAAAACAAAAAATAATTAGAAAGTATTTTTAAAAACAACTATGAGATCTACCTGTTTTTAAAAATATATACATGAGATTCTGAAAACTAAATTAAATAATTAAATAATTTAAAATTTATCTAGAGATACTATTTTTAAAAAGATATTTAAAAATAATATAACGCTTGCCAATAGCTTTTACCAAGACCACCGACTCCAATATATTCATTATTATTCATCAATTTAGCCTAAAGGAATTGAGCCAACTTAAACTTGTAATTACCTAACTTCAAAAAAAATTTTATTATAATAGTAAGTTTATGGATGAAAATTTCTATTTTCTACTATACTAATCTAATAGAGTAATACTAATGCAGGAAATTTTACATAAATAGAAAAAGTTTTTAAAAAAAAACAATGAAAAAAAGAGATTTTTGTTAGAAAAAAACTAAATGCAACCGATGTTGCGTCTCCGGTTAATGTAGCAATTGTCATGTCAGTAAAATTACTTAGAACTTCATACGCAATTCACCACATCTGAGATAGAGAGAAAGAGAGCGAAGAAGGTAGGGGGACTCGAACGGTGCATCTGGATAGGAAAAAGAAAAACATGACATAAAATCTGAATTTAGAGACGAAATAGTGCACTTTTTGAAAATTCGAGAGCAACAAACCCCCTACATGTGTTTAAAAGCTGTGTGTCTTGTCGATATCTACAAATCAAAGAAATGGGCCTAAATCAAAATACTATGCGCAAAGTTATGACTATTTGAAGTTTTTATCGGAAATTATAGTTGACGAAACCCAGAAACACAAATCTAACTATGAAAATATAATTGATGCTTGATCGAGGCTTGCTCGAGACCTGCTCAACCTCAACCTCAAGCATGCTTTGAGCACAGGCTCGAGCACACCGCTCGAGCAATGATCAGAAAGTATGCCGTGGCAAAAAATTCAGATATGACTTATTTCACAACGCAAAAGTACCACGTTATAATTGTTATACCCCAATTAGCAAGCTCGACGAAGGGTGAGAGCAGCTGCATGCTCTGGAAAGTCACGAACTAGTATCCGTTATTCAATATTGCATGCTTGCAGATATATATATATATATATATATATATATATATATATATATATATATATTCAATGTAGATTCAATGTAGTCTGTCCGGCCGGCATATATAGAGTTAAAATTAATTTGTAAAAAAAAAAAAGATGGTAGCTTCCCTGACCGCTGCCCTTCAAAAAATAGAATGGCTTTGGCAAGGGCATCGTTATAGTCATGACTTGCCGCGGAGGTGGAGGTGATTTTAAAAAGAAAAAAAAAGTGATTTTTGTTATACTCCTATTGGCAAGCTCGACGAAGGCTGAAAGCAGCTGCATGCTTTGGAGGTAACGACAGTTGCAGCGTGGACACGTCTTCTGATTCTGAAAGGGCAGTTGAACGGATTCGAGTTGGTGAAGTGTAGTTGGCTGCCTTTCATGGGTTCTAGTCATGAGGTCTCATCTGCAAACTTCACCTAGCCTAAGTAAATTTACCCATGCACGCACACGATTAGCTAGTAGAAGACAAAAATTCCATCCATATATGAGACTGCCCCACCCACTTTTCTCATTTTCAGACTCAAAAAGTTTCAAATATATATGTGTGTGTAAATGCTGATCGAAGCAACATTGTCGTCCAAACTCTTGAGATCATCAATCACGAGGGTGGAACCCTCTCATGGAACAAGAAGCTCCCCCACCATCGCTGCTGCCTATTTTACTCCAGCCCTCATTCACGGAAAGCATTGACATTGCACCCTACAATAATATGTTGTCACCCACCATCTCCTTAACGCGCCCAGCTTGTTCTTCTTCGCCCCCCCCTTCTGCTCCAACCCCAACATGCCCCTGATGATTTAGTTGCCTCAGAAGAGATTGACTGGGTGAGCCTCCTGTCCGGGGAATCCATGGTTACTGTCCAAGGCGATCATCAAAAGCCACTGGCACTGCACTCACCACCACAACCAACACCACCACCAAGTGCATTAGTGGCAGAAGCTAGTAATTATAACAACAAGGACAGACATAAAGGGAGAGGAGAGAATGATAAAGGAGGTCATAAAGATCATGAAAACAAATCATCAATTAGGAGAGGCAGCAGAAAAGCTGTCCCCCCAAGGATCGCCTTTCACACAAGGAGCACCGATGATGTTCTTGACGATGGTTACAAATGGAGAAAGTATGGACAGAAAGCTGTGAAGAACAGTGCCCATCCCAGGTATGTTTTTGCATGATTCTCAACATTATTCTATTAGAATGGTATTCAGCTAGCACTACAAATATGCAATCATAATCCGAGAGTAACACCTTAACATCGTGCTTTTCTTGCTTACTGGGGCTGAAAGGAGCTATTACCGGTGCACACATCACACATGCAATGTGAAGAAGCAGATCCAAAGGCTCTCCAAGGATACGAGCATCGTGGTGACGACCTATGAAGGGATTCACAACCATCCCTGTGAGAAACTCATGGAGACCCTCAGCCCTCTCTTGAAGCAACTACAGTTCCTTTCTAGATTCTAAGTCCAGAATCTCTAGCTTTTGTTAATTTATAACAATCAAGCAAGCGAAGTGTGCATATGTAATCTCTCAACATACTGATTAGATGTTTATAAACAGCTGATTGACTGTTACGAAATTACATACCAGACCAACTGCTAATCATTCACGTTCTGAACGTATTGAAGTTTTCTCATTGGTTGCTGCGTTGTGCAAGTTAGATGGTGATATTAAGGAATTGTTATGAGTCAATTAGAACGCTTTAGAAATATTGCGACACCAGTTGCATGCAAGTCACCATATATAATGCATCCATGTGTATCCCAATCTGGTTCTTGGTAAAAGTTACTACCCAAAAAAAGGTAAAGAGTAAAAACCAAAAAGAAGAGGAAAACATAAAATGTTACTAAAATGTAGCTATACAAGGTAACTAAACCGCTGCATCCTGTGCAGGCATCAGTAATTACATTAATTCACGCACAGGATCGCCAAGGAGAACACCAGAGGTCCCAGTTAACCATGTCAGTACGTAAAAATTAAACCTCAGAAAGATGGGTGAGGAAAATGAGTTTTAGGGAGTGAAGCCCTCGTGCTGTTTTGGAGGAATGCCTGCAACTCAGCCGGAATATCAACAGGCAACGATGAGCTTTGACTCAGCTGTGATATCGAAGACTGCACAGCTTGAACAGGTTGGGATGGCTGAGTTATGAACTGGTTCCATGCAGTAGAATAGGCAACACCTGAGAGGCTTCCACGCATTCTGCCAGTGGGCCGCCAGTCCTGCTCTGACGGCACATTGACCGAACCATCAAACCTTGGAACCGGTTGGCCCATTCCTCCAGTATAACCCCTCTGCTCTCCCATTGAAGCCCTGAAGTCGTTAGAATTTTCTGAAGCAGGCAAGCCCATTCTGGATGTTTGAGTCTGAGTGGGCATGGCTGGTGTCTGTCTTTCTATTGGACTATGACTTGGCAGTGGTTTTGGAGGCTGTGCAGCTTGAGCAGGTGGACCCCACTGAGATGCTTGCTGTGCATGGACCATGTACTGAGCGTGCTGATTACTTCCAGTACCTGCTGGGAGGCCAATCCCACCACCTTGTACATTTTCCTGCTGTGTTGGGGGCCTAGGGAGATCAGTGGATGGCTGCACGATGTTTTGAGATGGATTTATGGTATGATGCATCCGTTTCATAGCTTGCTGGAGGTGTATATTTTTTGAACCTGAGAACTGATTTTGAGCAGGAAGGCCTACTGCCGCTTGGATTTGCTGGGCCAAAGCTTGCTGGAGTTGCAGACTTTGTAGAAAAGAGTGACTCGAAACTGGAATGCTTGTACCCTGTAGCACTGACTGGCTTGTTGAAGGAAATGAACCGTTCCGATGATTCCATTTCTGCAAGAAAAATAAGTCGGCACAAAGCAAGAGTTTAAAATAGGAAAAAAAAATGAACGTAAGAAAAATGGTCTTATAATAAACTATCATCCAACAAAGGCACCATTTCAATCTCAAAAAATACTCAGGAAAAGGAACTTAAAACTCTCGATATGAAATCATTCTCACACAATTTTTCAACAAAACAGATAGGGAACTATACTAGTATCAAAGCCCCAATTCAAATATCCTTTTTGTCCATCTGGGATATTTGGCAACCATTTCAGTATAGCAGTCAACCACCAATGGAAAACAGATTTTGGAGAAACTTAACATAAAAATAACCTGAGTCGTGTGATGTTGCGATGACAACAAAGTACTGTCAGATGCACGTACTTGATTCAGAAGTGATCTAGAAAATTGCTGCTGCCTTTGCATATCTGTGTCAGAGACATTGATACTATCAAGAGTGGATTGAATAGATGGAGAAGCTTGGGAAGCAACTGGAGGTCTGGATCGTTGTTGTGGACCTAGCGAAGAACTCATGACTGGAAGAGATTGAACTTCTGGGATTCTGTTTGGATGCCAGGGTACCCTTCTGTATTCATTGTTAACAAGCAGCTGCCCACTTTGCAACTGTTGTAATGGCAAAGAAGCAGGTGGATGCAAAGGATTCTGCATTGACAAGTTTGTAGGATGATTTGTGACACAAAAATTCTCAGGCCCTCTATTAAGTACAGGAGAAACAGCATCAGTTAACACAGGAGAACACATAGTGTTGGCAGTAGCTGATCCAGAAATACCACCAACCATTGGGCCATCACTAGTCATTACAGAGCCATAGGAAGAAACAAAATCCCCTGGCAAACGGTCATCTACAAATTGAGAACAAGCATTTTGACTAATCTCTCTTAAATTAACAAGTACTGGGGTCAGATTTGAGCCAGCAGTCTGTGTGCTAACAAGCAACGGTTTTGTCTCTTGAATCTCAAATGTACTTGCTGAATCCATTTCATTGTCTTCTTCAGTGAGGTCCAAAACACATGAAGCATTTGAAAATCTAGCAACCTCTTGGTAATCGGACGCTTCTTTCTGGCAATCTAAGGACTCGCCATTTTGTTGATCTTTAGGACTTTTGCCTTCCGAGACAGCCTTCCAAGATCCAACGTTAGATATAATCACATCAGAGACATCCTCGCCTGCCTCTCGTAATACCTAGAAGAAGGAAAAAGAAAACAAGCGTTTAAATGCAAAAAACAGTGGATGGTAACATACAAATGGAACTTACCTTGAACATATTTTGATCAACTCGGATGTCAGTGTAGCAAACACCCTGATTACAATGAGGGCATCGCCAGGATGGTCTTCTGGCATTTATTTCCAAATAATTTTCAAAATCAACACACTGAGCAAGAACAAACAAGATAAGTTGGACATAGTGAAACAAAAACAAACATAACACATTAATGGAGAGAGAGAGAGAACAAATTAGCTTAGCATACTGAAATTTAAAAAAAAAATTGACATAATTATGTGCCCTACAGAAATAATTTATTAAAAATCCGCATTTGTCATACACTACAAACAAAAAAAACAACTGAAATAACCATAATGTAGCTTTAACAACTAAGCACATAAAAATATGATTAAATACAAGAAATTAATTAGGACAGTAGCAAAAGAAATCAGAGATACTCATATAAAGGCAATCCTCTTAGAATACCTCAATGGGGAAATAAGAAAATAGAATTATATGACCATTCTTAATTTCAAGAGAGTCAGCAGCTTGTGACCCAAATACAATTGTGTATGATATAATGTGTATCATTCTTAATCACCTCAGTGGTTTGTGATTGTTATCAGCTAGGTGCATCATATAATCTAATATTCAAACCAACAGCAACAAAAAAAAAATTTCAGAAAGGTTGGCAATCATTAGGTCCTACTTGATGAAATTCTAAGACTTTGAGCCAAGTAAACCTAACAGACTTTGGTGCATGTAAATATAATATAGAACTCACCTGGAAATGTTTGCATGATCGCCCTTTAACAGGAGTTCTAATTCGAGTGAAGCTGTAGAAGATGGAAGAAGAATATGTATTACGGCTTAAAGTTTATCAAACACATCATTATATTAAGGATTTCAAAAAGGTGGAATGACGAATATCATGTTTCAAGCCCTCTAAATTCTAAATAGTGTTTCAGGGTGCAAGCATACAAATTTCCACAAACGAATTTCATACAGACTTCAGGTCCCAAACTCCCATCACAGATAAAAGATTCATTGGTCATACAGGACTAGTAATGGACCGAAAAATAATACAATTATTACTCTTGACAACAGCAACAAAAATTTGGATTAGAACTCAAAACTTTGGGGTTGGCAACATGGGATGGAACCAAAGCAAGGTATATTCTAAACAGGAAACCCAGTTGTCTACTTCACACACGTCCAAACCATCATAGACAAAATCATCCAAAATCTTAATAACCACTATTATGAATCTCTTCATTTATAATCTTATTTTTCCTAGTCTATCCATTGATGCAAGATAAAGCAAGAGAAGGCACCCCTTTGGTTCTAAGAGTATTATTAATATGTTATAAAATATACATATAAGTTACAATTTAAATTTTATAATTGATGAATTTAATGATAAAGAAATTGTGTTTTATTTAACAGCTGAAAGTTTTCAGAATGTAAGAATTTGTTAATTATAAGAGCTTGTGGGATATGATTCTGGATCTTTTTGGCATCTCGTGGGTGATGCCTTCGTCTCTCTGTGCGTTGTTTGCTAGTTGGCTTGGCGGTGTGGGGCGGCATTCAATAGTATGGCATGCTGTCTCTCATTGCATTCTTTGAAATATTTGGCAGGAGCGAAATGCGCGGGTGTTTGATGATCGGGAACAGCCCCTGCTGAGCTTTTTTGTGTTTTTTTTCGTTATTTGGGTGATTGGTTGTATGCGTCGGGCGGGTTACATTTTTCTTCCGTTTGGGATGTTGTCAATGTGTGTTCTTTCTGATTGGGTTGCTGTCTTCGCTTTGTAATTTTTCTTTTTTGCGCACTCCTTGTGTGTGTTTTGCTCTTGATTAATAAATTATTCTTATCTATAAAAAAAAAAAAAGAGTTGTGATTTTTGAAATATTTTGTAAACTATTTTCATCAAACTTTTTCATTTGTAATATATACTAAGCCTGTATAATATTCATTATAAAATTTTAGGGCAATATATGTATGTGAATTATCTTAATTCAACTGACAAATTAAATTTTGGTTTATATTATTAGATCTTATATTAATATTAGAATCACTAGAATCAAGAGGTTATGATGATTATAATTAACTACGTTATAATTATATAACATAGTTACAAAATTTTATTCATGAAAATTTATTAACTACACTATAATTACATTATTACTTTTATTAAAAGTGTTATATAAAATATAGAATATAATTTTTACATTATAAAAAATTTTCAATTAATTATGTGTTGTTATATATATATAATTATGAAAAAATATATATATATATATATATTGAGGGTTATTTGTACCCGTGCAAAAAACACATAAAACATATTGGTATGTTTTATCCGTATCATAAAACCAGGTGATGAGAAAGCATGAGTACCTATTTGACAATTTGACAGGTCTGAATCACACCATGTAGTACTTAATAGCAACAATAGAGTAGTAACCACACTATGACTTAATATGAGAAAGAATACCCAACCGGTAAAACTGAAAGTTGTGCCATCTAGCACCAAATAATATACAGATAAAGAATCTAAAAATTAATGACTTAAATGATTTTGGAAAATATCATAATTGTGGAGTTCTACACTTCAAATATAATTGCATATGTAATTACCTAATTGGACAATTCAAAGATATTCGTGATGCTTCTTCAATGACCTCCATATCTAGTAACCAGTAGATAATGTCATTGCATTTAAATATGTGGGTATGAAAAAACAACATATTAATTAATTTAAAAAAATTGAAGTTATCAATAGAACCAAGCAAATTCATACTTATTTTCTTGGCATACCTGCATCGGGTGGAGCAATAACAGGCTGAACATAATCTTCCAGAACTGGTGTGCCAAAGGATTGTACCACACTCATATAAGCAATGACTATAACATAATGACCTTCAAAAAATTGCACAGTCAATAAACGATGGCTTTCAAGCAACAAAAACGGATGGGGTAGAAATTGAAGGCATATATTCAAGCATACCACTAAACTCGCCTATAGCTTGAAGGAGATTTGTTCCATATTTAAGCATTGAAGTGATGATTGATGGAATTTGAGGTCCAGAGTCCTAAATAACAGAAGGAAACATGAAAACTGAGTGAAAATCTTTTAAAATTATATAGAACACAAAAGGAAATAATCTTTCACACGTGCCAAATAAATTTCGAGCAGAAGAGTACATACCATCCCAATCATTGTCCTTTTCTCTAACGCATTTCCATTCAATAGAAAGCTACATGAGTCCAACAGATTAAAACAAAAGAATAGTTATGGTAACTATAAAAATGTCAAAGCCAACAGAAGAAAGATTAGCCATCATACTTGACTTGTGGGGGACTTATTAAACAAGATGATGTCTCTATATTTTCTGTTTGAGCTACAAACAAATGCTGGGGCACAAAAAGTAAAACAAAAAGGATCAGATGACCAGTGCAATTATTTTCATGCTAAATACACAAATTCTAAGTCATCGCAAACAAAATATTAAATTTTCACCTAAAAAATTATAAGTTTTTACTTTAATGAATTTACTAGATATGTTCCAGATAACAAATATTCTAACCAAAGGCTATGGCCATTCTATTGAGGCTCTGTTGGCAGGGTAATTAAAATCAGTTAAAGGGGGGGACAAGTAATATTGTTCAGATATATAGATGAGAAAAAAATCCCTCATAAGCTTGATTACTCCCCCCTCTTGCTGCTTATGTTTGTTGTTTCACTAATAGTGTATGTCTGACTAGTTCATTGTTTTAGTGTGTCTATAGTGCACTACCATAACAGCAAGAATTATTTTCTTTTTCAACATAGGAATTCCCAACCCCCAACCCCTGCTGTTGCCTTGGATTAATATTTTTTGTAAAAAACTAATTTAGTTGTGAGGGTATCCCGACTGGCTAGCACCACCTAGTGAATTTTATGACTTTCCTGAACAGTGATCAAACTGAGTCTTCTAAGAGTAAACAAGTGAATTTTTTCCTAAAGTAACAAGTATATTTATACCAGTTCACTGGATTCAAATTTCACATGCATATAAGTGCAGTAAAGTACAATTGAAAACTATATTATGAGAATAAGCTTACTATTTTGTCTTGCGTGGGATATGTTGTGTTCTTTGTGATATGGAAATCAATTAGATATGCTCCAAAGCCAGGCTACAGCATAAAGAAACCCAAGATTTATAATAAGATACCAAGGGAAACAATCAAATATATAAAGGAGAGGAAAAGAAGAAAAATACACCTTGGCCTTCTGACAAGCAAGTATTTGCCCCATTTTCATTTGTGGATAGAATCTGCAGATAGACTTCAATGATTTCCATTTATATATGTGCAACTAAATAAATAATCCTAAGGCATATCACTCTGGGCAATCCTAACAAGCTAAAAAGCATACTTGTATATATATATATATATATATATATATATATATATATATATATATATATTAAGGCCGTTATTAAGTATCCAGCTATTTTACATTTTACTTATGATATAGCTTCCACAACAAGTAACAAGTAGCAAGGGGGTGATAGAATTAGCATGTTCCCGCTAATAGTGGCAAATGCAAAAGAGCGCAGGAACTACAAATCATATCAATTGACAACAAACAACAGGTTAGCTTTTGATTTTTAAGAGTCCAGGTAACAGTTTTGTTAATTACTTTTGCATGCAAAGCTAAGCAGAATGAAAATGTAATAAATATAACTGTTTTGATTAAAATGGTAAAAATAAAATAAATAAATTATGCTTTGCTTGCTCTGCATTGTTTTGGAAGATCATACTACATCAAGACAACTGAACATTTGCAAATCTATAATAAGCATCACAAATTCAAATAATAATCATAATAATAAATCCAAAATCGAATGTATATTGGCTCATATAGTTTTAGAAAGTCATAAATTTATATGGCATTCTATGTTGCACTGTATCAAACCTCTAATGGTCGGTTTGGGTTGGAATTGGGATAGAGAGATATTATTAACGTGGTGTATTATTAGTACCATATTAATAATAATACCACCTAGGTCTGCATTATTAATACACGTAACTGAGCATATTCCTTACTGCTCACATTATTCATATCCCTTAAAAAGTGTCAAATCAAACCATCTTTTAATTTCAATTCATAGGATTATTAGTATAATCTCATGCACCCTAAGGAGTTATGTAGCAATCCTCTAAACCCTAGAGTAGAAAGTTCCTCCGAAAAATTTCAAGTGTTTCACCACTGTTCTAGTGCACAATGCAGGCGTGGACATCATCTTCTTATTTCTCTGCTCAATTCTCTACATTTGCTCCACTCTTCCATTACATAAAAGCAACCCCATTAACTTATATGTTTTCAGCCTAAAAGCATTATCACAAAGCCAAATCACCTGCCTAGGAACTCTGACATAAAACCTCTATAAAGGTAATGGCCAGGAACATATCCACAATAAAGTTTCCAATTATAGCAATCAATCACCTAGGAAACCTCAGCATAAAATCAAAACTTGCACTATCTTCACATATTTGAAGTCATCATATTTCCTTTTGCAGCAAAATAACCTCTAAACTAAATATCCTAAATAATGGAGTAAGTCATCATCAAATCACATAGAGGCCTTATAAAGTTAGGGGGAAAACCATACATAAGAAAATAATAGTTTTTGTATTTTAGCATTTTCCTCAATCAAAATCACAACCAACATTTTCTTATAGAAATATACTCTCAAAATATTGCATGACCAAAATTTCCAACCTGGTCATAATTTTAGAAATAGTGGAAAGGGTACAGGTCTGTTCCATGATATCCCCAACACTCTGAAAGACATTCCCTATCTAATATAGAACAAAAAAAAGTAAGGAATGAGCACGAAGACTATAAGGAGCTCATAGATAGAAAATAAATTACGTGAATATGAACAAGGACTCAAGAAACTAGCAACACACCTCATTTGCAAGCGTGAGAAGTTCTCGAATATCATGTTGAGAAAACCACCCAATCTTGCAAGCATTCTATTAATAGTAATTAATGATGTTAGAGGCGGGGGCAGACATAGAAGAGATGCTTCTAAGATGTAGGAGCAATAGTAAAGTCCAAAGATACTATAAACTTTTCAAATCAAATTTCATAAAGAAACACTCAGCTAATTTTGCTACATAAACCAAACCCATTACCACCTGACATGACTTGATTAGCTGGGATAAAACAATCATTCACCTTAAATAAAATTGATCATTCGGTCTCAATAAAGGCAAATTACCTTTATAGATACAATTAGAACCATTGCAGCTGCTTGCAGAAAGATATTATTTCTGCGCTGACATATCTGCAGAACATATTAAATAAGGAAAAAGTGTGACGGCCAGTTTCAGATGCTAGCTTTTTGGATAATAAAATACAAAATAGTATTACATGCATATAGGCGGTTTTAGATGAGAACTTTGATTGTAAATGATATCCAAATTAAAATGTCACCATAAGACTGATAAAATTGGTAATTACTAGTTTGCCCTTTAAGGTCAAAAAAATATAAACAATTATGATCAGACAAAGGCATTCTACATCCATAACTGTCCCAATGGGAAAAATGCGGCTTACACCTATTTAATTATGTCCACTTTTCTGCAAACAGGTCCATATTTTATGTTTGATTTGGGCAAAACCAGAAAAGCTAGCATGCCTGTTGACTACATCTTGGCCCAGCTGCATCACACGAGCAGGCCAAAAACCAAGTTGTTACAAGAGAGTGTTTTAGATTACTTTTGCATGTGGTGCTAACATTTCAGTTTTCGTCTCTCAATAGGCAATATATACAACCACTTGCACTCCTCAATAATCACATAATGACTCCTTATGCCCTTTGTGGCATCTGTTAAATTTAGGGCTAATTACATTCAACCTCCTTGCAGTGTTGTGTATATGACCTCCTTTGGTTTGGACTTTGCCCCCTTGTGATCACGAACAAAGAGCAATTGTTATCCTTTCCATTCAACATGATAACACAGACCAATCTTATGGGAAAATAATATTAGTTGAACCAAAACACAAATCTCCATAATCTTCCTTTATCTTTACAAACAGGGAGGAAGGGCATTTGCAGTGAATGACTGCTAGACAGCATCATCAGGGTGACCATGTTTTGTCCCAGTGTAGCAGACACTTGACTGATTTGGATGTGGTTATTTCTCTTCACAAGTGTGACGCGGGAATTCTCACAGCTCTTTTCCAGGGTATATTTGATGTTATCCTTAATCAATAATTCTTAGTTATTGTTTCCCTCGCATCACTCTTATCCGCAATCACCATTAAACTTCTGGACATGCAAGTTGCGGGTTTTGAAGAGTAAATACGCATTTGAAAGCCTCGTCCCTTTATTGAAATTGAAATTCATTCTTCAGTGTTTCCTTATATCTCTCTTCCTCCTTTATTTTTCTTTATTTATATGTTTATCTAGTGGAAGGCTTTGTAGTCTTTCCGTCAATTCCGTTAAACACAGTCCATGTTTGCACTTTGACATCAGTCATGAGGGGGTTTAGTGCTAATTTTCAGAAGCATTCATCCACTGCACAGGTGTGAAAAAAATTTGAGCCATAAGGTATCACCAATCGGTTGTAAAAGTGCAACCAACCAACAAGGTCAATCAACCAAATATAAAAGATCCAAGTATAAAGAGCCAAATATAAAAGAACCAAATACACTTAATATAAGATGTCTGGTGATATGATCATTTGCAATTAGTTGGTCCCAATTAAAGAGCAGGAACAAATGCTACTAATAGCATTTAATCAATAAAATACAAAATCCATGAGCACTTTCAGTAAGATAGGTATATAACAATATGGAGCGAATGTAAAAATAATTCTCAAAAAATTACCAAAAGCTGTTGGGCTTCCATAAAATTTGAGTATAACTGAAAAAATTAACTACTTTCAAGGACAAAGCAATCTCAAATAAATGGACTTTTACATATGTTATAACATAAAAATCAAGACTCCAATGACATTAACATTAAAGAAAACAGGGATGCAGTTGTTCTAGGAAAAATATTTTCCAGAAAACATCCATGTATAATGGGGTGCTTACTCTGGGAATATACTTTTTATATTTTTGTTGTTTGTTACATTATGGAAACTTGGTTAACAAAATATGCTTTTGAGAAGGGTAAGTCATTTTCCCCTTCTCTCCCTCTTTCTCTAAGGTTTACTGAACACAAATCGTGGAGATTTTTTCCCCATAAAATGTTTTCTTCTGGAAATATTTTTATTTGGAAAACTTCCAAAATGGCCTCATTTTCTCTAAAACAAGTGGAGCTTCCTAAGCCTCAAATCTGAAGTGTAACATAAAAGTGCACTCAAAATAATAATAAATAAATAAATAAAATTCATCAAACCATAATATGAATAGAATCTTAAACTATATAATGGAAAAACCTACAGCATACCAATTCTTTCAGGGTATTGTATTCAAAATTCAAATGCACATATTTTAAATAAAATATGCAAAAAAAAAAAAAAAAACATGCCACCAAAAATGCACATAAACCAAAACAAAAAAACTAAACTGAACATCTGCACTGACACCACCTGTTTTAACAGTAAAGGTAAATCTTCAACTCTGTCTGGTACGTCACTGTTCGCAACAGCATAATCAATGCCTCTGTAATATTTCAGGATAAATCTAGTTAAATAATCAAAGAACTATAAAAATAAAACAGAACGGAAGCTAATACAACTTATATTAAACATCAAGTCCTGAAATTTTGTCAATTAAACATAAAATCATGCAATAAATTAAAGAAACTACTTGTTTTCGCAATGTCCAAATGACAAAAATAAATATAAAAAAAAAAATTGAAGTTAGGCCAGCACAAATTTTAATTAAAAAAATAGTATGCATTAAGTTTTAGTTTTAGTTTTTCATATTCAAAAAATACATAAATATTTAAAGTACATTTCTAGTACTTCTGGGTGAAACATTTGCTGGCTGTGCAACAGAGGAAGGCTCTCTGACCCCTATCCATGGAACCCCACACTAAGGCAAGGTCCAACCCATCTCAAAATCTCACACCACCAAATAGCATTTTTCCTCTTTATCAACTCCAGGACGTAAAATAAGCCTGTCGCGCATTCAAATTTGAAAGTTTGAAAGAAAACAAAAAAACACAAATTCAACACATACGAAAAGCAAAATGAAAGCACCGCCGAACAGTACACATCAATTAACCGGGGAAAAAATAATAAATCAAGTCGAATGTGTCTGTTAGCGTGTATGAAGCATTGTAGCCCTTTTTGGTAGGTGATAGAATTTAGAATGACCTTGCGAGAGAGAGGCAGAGGCTGCAAAACTCCATGGAATCGGTCCTCTGGGCATCGCGGATGTGCAACCACAGTCGCTCCGCCACCGCAGCGATTCTGACCGAGTTCACTGCAGACGACGACATGGGCGGGCCTTGGAAGACCTCAATGCTCGCCGCAGCCGTCGCATGAGCATGATTAATCGGCGCCGCTTCGGTCATTACCTTCGAAAAAACCAACCCCCCACCAACACCTCGTACTCCAGATTTCTAAATTTTCTTCACTCGTACATATAAAAGTCAATCGAGAGGGCTGGGGGTTTTGCGGGAGAGGGAACAGACGAACAGTGCGAGCGTGCTGTTTTTATTTTTATTTGTTTATTTACCCACAAAATTGAAACTCCCACGTAAAAATGTTATTTATAACAATTGTCATTTCAATAAAATAATATGAAACTTTCAGCGTGTTTTAAGCTCGATTGGCGTTGGCTGACTTGTAGCATAGAGCAGTTTATCACACACTCCCGGATCAAAATTTTCATTTTTCAAAAATCTGTTAGCATTAAGCCTCACATCTAAATAGGGGGGGGGGGGGGGGGGGCTCCCAAGCACATTTAAGTTGAAGAGAGAAGGCTAACATGAAATGTGAAATTGAAGGCGAAAATGTATGTTTTTTTGCATTTATAAGAGTAACAAACTCCCTACATGAGAGGTGTTCGATGATACTTACAAATCAAAAAAGGGTCAAAATGATTCATTGTACACAAAAATATGAACATTAAAGTTACAAATAAAAATTATAATTGATAAAAACTAAAAATTCGTAGAAAGAAGTGTTCAGGCATCATTTTCTTTTTTGCATCAGGATTGGAGCTCGAGGCTTCCTCGAGCTTGAGGCTCAAACAACATCTTCTTCTCTGCGTTAGGATTGGAGCTTGAGCCTCTTGCTCGATCCCTTGTTTGAGTCTCTACTTGAATCTATGCTTGACACTATTTTTTCGAATGATAATATAGAAACACACTGATACATGGCAAAAGATGTTGATTTGACTTATTCACATCCGGGAGTGCAAAAATGTTACAATGCCGATTCTACATAGAAGTGCCCTGCAATACACCAATACATAGCAAAACGAGGTCATTTTTGTTTTTTTTAAATAAAACACCACAACAATTCTGTTTTGGGATTGTGTGGTGCATTCTTGCATTAACATAAATAGCTTTAAAAGTTGTTTATGAAAAATAAAATAATAGCTTTAAATAGGTTGTTTATCAAATTATAGGAAAAACATTTTATTTATCAAATAGAAATAAAAATTTTAAAAAATCATAATTAACACATACATCGTGACAACGCTGAAAATTCATAACCGATGTGAATGGTCATAATTTATTCGTATTTTTTATCTCTTTCAATGATCTAATATATTATTATGTCATTACGGTTATTCACTGATTATGCAATCCCAGTAATACTAATATTACTCTATACATATATATACATGCATTTGACAAAGTAAGGAGATAACAACTATAACAACTGTCCCTTAGCCTAAGAGAATCCTCGCATAAACAAGCAATAAAAAAAAATTGAGATATATGAATGTTTGATGCGTTTTTTTGTTTTTATATTGTTGATTTTTTGAATGAATCTTGAAACTAAAAAATTAATTTTTTAAATTCTAAAAATAAATTATATTTGTGTAAGAGAAAATATATATTTTTAAAATTAAGTCTCACCAAAATTAATAAAATTTAGATTATGATGAGTATATATAATAAAGTTAAAATATATATTTAAAATAAAATAATAAGATAGCTAAAATATATTTTAAAAAAGTATTTAATATATTAAAATCAGAATTTAATTAAAATAGTATTTTATTTAAAAAAAAAAATTTAGAGTATTGTAAACTGGCCCTAGATTATTTCATAAGGAACCAAATCGGATCCGTAATTAATCACCGGAATTTAATTAAAATTGAACATAAATTTACCACGGTGTCATAATTATTATTTTGGTGATTAATTTAAAAAGAATTGATTATTGAAATAGCTTTCATAGTGTTTGAATTCAACTATTCAAGAGAATCAAGACAACAATTCATGATTTTATTATTAAAAGATAAAGATAAAATAATTAATTGAAATAGAAAGGTGAGATCAACTGCGTCTCTTAATTATTTTTTCCTCAAAATATAACGCTGGTTCGACAATTGCTCGATTCTTTTAATGATCCAATACCAACATGACGACCGTCTTCTTCTGCGTTGTCCTCGTCTTGATCCTCGTCCGATTTCTATATATCCTGTGCCGGACCAACAAACCGCTTCCACCCAACAGAGATCCGAGGCCGCTCACCACCCTCGTCATTCTAGGTTCAGGTCAGACATCTATTTCGGATTTTCCAAACATTTCGCGTTTCTTCGAATCATAATCCCGTGTACTACTCACTCGCTAGCTGTCGTCTTTGTTAATGTCCCGTTTTAGGGGGTCACACGGCCGAGATGTTGAATCTGTTGTCCGTGTTGCGGGGAGACAGATTCAGTCCTAGGTTTTATGTTGCTGCTGTCTCCGATACTATGAGCCTTCAAAAGGCTCGCTTATTGGAGGCCTCCTTGGCCCATAAGGTAGAGGCTTCTACTGCTTTTATTATTTATTTTTAAAAACAATAATCATAAAATTCGGGTTTTATATATAATTAATTGCATTCATGCTCGCCTACCTTATGTTGTTGGGTATTTTGTTATTTTCGAGCTGTTTATAAACATGTTTTTGGTTTGGTTTATTTTGCTGGGTATGTTCTATTTCTCTGTCTTGGATGAGTGACATGTTCGCATAAAGTACTTCTTAAATAATACATTCTTTGCTTGCAGCCTTAACTGCTCTTAAGCGGGTGTTGTTGCTTGATAGTACAGATAGGGGAAGGATTCATGGAGAATGCTAAGTTCTTCAAAATTTATCGAAGCCGAGAAGTTGGTCAATCATATGTAACTTCGGTCGGGACAACCTTAATTGCTATTGCTCATGCTCTGTGGCTCATGATTAGAATCAGACCCCAAGTGGTATTATTTCTGTTTGCATATCCCTCGTTTTTACTACATTGCCTTTTTGAGTCATGGGACTCATTATTGAAATTTTGGCTTCCCTTCACTCCTCAGATTCTTTGCAACGGCCCTGGGACTTGTATTCCTCTATGCATTATTGCATTCCTTTTCAAGGTTAAGATGAACCCTGAAGTAATTGTTTGAAAGTATTTTTGATTTAATCAACTTAAAAATTCAATTTCCGCACTGGCAACTCTGTTCAACTTTTTCTCCCTCAGGTAATGGGGATCAGATGGTCATCTATCTTTTATGTGGAGAGTATAGCAAGAGTGAGGAGGCTTTCTTTAAGTGGACTGCTGCTTTATAAGTTACACCTAGCTGATCAATTATTCGTGCAGTGGCCGCAACTGCAGAAAAAATACCCACGGGCGCAATATGTTGGTTGCCTCATGTAGTTTTTTAGTGGCCTGGCTTCCTGGATTCTGACTTCAATCTCATAGTTCTGCGGTTCATCATAATTATATCCTTCAGATTCAAATTGACTACGGCGTTCCAAGTTGGGATGTTATGTGCTGGGATTGAGAGGAGAACTCAAATGCATGTGTTTTTACACACTTGAAAAAATAGTATGATTTCTCTCACGAAGGCAAAACTATCTCACTTGAGTATGATTTAAAGTGGATTTAGATAATAGTTTTAATAATTAAACGTTAGTCATCAAGTTGCTACTGCTTGATTTCTATTCTGAATTCAATGAAAATTTTGTGTTCTTTTTGTTATTTAATCTTCATTTGTTATTTAATTTTCATTCATTGGCTTTATTACTCAGTATGGTGACCTATTGTAGTCATGCCTAACAAGGTGTGTTTCATTAAATTGAGATTTGAGACAAGTGGAACCAAATTACATCATGACCTTGCAATCATGTGTTTAAAGAATGGCTTCTTTGTTTTGGTCTGTGGGAGACTGGGAGTGAATCTGTTTCCCACAAAAATACCCTGATTCTGTTTTTTTTTTTTTTTTTGGTTTTGTATCTATAGACATTATTAACAGAGCCCATGGTCTTAGTAGTTGGGCCTGGCTCTATGAATCTGTTCTGCCTCATTTCCAAAATTTCGTTCAAGTCTTCTTCTCTGCTCATTTTTTTTTGGCTCTTAAGTTCTACTAACCTTCTCTTCATTGCTGTCCCGCTGTATTGAGAGTGCTAGAACCACCATGGCCTAGGTAAAAGTAGTTGTATTTCATTTGTCT
The DNA here is from genome assembly GCA_023512835.1 of Taxillus chinensis. Lineage (NCBI taxonomy): Eukaryota > Viridiplantae > Streptophyta > Magnoliopsida > Santalales > Loranthaceae > Taxillus > Taxillus chinensis. Next base: position 4,623,345 of record CM042089.1, read on the forward strand.
AAACTCCTTTATTATATTTACTGACCTAAATCAATCTGGCCGTACCAAGCTTGTGAAATGGGTTGACCAGGGTTATCATACCAGGCTAATCTAGGTACAAAATAGGGGTTGATCAGGTGAAGTTTTTGCCCCAGACAAATCTAGGTAGGGCCAGGTCAGCATACTGATGCAAACTGACCTCCTTCTGAGCAGTTGTCCCTCCAATATTCTGAATAGATTCTAGATTTTAGGAGAATACCTCCTTTTAGTGGTTGGGTTATTTTCTGTAGACTTGAATTGAAGCTTCTCGTGAGGCATGGAGAGATTTTTATAGTTTAGTTAACTGTAGCTTCAGAACAAGTAACAACCAATCAGAGTCAGCACTTTCAAAGCACACTTAGTAAGTTTTATGCTTAAACTATTTATTTTAATGTATGCATATACTAGTAGAAATGGGTGCCTAAGCCGAAAAGAAAGGAATGGCAATAGATGATTGCATCCTCGATGGCCCTTTCAAATCCCCATGCAGAAAAGTGAAATCCCCCTAGGCTGCCTGGTGCAGATAGATGACTTCACTGATTGATCCTAGTTACATGATGCAAATTTGATTCTGACATTCGTAGAGAACCTGTTTGTTTTTCATGTTTTTTGAGTTGGCTTTACTCATTTTTGCCTGAATATGAGAGTGATAATAATTCATTACTGTGATTGATATACAATTTTATGTATCAAGCATTTTGAAAATTATAAATATATCATCTCTAATGCCACATCATATACACATTAAATTCATTCACAACAATAATAATAATAATCAAAACATTTAATATATAAAGCATTTGAACTTTTATTATCAAAACATATAATTGCATTTAATAATAATAACAACATTAATAATAATAATGAAAGAAGGGTAGCCGGATTATATTGTACATCAATTTACATCTTTAAGAACTCAAAAAGTAAAAAGTTTTAAGAGAAACTTTTAATTTCCAAGAAACCCAAAGTTCATCTAATATATATTTTTTTAAAAAAGCATATTAAAAAAATAGAGGAATCGAAAATAGGCATTTAATCTAAGCAATGTAAAGACTAGGCAGCCAATTGTTGTTGGAATTGCATTAACTTGGCTCTGTACCAAGCAAGTGGTGGGCAACGGGAGAGTAGGTTCCTCCAAGGGCAATGGGCAACGATCGGGCTGGGAGTAAAGGGCGGTTGAGCGGTGATCGGGTTAGGATGGGAGGGCAATCGGATGACGATTGGGGGGGGGGGGGAGGGGAGGGGATCGGATTTTACCCTGTACAGGGAAATCTGATTTCGGTGGAAATCATTCATTTCGCGTATTAAAGAAGCCCTTACTATTATAGTTCTACTCTATGTTGTTACTGGAAGCTTTAGAAATCGAGGTGGCATATCGTTCTGCTTGACATAGAGGCAATTTTCTTAGTGCCATTGTCCCAAAGTTTGTACTGTAGATATGTTGTTTTGAGGGGCATCTCATTGGAGCCTTGATTTTTTTAAAAAAAAATTTTATGATGGTACGTAGATATGATTGCTGACTTTCATTTGAGCTTCATAGTAAGGACAATTAGTTCTCACTTCTCGTGAGCTAGTCGGTTGATTTTTTTTGTTTTTTGCTTATTGGAAAAGTATATAAAAACAAGATGAAAGTATCTATTATTGTTTTCAAATCGTATAATAAATTTATTGCTTAAGCCCATTTCAACCTTCTATCCTCTTACATAAGACTAATTTTGCCCTTTTCTTTAAAATATGTTAAACAGATGTTAAATTTTGCTCACATGAAGAATAATTTAAACGACAATTTCTACATTATTGTTTATTTTAGTCTCCCTGGCAATTATGCCCACTGACCATCTTCACTGCCATTCGACTCCAACACCAACCGTAACCCAAACATGCAACTTCACTACCGTTAATGGGAGGATTGATCGACTGTATCATCTAGCCCATCACATGATCATTAAATCAAGGATCAATTTTTCATGGCAAACGGGGTTCATGGCCAATGTGAGTTATTTAATTTCTCATGGGGGGAGTGCAAGAACATCGTGGAGTAACTTTTTATTGTTTTTTCCTTTTGGATTTCCTTGTTTAAAGGTATATAATAAAAGTAACCACATAGATTAAAATAATATAAAAAACAAACTTAAGATCATATTTATTATTTTTTAAAATAACGAATTAAATTTTAAAATATTATTTAAAATATATTTTTTTTCTTATTTATATATTATTATAGTCACTCTTTATTGGTGAAGATTTATCATTTATTTTCTATATTATATAATATTATTTTTTCACATATATTAATAAAAGAAGTAAAAAAATTTATAAATATTATTTTCATAAGAATAAAAATAAAATAAATAATAGTATTAGAGCTGAAGTTGTAAAATGGTTCTTCACGTGTAAAAAGACTTTTTACTTGTGTATAAAAAAAAGTATCGGAGATATTTCAAATATAAAAAAACTATGAAGATTTGGAGCCGAAAAGGTATACAAATTTGTACTAATTTTTACTTCTTAAGTAAAAAAATTCACCATGTTATAGCATGTTTAGCAAAACATATTTTTATTGATGTTTTGGACCTATTTGTTTCCAATTGCCTCTCTGCAACCCACATGCTTATATAGCATGCAAGTACACTGCTTTATTGACATTATTATGTTTATATGAATGTGAAGATATTATATAGACAACTTAAGCACTATCATTAAGATGACTTATGTAAAAGTTGACATGGTATCGCAAATGCATTATTGCCTATATTCACTTCCTTCCCCACTTACCTTAAAGACCTACAATTTGTTCTACTATGACATATATAGTACAAAACACAATGTTTATAGGCCTCCCTATGTGTTTATATGCTTTGGGAGATATTATATAGATAATTTAAGCACCATCACCAAGACAACTAGTTTAAAAGCCAACATGGTATGACTAATGTATTTATGAATAAAGAATAAGGAGAAGACTTGCATTTGTGTGTTTTGATCTTATTGATGAAAGATGATTTATACTTTGATCATTTAGTTATTTTAAAACTTGTATTAGGATGCCCAAAAAATAATTAATGTGGTCAATTTTTATGGACCATCTCTCATGACTTCTTTTTTCTTTGTTTTGGTGAATCCAAATTTTATTACTAGAAAATGAGCTAATAGACAACACTATTTTAGCATTGTCATTATTCTTTTTTTAAGAAAGTAAATCTTAAAAATTTAATTTTAATGTAAGAATGTGAGTTGTAAAATCTGTAATATTTTTCAATAATCCAAACCGTTAGATTTTTAATTTTACTAGATAATTTCAATAAACTTTGATATTATAATAACAACTAATCATATCTTATCAATTACGATAAATTAGTTAAGAGAAAAGAAAATATGATAACGCATAAGTCTATTTCTATTAAACTTGATAGTGACTAGAAAAACTATTATATGGTTACTAATTTGATTTCGATCAACAATATTCAATAATTATTCACCTTAAATAGTCACAAAAACAAGTATGATGAATATTCTAATCAAATAAGCTTCACTTGAATTTAAACTTCAAATAAACACTATTGACAATTAAAGCATTATCACTCAGACGGCAATAATTGAAGCCAACATAATATATATGTGTGTGTGAAGGAAATGTTCAGTAGTTGTGTGTATTTTTTACTATGTGATTTTTATATTATTATTGAAAGTAATTTATAGGTTTAATTATTTTAACCCATAAAAATTCTCTTATGGTCAATTGTTGTTAGCTGTCTTCCATATTTTTTTTCCTGTGTTTTTTTCCCTCTTGCTTCTAGTTTGATATTAGAAAATAAGTGGACTCCTAGCATGATATAGCACTATTTTAGCATTGTCACTTTTTAAAATAAAAATAGAGCTTAAAATGGCTTCATTTTGAGGTCGGCTGCAGTCTCCTGTTATCAAATTTGAAAACTTGTAATTACATATTCTAATGCATAAATATTCCGGTTCACCGGATAATTTCAATAAATTTTGATTGTTTTACTTGTCTGGACTTATTTTTAAACGAGGTGTAAAATAATTGGCAGTTGTATTTCGACAAATAATAAATAATAAAAAAACCTAACTTCTAAGCAAAGTATCTAATCTCACTCGTCAGCGGCTTATGTCACTCTAACACGTGCACCCTATCCGTTGGTCTATTCCTCAACACCTCACAAATCCTCCGCAGTGGAATATCCCTCCACGTTACGTTCGGGATAACGCCACGTCATCCAGTACAAGTCAACGCCCGATAGGGTAACAAATCCAGGCGTAGCGGAGGATTGCCACGGCCGTCCGCACCGGAACATTTTCTCCCAGCGGCGAACTGTTTCCCCCGCACGGCACCACTGGCCCTTTCCCGAAAACTATAAATACTTTTCCTTAGCTCATTCAATGTGTGCCCTAGGTCTCCACTGCTGCTCTCCCGGCGCTCGCTGTCGCAAAATGCTCGTTGCGCGCGGACGGCTACGTTTCTCGCTCCTTCCCCGCACATCTGGAACCAACGCTCCGGCTCCTCGCTCCTTCCTCGGCCTAGATCTGCACCGCCAGGGTTCAAGCCGCTGTTTCCTTGTAAATTCGTGAGGAGAGGTGTGTAGGGTTTGTTTTCGGACTGGAAATGGTCGGATGGGCTGTTTTCTGTGATTCCTTTGTTGTCTGTCGCTGTTTTGGGCTCGCGCCGCTGTCTCGGTGATGGAAGCGGTGGAGGTGCCACTTCCGTCGGCCGTGGCGGCAGGGTCAAAGCTTACGGGCTCCGAAAGTTTTGCGAACGCTGGGGTTAGCGACAGATGCAACAATTTGAGTGGTCAGAAAGGTGAAATTCGCGGGGGTCACTGTTATTACCACTGTATTTCGATTATTATTATTATTTTGCCTGGGTTTGTTATTGTATAGACCATTGATGTTTTTTTTTTTTTTGGTAATTTTTAGCATTCTGTCAATTTTGGTAGCTAACACAAATTATGGTACCAAAATTAATTTAGTTACAGTTTTGGTTCTCTAATAGAGCCCGTTTGAGAAAGTCTTAGATTAAGTCGTTCAGTTTATATTAAATTGTAAAATTTTTAATGCAGAAAATATTGGCTTAGATCCTCTTCCCCAATTTTTGTTCATCCTGATATAATTACGATATCATCTGTTTAATTATTTAAAATAATTTATTTGTTTTGAAAATTCGATGATATGACAATCACTTGGGCTATTCGTGTGATTGAACAGAGGATAGAATAAAGACAGGGACAAAAAAATCGAAATCTTTACCCAGAACATCTGTAAAATTATTGCACTTTTGCATGGCTGATGGAAGAATGAGTTTTTGTTCCTGGTTGTTGGGGATATCTGAGTCTTGTGTTTGGTGGTTACCTTTCTTCTACGTGGTAAAAGAAGAGGGGCTCCTGGGCGGTGGAAAAAATTCTATGGCTTCTTAGATTAAAGATGGTCACGTGTATGAGTAGAGTTTTACCATGTTTCTGTGTAGTTTAATGGCTTTAGAAGAGGTTGTTTCCCTTTTCCACTTTCCTATTTGTCAATAGTCAATACTCTGTGGACGAAGCTGAAACAAAATCATGCTCTGTCTTGTTTATTTGAAATTTAACTTTCTTTTCCAGCACTGTAGTCCTCATTTTCAGATTGAAAACTCCGGATTGTTAGAAGAATGTATTATCCAACCAATGATCATGTGATTAAAAGTTCAACATGTGCGCTGGAGTGTTTGCCTTGTGTATGAGGCTTCTCAATTCTGTAAACAATTGATAAGAATTGTTTTCTTATGTACAAACCACCCTGAGCACAATTTAGGGGAAAACAGTTGACACGCCATGTGGTTAAAATCCCAACTGTATTTCTTTTGCTGGGCTAAATTTTATTTTAATAGGGTTATATAATAATGCTAACACAATAAACAGAAAAGGTAATTAAAGGAAGCGGCTTCTCAATGATGTATTTTGCAGAACTAGATGAAGCTTTGATGACCTGTAACTTCCATGACTGTACTTTAATGGTGCACTTTATTAATTTAGCTTTTTAGATAATTCTAATTATAGGGAATGGGACAGGTGCTGGTGCTGCTTCAGAATCTGTGTCCTGGGTCAAGATATTAAATAATTTAAAATTTATCTAGAGATACTATTTTTAAAAAAGATATTTAAAAATAATATAACGCTGCCAATAGCTTTTACCAAGACCACCGACTCCAATATATTCATTATTATTCATCAATTTAGCCTAAAGGAATTGAGCCAACTTAAACTTGTAATTACCTAACTTCAAAAAAAATTTATTATAATAGTAAGTTTATGGATGAAAATTTCTATTTTCTACTATACTAATCTAATAGAGTAATACTAATGCAGGAAATTTTACATAAATAGAAAAAGTTTTTAAAAAAAAAACAATGAAAAAAAGAGATTTTGTTAGAAAAAAACTAAATGCAACCGATGTTGCGTCTCCTGTTAATGTAGCAATTGTCGTGTCAAGTAAAATTACTTGGAACTTCATACGCAATTCACCACATCTGAGATAGAGAGAAAGAGCGAAGAAGGGTAAGGGGACTCCGAACGGTGCATCCGGATAGGAAAAAGAAAAACATGACATAAAATCGAATTTAGAGACGAAATAGTGCACTTTTTTGAAAATTCGAGAGCAACAAACCCCCTACATGTGTTTAAAAGTTTGGTGTCTTGTCGATATCTACAAATCAAAGAAATGGGCCTAAATCAAAATACTATGCGCAAGTTATGACTTTTGAAGTTTTTATCGAAATTATAGTTACTTAAACCTGAAACACAAATCTAACTATGAAAATATAATTGATGCTTGATCGAGGCTTGCTCGAGACCTCGCTCAACCTCAACCTCAAGCATGCTTTGAGCACAGGCTCGAGCACACCGCTCGAGCAATGATCAGAAAGTATGCCGTGGCAAAAAAATTCAGATATGACTTATTTCACAACGCAAAAGTACCACGTTATAATTGTTATACCCCAATTAGCAAGCTCGACGAAGGGTGAGAGCAGCTGCATGCTCTGGAAAGTCACGAACTAGTATCCGTTATTCAATATTGCATGCTTGCAGTTTATATATATATATATATATATATATATATATATATATTCAATGTAGATTCAATGTAGTCTGTCCGGCCGGCATATATAGAGTTAAAATTAATTTGTAAAAAAAAAAAGATGGTAGCTTCCCTGACCGCTGCCCTTCAAAAAATAGAATGGCTTTGGCAAGGGCATCGTTATAGTCATGACTTGCCGCGGAGGTGGAGGTGATTTTAAAAAGAAAAAAAAGTGATTTTTGTTATACTCCTATTGGCAAGCTCGACGAAGGCTGAAAGCAGCTGCATGCTTTGGAGGTAACGACAGTTGCAGCGTGGACACGTCTTCTGATTCTGAAAGGGCAGTTGAACGGATTCGAGTTGGTGAAGTGTAGTTGGCTGCCTTTCATGGGTTCTAGTCATGAGGTCTCATCTGCAAACTTCACCTAGCCTAAGTAAATTTACCCATGCACGCACACGATTAGCTAGTAGAAGACAAAAATTCCATCCATATATGAGACTGCCCCACCCACTTTTCTCATTTTCAGACTCAAAAAGTTTCAAATATATATGTGTGTGTAAATGCTGATCGAAGCAACATTGTCGTCCAAACTCTTGAGATCATCAATCACGAGGGTGGAACCCTCTCATGGAACAAGAAGCTCCCCCACCATCGCTGCTGCCTATTTTACTCCAGCCCTCATTCACGGAAAGCATTGACATTGCACCCTACAATAATATGTTGTCACCCACCATCTCCTTAACGCGCCCAGCTTGTTCTTCTTCGCCCCCCCTTCTGCTCCAACCCCAACATGCCCCTGATGATTTAGTTGCCTCAGAAGAGATTGACTGGGTGAGCCTCCTGTCCGGGGAATCCATGGTTACTGTCCAAGGCGATCATCAAAAGCCACTGGCACTGCACTCACCACCACAACCAACACCACCACCAAGTGCATTAGTGGCAGAAGCTAGTAATTATAACAATAAGGACAGACATAAAGGGAGAGGAGAGAATGATAAAGGAGGTCATAAAGATCATGAAAACAAATCATCAATTAGGAGAGGCAGCAGAAAAGCTGTCCCCCCAAGGATCGCCTTTCACACAAGGAGCACCGATGATGTTCTTGACGATGGTTACAAATGGAGAAAGTATGGACAGAAAGCTGTGAAGAACAGTGCCCATCCCAGGTATGTTTTTGCATGATTCTCAACATTATTCTATTAGAATGGTATTCAGCTAGCACTACAAATATGCAATCATAATCCGAGAGTAACACCTTAACATCGTGCTTTTCTTGCTTACTGGGGCTGAAAGGAGCTATTACCGGTGCACACATCACACATGCAATGTGAAGAAGCAGATCCAAAGGCTCTCCAAGGATACGAGCATCGTGGTGACGACCTATGAAGGGATTCACAACCATCCCTGTGAGAAACTCATGGAGACCCTCAGCCCTCTCTTGAAGCAACTACAGTTCCTTTCTAGATTCTAAGTCCAGAATCTCTAGCTTTTGTTAATTTATAACAATCAAGCAAGCGAAGTGTGCATATGTAATCTCTCAACATACTGATTAGATGTTTATAAACAGCTGATTGACTGTTACGAAATTACATACCAGACCAACTGCTAATCATTCACGTTCTGAACGTATTGAAGTTTTCTCATTGGTTGCTGCGTTGTGCAAGTTAGATGGTGATATTAAGGAATTGTTATGAGTCAATTAGAACGCTTTAGAAATATTGCGACACCAGTTGCATGCAAGTCACCATATATAATGCATCCATGTGTATCCCAATCTGGTTCTTGGTAAAAGTTACTACCCAAAAAAGGTAAAGAGTAAAAACCAAAAAGAAGAGGAAAACATAAAATGTTACTAAAATGTAGCTATACAAGGTAACTAAACCGCTGCATCCTGTGCAGGCATCAGTAATTACATTAATTCACGCACAGGATCGCCAAGGAGAACACCAGAGGTCCCAGTTAACCATGTCAGTACGTAAAAATTAAACCTCAGAAAGATGGGTGAGGAAAATGAGTTTTAGGGAGTGAAGCCCTCGTGCTGTTTTGGAGGAATGCCTGCAGCTCAGCCGGAATATCAACAGGCAACGATGAGCTTTGACTCAGCTGTGATATCGAAGACTGCACAGCTTGAACAGGTTGGGATGGCTGAGTTATGAACTGGTTCCATGCAGTAGAATAGGCAACACCTGAGAGGCTTCCACGCATTCTGCCAGTGGGCCGCCAGTCCTGCTCTGACGGCACATTGACCGAACCATCAAACCTTGGAACCGGTTGGCCCATTCCTCCAGTATAACCCCTCTGCTCTCCCATTGAAGCCCTGAAGTCGTTAGAATTTTCTGAAGCAGGCAAGCCCATTCTGGATGTTTGAGTCTGAGTGGGCATGGCTGGTGTCTGTCTTTCTATTGGACTATGACTTGGCAGTGGTTTTGGAGGCTGTGCAGCTTGAGCAGGTGGACCCCACTGAGATACTTGCTGTGCATGGACCATGTACTGAGCGTGCTGATTACTTCCAGTACCTGCTGGGAGGCCAATCCCACCACCTTGTACATTTTCCTGCTGTGTTGGGGGCCTAGGGAGATCAGTGGATGGCTGCACGATGTTTTGAGATGGATTTATGGTATGATGCATCCGTTTCATAGCTTGCTGGAGGTGTATATTTTTTGAACCTGAGAACTGATTTTGAGCAGGAAGGCCTACTGCCGCTTGGATTTGCTGGGCCAAAGCTTGCTGGAGTTGCAGACTTTGTAGAAAAGAGTGACTCGAAACTGGAATGCTTGTACCCTGTAGCACTGACTGGCTTGTTGAAGGAAATGAACCGTTCCGATGATTCCATTTCTGCAAGAAAAATAAGTCGGCACAAAGCAAGAGTTTAAAATAGGAAAAAAAAATGAACGTAAGAAAAATGGTCTTATAATAAACTATCATCCAACAAAGGCACCATTTCAATCTCAAAAAATACTCAGGAAAAGGAACTTAAAACTCTCGATATGAAATCATTCTCACACAATTTTTCAACAAAACAGATAGGGAACTATACTAGTATCAAAGCCCCAATTCAAATATCCTTTTTGTCCATCTGGGATATTTGGCAACCATTTCAGTATAGCAGTCAACCACCAATGGAAAACAGATTTTGGAGAAACTTAACATAAAAATAACCTGAGTCGTGTGATGTTGCGATGACAACAAAGTACTGTCAGATGCACGTACTTGATTCAGAAGTGATCTAGAAAATTGCTGCTGCCTTTGCATATCTGTGTCAGAGACATTGATACTATCAAGAGTGGATTGAATAGATGGAGAAGCTTGGGAAGCAACTGGAGGTCTGGATCGTTGTTGTGGACCTAGCGAAGAACTCATGACTGGAAGAGATTGAACTTCTGGGATTCTGTTTGGATGCCAGGGTACCCTTCTGTATTCATTGTTAACAAGCAGCTGCCCACTTTGCAACTGTTGTAATGGCAAAGAAGCAGGTGGATGCAAAGGATTCTGCATTGACAAGTTTGTAGGATGATTTGTGACACAAAAATTCTCAGGCCCTCTATTAAGTACAGGAGAAACAGCATCAGTTAACACAGGAGAACACATAGTGTTGGCAGTAGCTGATCCAGAAATACCACCAACCATTGGGCCATCACTAGTCATTACAGAGCCATAGGAAGAAACAAAATCCCCTGGCAAACGGTCATCTACGAATTGAGAACAAGCATTTTGACTAATCTCTCTTAAATTAACAAGTACTGGGGTCAGATTTGAGCCAGCAGTCTGTGTGCTAACAAGCAACGGTTTTGTCTCTTGAATCTCAAATGTACTTGCTGAATCCATTTCATTGTCTTCTTCAGTGAGGTCCAAAACACATGAAGCATTTGAAAATCTAGCAACCTCTTGGTAATCGGACGCTTCTTTCTGGCAATCTAAGGACTCGCCATTTTGTTGATCTTTAGGACTTTTGCCTTCCGAGACAGCCTTCCAAGATCCAACGTTAGATATAATCACATCAGAGACATCCTCGCCTGCCTCTCGTAATACCTAGAAGAAGGAAAAAAGAAAACAAGCGTTTAAATGCAAAAAACAGTGGATGGTAACATACAAATGGAACTTACCTTGAACATATTTTGATCAACTCGGATGTCAGTGTAGCAAACACCCTGATTACAATGAGGGCATCGCCAGGATGGTCTTCTGGCATTTATTTCCAAATAATTTTCAAAATCAACACACTGAGCAAGAACAAACAAGATAAGTTGGACATAGTGAAACAAAAACAAACATAACACATTAATGGAGAGAGAGAGAGAACAAATTAGCTTAGCATACTGAAATTTAAAAAAAAAATTGACATAATTATGTGCCCTACAGAAATAATTTATTAAAAATCCGCATTTGTCATACACTACAAACAAAAAAAACAACTGAAATAACCATAATGTAGCTTTAACAACTAAGCACATAAAAATATGATTAAATACAAGAAATTAATTAGGACAGTAGCAAAAGAAATCAGAGATACTCATATAAAGGCAATCCTCTTAGAATACCTCAATGGGGAAATAAGAAAATAGAATTATATGACCATTCTTAATTTCAAGAGAGTCAGCAGCTTGTGACCCAAATACAATTGTGTATGATATAATGTGTATCATTCTTAATCACCTCAGTGGTTTGTGATTGTTATCAGCTAGGTGCATCATATAATCTAATATTCAAACCAACAGCAACAAAAAAAAAATTTCAGAAAGGTTGGCAATCATTAGGTCCTACTTGATGAAATTCTAAGACTTTGAGCCAAGTAAACCTAACAGACTTTGGTGCATGTAAATATAATATAGAACTCACCTGGAAATGTTTGCATGATCGCCCTTTAACAGGAGTTCTAATTCGAGTGAAGCTGTAGAAGATGGAAGAAGAATATGTATTACGGCTTAAAGTTTATCAAACACATCATTATATTAAGGATTTCAAAAAAGGTGGAATGACGAATATCATGTTTCAAGCCCTCTAAATTCTAAATAGTGTTTCAGGGTGCAAGCATACAAATTTCCACAAACGAATTTCATACAGACTTCAGGTCCCAAACTCCCATCACAGATAAAAGATTCATTGGTCATACAGGACTAGTAATGGACCGAAAAATAATACAATTATTACTCTTGACAACAGCAACAAAAATTTGGATTAGAACTCAAAACTTTGGGGTTGGCAACATGGGATGGAACCAAAGCAAGGTATATTCTAAACAGGAAACCCAGTTGTCTACTTCACACACGTCCAAACCATCATAGACAAAATCATCCAAAATCTTAATAACCACTATTATGAATCTCTTCATTTATAATCTTATTTTTCCTAGTCTATCCATTGATGCAAGATAAAGCAAGAGAAGGCACCCCTTTGGTTCTAAGAGTATTATTAATATGTTATAAAATATACATATAAGTTACAATTTAAATTTTATAATTGATGAATTTAATGATAAAGAAATTGTGTTTTATTTAACAGCTGAAAGTTTTCGGAATGTAAGAATTTGTTAATTATAAGAGCTTGTGGGATATGATTAGGATCTTTTTGGCATCTCGTGGGTGATGCCTTCGTCTCTCTGTGCGTTGTTTGCTAGTTGGCTTGGCGGTGTGGGGCGGCATTCAATAGTATGGCATCTTTGTCTCTCATTGCATTCTTTGAAATATTTGGCGGGGAGCGAAATGCGCGGGTGTTTGATGATCGGGAACGGCCTTCGCTGAGCTTTTTTGTGTTTTTTTTCGTTATTTGGGTGATTGGTTGTATGCGTCAGGCGGGTTATATTTTTCTTCCGTTTGAGATGTTGTCAATGTGTGTTCTTTCGATTGGGTTCTTTGTCTTCGCTTTGTAATTTTTCTTTTTTGCGCACTCCTTGTGTGTGTTTTACTCTTGATTAATAAATTATTCTTATCTATAAAAAAAAAAAAGAGTTGTAATTTTTGAAATATTTTGTAAACTATTTTCATCAAACTTTTTCATTTGTAATATATACTAAGCCTGTATAATATTCATTATAAAATTTTCGGGCAATATATGTATGTGAATTATCTTAATTCAACTGACAAATTAAATTTTGGTTTATATTATTAGATCTTATATTAATATTAGAATCACTAGAATCAAGAGGTTATGATGATTATAATTAACTACGTTATAATTATATAACATAGTTACAAAATTTTATTCATGAAAATTTATTAACTACACTATAATTACATTATTACTTTTATTAAAAGTGTTATATAAAATATAGAATATAATTTTTACATTATAAAAAATTTTCAATTAATTATGTGTTGTTATATATATATAATTATGAAATATATATATATATATATATATTGAGGGTTATTTGTACCCGTGCAAAAAACACATAAAACATATTGGTATGTTTTATCCGTATCATAAAACCAGGTGATGAGAAAGCATGAGTACCTATTTGACAATTTGACAGGTCTGAATCACACCATGTAGTACTTAATAGCAACAATAGAGTAGTAACCACACTATGACTTAATATGAGAAAGAATACCCAACCGGTAAAACTGAAAGTTGTGCCATCTAGCACCAAATAATATACAGATAAAGAATCTAAAAATTAATGACTTAAATGATTTTGGAAAATATCATAATTGTGGAGTTCTACACTTCAAATATAATTGCATATGTAATTACCTAATTGGACAATTCAAAGATATTCGTGATGCTTCTTCAATGACCTCCATATCTAGTAACCAGTAGATAATGTCATTGCATTTAAATATGTGGGTATGAAAAAACAACATATTAATTAATTTAAAAAAATTGAAGTTATCAATAGAACCAAGCAAATTCATACTTATTTTCTTGGCATACCTGCATCGGGTGGAGCAATAACAGGCTGAACATAATCTTCCAGAACTGGTGTGCCAAAGGATTGTACCACACTCATATAAGCAATGACTATAACATAATGACCTTCAAAAAATTGCACAGTCAATAAACGATGGCTTTCAAGCAACAAAAACGGATGGGGTAGAAATTGAAGGCATATATTCAAGCATACCACTAAACTCGCCTATAGCTTGAAGGAGATTTGTTCCATATTTAAGCATTGAAGTGATGATTGATGGAATTTGAGGTCCAGAGTCCTAAATAACAGAAGGAAACATGAAAACTGAGTGAAAATCTTTTAAAATTATATAGAACACAAAAGGAAATGATCTTTCACACGTGCCAACTAAATTTCGAGCAGAAGAGTACATACCATCCCAATCATTGTCCTTTTCTCTAACGCATTTCCATTCAATAGAAAGCTACATGAGTCCAACAGATTAAAACAAAAGAATAGTTATGGTAACTATAAAAATGTCAAATCCAACAGAAGAAAGATTAGCCATCATACTTGACTTGTGGGGGACTTATTAAACAAGATGATGTCTCTATATTTTCTGTTTGAGCTACAAACAAATGCTGGGGCACAAAAAGTAAAACAAAAAGGATCAGATGACCAGTGCAATTATTTTCATGCTAAATACACAAATTCTAAGTCATCGCAAACAAAATATTAAATTTTCACCTAAAAAATTATAAGTTTTTACTTTAATGAATTTACTAGATATGTTCCAGATAACAAATATTCTAACCAAAGGCTATGGCCATTCTATTGAGGCTCTGTTGGCAGGGTAATTAAAATCAGTTAAAGGGGGGACAAGTAATATTGTTCAGATATATAGATGAGAAAAAAATCCCTCATAAGCTTGATTACTCCCCCCTCTTGCTGCTTATGTTTGTTGTTTCACTAATAGTGTATGTCTGACTAGTTCATTGTTTTAGTGTGTCTATAGTGCACTACCATAACAGCAAGAATTATTTTCTTTTTCAACATAGGAATTCCCAACCCCCAACCCCTGCTGTTGCCTTGGATTAATATTTTTTGTAAAAAACTAATTTAGTTGTGAGGGTATCCCGACTGGCTAGCACCACCTAGTGAATTTTATGACTTTCCTGAACAGTGATCAAACTGAGTCTTCTAAGAGTAAACAAGTGAATTTTTTCCTAAAGTAACAAGTATATTTATACCAGTTCACTGGATTCAAATTTCACATGCATATAAGTGCAGTAAAGTACAATTGAAAACTATATTATGAGAATAAGCTTACTATTTTGTCTTGCGTGGGATATGTTGTGTTCTTTGTGATATGGAAATCAATTAGATATGCTCCAAAGCCAGGCTACAGCATAAAGAAACCCAAGATTTATAATAAGATACCAAGGGAAACAATCAAATATATAAAGGAGAGGAAAAGAAGAAAAATACACCTTGGCCTTCTGACAAGCAAGTATTTGCCCCATTTTCATTTGTGGATAGAATCTGCAGATAGACTTCAATGATTTCCATTTATATATGTGCAACTAAATAAATAATCCTAAGGCATATCACTCTGGGCAATCCTAACAAGCTAAAAAGCATACTTGTATATATATATATATATATATATATATATATATATATTAAGGCCGTTATTAAGTATCCAGCTATTTTACATTTTACTTATGATATAGCTTCCACAACAAGTAACAAGTAGCAAGGGGGTGATAGAATTAGCATGTTCCCGCTAATAGTGGCAAATGCAAAAGAGCGCAGGAACTACAAATCATATCAATTGACAACAAACAACAGGTTAGCTTTTGATTTTTAAGAGTCCAGGTAACAGTTTTGTTAATTACTTTTGCATGCAAAGCTAAGCGAGAATGAAAATGTAATAAATATAACTGTTTTGATTAAAATGGTAAAAATAAAATAAATAAATTATGCTTTGCTTGCTCTGCATTGTTTTGGAAGATCATACTACATCAAGACAACTGAACATTTGCAAATCTATAATAAGCATCACAAATTCAAATAATAATCATAATAATAAATCCAAAATCGAATGTATATTGGCTCATATAGTTTTAGAAAGTCATAAATTTATATGGCATTCTATGTTGCACTGTATCAAACCTCTAATGGTCGGTTTGGGTTGGAATTGGGATAAGAGATATTATTAACGTGGTGTATTATTAGTACCATATTAATAATAATACCACCTAGGTCTGCATTATTAATACACGTAATCGAGCATATTCCTTACTGCTCACATTATTCATATCCCTTAAAAAGTGTCAAATCAAACCATCTTTTAATTTCAATTCATAGGATTATTAGTATAATCTCATGCACCCTAAGGAGTTATGTAGCAATCCTCTAAACCCTAGAGTAGAAAGTTCCTCCGAAAAATTTCAAGTGTTTCACCACTGTTCTAGTGCACAATGCAGGCGTGGACATCATCTTCTTATTTCTCTGCTCAATTCTCTACATTTGCTCCACTCTTCCATTACATAAAAGCAACCCCATTAACTTATATGTTTTCAGCCTAAAAGCATTATCACAAAGCCAAATCACCTGCCTAGGAACTCGACATAAAACCTCTATAAAGGTAATGGCCAGGAACATATCCACAATAAAGTTTCCAATTATAGCAATCAATCACCTAGGAAACCTCAGCATAAAATCAAAACTTGCACTATCTTCACATATTTGAAGTCATCATATTTCCTTTTGCAGCAAAATAACCTCTAAACTAAATATCCTAAATAATGGAGTAAGTCATCATCAAATCACATAGAGGCCTTATAAAGTTAGGGGGAAAACCATACATAAGAAAATAATAGTTTTTTGTATTTTTAGCATTTTCCTCAATCAAAATCACAACCAACATTTTCTTATAGAAATATACTCTCAAAATATTGCATGACCAAAATTTCCAACCTGGTCATAATTTTAGAAATAGTGGAAAGGGTACAGGTCTGTTCCATGATATCCCCAACACTCTGAAAGACATTCCCTATCTAATATAGAACAAAAAAAAGTAAGGAATGAGCACGAAGACTATAAGGAGCTCATAGATAGAAAATAAATTACGTGAATATGAACAAGGACTCAAGAAACTAGCAACACACCTCATTTGCAAGCGTGAGAAGTTCTCGAATATCATGTTGAGAAAACCACCCAATCTTGCAAGCATTCTATTAATAGTAATTAATGATGTTAGAGGCGGGGGCAGACATAGAAGAGATGCTTCTAAGATGTAGGAGCAATAGTAAAGTCCAAAGATACTATAAACTTTTCAAATCAAATTTCATAAAGAAACACTCAGCTAATTTTGCTACTTAAACCAAACCCATTACCACCTGACATGACTTGATTAGCTGGGATAAAACAATCATTCACCTTAAATAAAATTGATCATTCGGTCTCAATAAAGGCAAATTACCTTTATAGATACAATTAGAACCATTGCAGCTGCTTGCAGAAAGATATTATTTCTGCGCTGACATATCTGCAGAACATATTAAATAAGGAAAAAGTGTGACGGCCAGTTTCAGATGCTAGCTTTTTGGATAATAAAATACAAAATAGTATTACATGCATATAGGCGGTTTTAGATGAGAACTTTGATTGTAAATGATATCCAAATTAAAATGTCACCATAAGACTGATAAAATTGGTAATTACTAGTTTGCCCTTTAAGGTCAAAAAAATATAAACAATTATGATCAGACAAAGGCATTCTACATCCATAACTGTCCCAATGGGAAAAATGCGGCTTACACCTATTTAATTATGTCCACTTTTCTGCAAACAGGTCCATATTTTATGTTTGATTTGGGCAAAACCAGAAAAGCTAGCATGCCTGTTGACTACATCTTGGCCCAGCTGCATCACACGAGCAGGCCAAAAACCAAGTTGTTACAAGAGAGTGTTTTAGATTACTTTTGCATGTGGTGCTAACATTTCAGTTTTCGTCTCTCAATAGGCAATATATACAACCACTTGCACTCCTCAATAATCACATAATGACTCCTTATGCCCTTTGTGGCATCTGTTAAATTTAGGGCTAATTACATTCAACCTCCTTGCAGTGTTGTGTATATGACCTCCTTTGGTTTGGACTTTGCCCCCTTGTGATCACGAACAAAGAGCAATTGTTATCCTTTCCATTCAACATGATAACACAGACCAATCTTATGGGAAAATAATATTAGTTGAACCAAAACACAAATCTCCATAATCTTCCTTTATCTTTACAAACAGGGAGGAAGGGCATTTGCAGTGAATGACTGCTAGACAGCATCATCAGGGTGACCATGTTTTGTCCCAGTGTAGCTGACACTAGACTGATTTGGATGTGGTTATTTCTCTTCACAAGTGTGACGCGGGAATTCTCACAGCTCTTTTCCAGGGTATATTTGATGTTATCCTTAATCAATAATTCTTAGTTATTGTTTCCCTCGCATCACTCTTATCCGCAATCACCATTAAACTTCTGGACATGCAAGTTGCGGGTTTTGAAGAGTAAATACGCATTTGAAAGCCTCGTCCCTTTATTGAAATTGAAATTCATTCTTCAGTGTTTCCTTATATCTCTCTTCCTCCTTTATTTTTCTTTATTTATATGTTTATCTAGTGGAAGGCTTTGTAGTCTTTCCGTCAATTCCGTTAAACACAGTCCATGTTTGCACTTTGACATCAGTCATGAGGGGGTTTAGTGCTAATTTTCAGAAGCATTCATCCACTGCACAGGTGTGAAAAAATTTGAGCCATAAGGTATCACCAATCGGTTGTAAAAGTGCAACCAACCAACAAGGTCAATCAACCAAATATAAAAGATCCAAGTATAAAGAGCCAAATATAAAAGAACCAAATACACTTAATATAAGATGTCTGGTGATATGATCATTTGCAATTAGTTGGTCCCAATTAAAGAGCAGGAACAAATGCTACTAATAGCATTTAATCAATAAAATACAAAATCCATGAGCACTTTCAGTAAGATAGGTATATAACAATATGGAGCGAATGTAAAAATAATTCTCAAAAAATTACCAAAAGCTGTTGGGCTTCCATAAAATTTGAGTATAACTGAAAAAATTAACTACTTTCAAGGACAAAGCAATCTCAAATAAATGGACTTTTACATATGTTATAACATAAAAATCAAGACTCCAATGACATTAACATTAAAGAAAACAGGGATGCAGTTGTTCTAGGAAAAATATTTTCCAGAAAACATCCATGTATAATGGGGTGCTTACTCTGGGAATATACTTTTTATATTTTTGTTGTTTGTTACATTATGGAAACTTGGTTAACAAAATATGCTTTTGAGAAGGGTAAGTCATTTTCCCCTTCTCTCCCTCTTTCTCTAAGGTTTACTGAACACAAATCGTGGAGATTTTTTCCCCATAAAATGTTTTCTTCTGGAAATATTTTTATTTGGAAAACTTCCAAAATGGCCTCATTTTCTCTAAAACAAGTGGAGCTTCCTAAGCCTCAAATCTGAAGTGTAACATAAAAGTGCACTCAAAATAATAATAAATAAATAAATAAAATTCATCAAACCATAATATGAATAGAATCTTAAACTATATAATGGAAAAACCTACAGCATACCAATTCTTTCAGGGTATTGTATTCAAAATTCAAATGCACATATTTTAAATAAAATATGCAAAAAAAAAAAAAAAAAACATGCCACCAAAAATGCACATAAACCAAAACAAAAAAACTAAACTGAACATCTGCACTGACACCACCTGTTTTAACAGTAAAGGTAAATCTTCAACTCTGTCTGGTACGTCACTGTTCGCAACAGCATAATCAATGCCTCTGTAATATTTCAGGATAAATCTAGTTAAATAATCAAAGAACTATAAAAATAAAACAGAACGGAAGCTAATACAACTTATATTAAACATCAAGTCCTGAAATTTTGTCAATTAAACATAAAATCATGCAATAAATTAAAGAAACTACTTGTTTTCGCAATGTCCAAATGACAAAAATAAATAATAAAAAAAAATAAATTGAAGTTAGGCCAGCACAAATTTTAATTAAAAAAATAGTATGCATTAAGTTTTAGTTTTAGTTTTTCATATTCAAAAAATACATAAATATTTAAAGTACATTTCTAGTACTTCTGGGTGAAACATTTGCTGGCTGTGCAACAGAGGAAGGCTCTCTGACCCCTATCCATGGAACCCCACACTAAGGCAAGGTCCAACCCATCTCAAAATCTCACACCACCAAATAGCATTTTTCCTCTTTATCAACTCCAGGACGTAAAATAAGCCTGTCGCGCATTCAAATTTGAAAGTTTGAAAGAAAACAAAAAAACACAAATTCAACACATACGAAAAGCAAAATGAAAGCACCGCCGAACAGTACACATCAATTAACCGGGGAAAAAATAATAAATCAAGTCGAATGTGTCTGTTAGCGTGTATGAAGCATTGTAGCCCTTTTTGGTAGGTGATAGAATTTAGAATGACCTTGCGAGAGAGAGGCAGAGGCTGCAAAACTCCATGGAATCGGTCCTCTGGGCATCGCGGATGTGCAACCACAGTCGCTCCGCCACCGCAGCGATTCTGACCGAGTTCACTGCAGACGACGACATGGGCGGGCCTTGGAAGACCTCAATGCTCGCCGCAGCCGTCGCATGAGCATGATTAATCGGCGCCGCTTCGGTCATTACCTTCGAAAAAACCAACCCCCCACCAACACCTCGTACTCCAGATTTCTAAATTTTCTTCACTCGTACATATAAAAGTCAATCGAGAGGGCTGGGGGGTTTTGCGGGAGAGGGAACAGACGAACAGTGCGAGCGTGCTGTTTTTATTTTTATTTGTTTATTTACCCACAAAATTGAAACTCCCACGTAAAAATGTTATTTATAACAATTGTCATTTCAATAAAATAATATGAAACTTTCAGCGTGTTTTAAGCTCGATTGGCGTTGGCTGACTTGTAGCATAGAGCAGTTTATCACACACTCCCGGATCAAAATTTTCATTTTTCAAAAATCTATTAGCATTAAGCCTCACATCTAAATAATAGGGGGGGGGGGGGGGGGGGGGGGGCTCCCAAGCACATTTAAGTTGAAGAGAGAAGGCTAACATGAAATGTGAAATTGAAGGCGAAAATGTATGTTTTTTGCATTTATAAGAGTAACAAACTCCCTACATGAGAGGTGTTCGATGATACTTACAAATCAAAAAAGGGTCAAAATGATTCATTGTACACAAAAATATGAACATTAAAGTTACAAATAAAAATTATAATTGATAAAAACTAAAAATTCGTAGAAAGAAGTGTTCAGGCATCATTTTCTTTTTTGCATCAGGATTGGAGCTCGAGGCTTCCTCGAGCTTGAGGCTCAAACAACATCTTCTTCTCTGCGTTAGGATTGGAGCTTGAGCCTCTTGCTCGATCCCTTGTTTGAGTCTCTACTTGAATCTATGCTTGACACTATTTTTTCGAATGATAATATAGAAACACACTGATACATGGCAAAAGATGTTGATTTGACTTATTCACATCCGGGAGTGCAAAAATATTACAATGCCGATTCTACATAGAAGTGCCCTGCAATACACCAATACATAGCAAAACGAGGTCATTTTTGTTTTTTTTAAATAAAACACCACAACAATTCTGTTTTGGGATTGTGTGGTGCATTCTTGCATTAACATAAATAGCTTTAAAAGTTGTTTATGAAAAATAAAATAATAGCTTTAAATAGGTTGTTTATCAAATTATAGGAAAAACATTTTATTTATCAAATAGAAATAAAAATTTTAAAAAATCATAATTAACACATACATCGTGACAACGCTGAAAATTCATAACCGATGTGAATGGTCATAATTTATTCGTATTTTTTATCTCTTTCAATGATCTAATATATTATTATGTCATTACGGTTATTCACTGATTATGCAATCCCAGTAATACTAATATTACTCTATACATATATATACATGCATTTGACAAAGTAAGGAGATAACAACTATAACAACTGTCCCTTAGCCTAAGAGAATCCTCGCATAAACAAGCAATAAAAAAAATTGAGATATATGAATGTTTGATGCGTTTTTTTGTTTTTATATTGTTGATTTTTTGAATGAATCTTGAAACTAAAAATTAATTTTTAAATTCTAAAAATAAATTATATTTGTGTAAGAGAAAATATATATTTTTAAAATTAAGTCTCACCAAAATTAATAAAATTTAGATTATGATGAGTATATATAATAAAGTTAAAATATATATTTAAAATAAAATAATAAGATAGCTAAAATATATTTTAAAAAGTATTTAATATATTAAAATCAGAATTTAATTAAAATAGTATTTTATTTAAAAAAAAAAATTTAGAGTATTGTAAACTGGCCCTAGATTATTTCATAAGGAACCAAATCGGATCCGTAATTAATCACCGGAATTTAATTAAAATTGAACATAAATTTACCACGGTGTCATAATTATTATTTTGGTGATTAATTTAAAAAGAATTGATTATTGAAATAGCTTTCATAGTGTTTGAATTCAACTATTCAAGAGAATCAAGACAACAATTCATGATTTTATTATTAAAAGATAAAGATAAAATAATTAATTGAAATAGAAAGGTGAGATCAACTGCGTCTCTTAATTATTTTTTCCTCAAAATATAACGCTGGTTCGACAATTGCTCGATTCTTTTAATGATCCAATACCAACATGACGACCGTCTTCTTCTGCGTTGTCCTCGTCTTGATCCTCGTCCGATTTCTATATATCCTGTGCCGGACCAACAAACCGCTTCCACCCAACAGAGATCCGAGGCCGCTCACCACCCTCGTCATTCTAGGTTCAGGTCAGACATCTATTTCGGATTTTCCAAACATTTCGCGTTTCTTCGAATCATAATCCCGTGTACTACTCACTCGCTAGCTGTCGTCTTTGTTAATGTCCCGTTTTAGGGGGTCACACGGCCGAGATGTTGAATCTGTTGTCCGTGTTGCGGGGAGACAGATTCAGTCCTAGGTTTTATGTTGCTGCTGTCTCCGATACTATGAGCCTTCAAAAGGCTCGCTTATTGGAGGCCTCCTTGGCCCATAAGGTAGAGGCTTCTACTGCTTTTATTATTTATTTTTAAAAACAATAATCATAAAATTCGGGTTTTATATATAATTAATTGCATTCATGCTCGCCTACCTTATGTTGTTGGGTATTTTGTTATTTTCGAGCTGTTTATAAACATGTTTTTGGTTTGGTTTATTTTGCTGGGTATGTTCTATTTCTCTGTCTTGGATGAGTGACATGTTCGCATAAAGTACTTCTTAAATAATACATTCTTTGCTTGCAGCCTTAACTGCTCTTAAGCGGGTGTTGTTGCTTGATAGTACAGATAGGGGAAGGATTCATGGAGAATGCTAAGTTCTTCAAAATTTATCGAAGCCGAGAAGTTGGTCAATCATATGTAACTTCGGTCGGGACAACCTTAATTGCTATTGCTCATGCTCTGTGGCTCATGATTAGAATCAGACCCCAAGTGGTATTATTTCTGTTTGCATATCCCTCGTTTTTACTACATTGCCTTTTTGAGTCATGGGACTCATTATTGAAATTTTGGCTTCCCTTCACTCCTCAGATTCTTTGCAACGGCCCTGGGACTTGTATTCCTCTATGCATTATTGCATTCCTTTTCAAGGTTAAGATGAACCCTGAAGTAATTGTTTGAAAGTATTTTTGATTTAATCAACTTAAAAATTCAATTTCCGCACTGGCAACTCTGTTCAACTTTTTCTCCCTCAGGTAATGGGGATCAGATGGTCATCTATCTTTTATGTGGAGAGTATAGCAAGAGTGAGGAGGCTTTCTTTAAGTGGACTGCTGCTTTATAAGTTACACCTAGCTGATCAATTATTCGTGCAGTGGCCGCAACTGCAGAAAAAATACCCACGGGCGCAATATGTTGGTTGCCTCATGTAGTTTTTTAGTGGCCTGGCTTCCTGGATTCTGACTTCAATCTCATAGTTCTGCGGTTCATCATAATTATATCCTTCAGATTCAAATTGACTACGGCGTTCCAAGTTGGGATGTTATGTGCTGGGATTGAGAGGAGAACTCAAATGCATGTGTTTTTACACACTTGAAAAAAATAGTATGATTTCTCTCACGAAGGCAAAACTATCTCACTTGAGTATGATTTAAAGTGGATTTAGATAATAGTTTTAATAATTAAACGTTAGTCATCAAGTTGCTACTGCTTGATTTCTATTCTGAATTCAATGAAAATTTTGTGTTCTTTTTGTTATTTAATCTTCATTTGTTATTTAATTTTCATTCATTGGCTTTATTACTCAGTATGGTGACCTATTGTAGTCATGCCTAACAAGGTGTGTTTCATTAAATTGAGATTTGAGACAAGTGGAACCAAATTACATCATGACCTTGCAATCATGTGTTTAAAGAATGGCTTCTTTGTTTTGGTCTGTGGGAGACTGGGAGTGAATCTGTTTCCCACAAAAATACCCTGATTCTGTTTTTTTTTTTTTTTTTGGTTTTGTATCTATAGACATTATTAACAGAGCCCATGGTCTTAGTAGTTGGGCCTGGCTCTATGAATCTGTTCTGCCTCATTTCCAAAATTTCGTTCAAGTCTTCTTCTCTGCTCATTTTTTTTGGCTCTTAAGTTCTACTAACCTTCTCTTCATTGCTGTCCCGCTGTATTGAGAGTGCTAGAACCACCATGGCCTAGGTAAAAGTAGTTGTATTTCATTTGTCTAAACTCCTTTATTATATTTACTGACCTAAATCAATCTGGCCGTACCAAGCTTGTGAAATGGGTTGACCAGGGTTATCATACCAGGCTAATCTAGGTACAAAATAGGGGTTGATCAGGTGAAGTTTTGCCCCAGACAAATCTAGGTAGGGCCAGGTCAGCATACTGATGCAAACTGACCTCCTTCTGAGCAGTTGTCCCTCCAATATTCTGAATAGATTCTAGATTTTAGGAGAATACCTCCTTTTAGTGGTTGGGTTATTTTCTGTAGACTTGAATTGAAGCTTCTCGTGAGGCATGGAGAGATTTTTATAGTTTAGTTAACTGTAGCTTCAGAACAAGTAACAACCAATCAGAGTCAGCACTTTCAAAGCACACTTAGTAAGTTTTATGCTTAAACTATTTATTTTAATGTATGCATATACTAGTAGAAATGGGTGCCTAAGCCGAAAAGAAAGGAATGGCAATAGATGATTGCATCCTCGATGGCCCTTTCAAATCCCCATGCAGAAAAGTGAAATCCCCCTAGGCTGCCTGGTGCAGATAGATGACTTCACTGATTGATCCTAGTTACATGATGCAAATTTGATTCTGACATTCGTAGAGAACCTGTTTGTTTTTCATGTTTTTTGAGTTGGCTTTACTCATTTTTGCCTGAATATGAGAGTGATAATAATTCATTACTGTGATTGATATACAATTTTATGTATCAAGCATTTTGAAAATTATAAATATATCATCTCTAATGCCACATCATATACACATTAAATTCATTCACAACAATAATAATAATAATCAAAACATTTAATATATAAAGCATTTGAACTTTTATTATCAAAACATATAATTGCATTTAATAATAATAACAACATTAATAATAATAATGAAAGAAGGGTAGCCGGATTATATTGTACATCAATTTACATCTTTAAGAACTCAAAAAGTAAAAAGTTTTAAGAGAAACTTTTAATTTCCAAGAAACCCAAAGTTCATCTAATATATATTTTTTAAAAAAGCATATTAAAAAAAATAGAGGAATCGAAAATAGGCATTTAATCTAAGCAATGTAAAGACTAGGCAGCCAATTGTTGTTGGAATTGCATTAACTTGGCTCTGTACCAAGCAAGTGGTGGGCAACGGGAGAGTAGGTTCCTCCAAGGGCAATGGGCAACGATCGGGCTGGGAGTAAAGGGCGGTTGAGCGGTGATCGGGTTAGGATGGGAGGGCAATCGGATGACGATTGGGGGGGGGGGGGGGGGGGGGGGGGAGGGGAGGGGATCGGATTTTACCCTGTACAGGGAAATCTGATTTCGGTGGAAATCATTCATTTCGCGTATTAAAGAAGCCCTTACTATTATAGTTCTACTCTATGTTGTTACTGGAAGCTTTAGAAATCGAGGTGGCATATCGTTCTGCTTGACATAGAGGCAATTTTCTTAGTGCCATTGTCCCAAAGTTTGTACTGTAGATATGTTGTTTTGAGGGGCATCTCATTGGAGCCTTGATTTTTTTTAAAAAAAAAATTTATGATGGTACGTAGATATGATTGCTGACTTTCATTTGAGCTTCATAGTAAGGACAATTAGTTCTCACTTCTCGTGAGCTAGTCGGTTGATTTTTTTTGTTTTTTGCTTATTGGAAAAGTATATAAAAACAAGATGAAAGTATCTATTATTGTTTTCAAATCGTATAATAAATTTATTGCTTAAGCCCATTTCAACCTTCTATCCTCTTACATAAGACTAATTTTGCCCTTTTCTTTAAAATATGTTAAACAGATGTTAAATTTTGCTCACATGAAGAATAATTTAAACGACAATTTCTACATTATTGTTTATTTTAGTCTCCCTGGCAATTATGCCCACTGACCATCTTCACTGCCATTCGACTCCAACACCAACCGTAACCCAAACATGCAACTTCACTACCGTTAATGGGAGGATTGATCGACTGTATCATCTAGCCCATCACATGATCATTAAATCAAGGATCAATTTTTCATGGCAAACGGGGTTCATGGCCAATGTGAGTTATTTAATTTCTCATGGGGGGAGTGCAAGAACATCGTGGAGTAACTTTTTATTGTTTTTTCCTTTTGGATTTCCTTGTTTAAAGGTATATAATAAAAGTAACCACATAGATTAAAATAATATAAAAACAAACTTAAGATCATATTTATTATTTTTTAAAATAACGAATTAAATTTTAAAATATTATTTAAAATATATTTTTTTTCTTATTTATATATTATTATAGTCACTCTTTATTGGTGAAGATTTATCATTTATTTTCTATATTATATAATATTATTTTTTCACATATATTAATAAAAGAAGTAAAAAAATTTATAAATATTATTTTCATAAGAATAAAAATAAAATAAATAATAGTATTAGAGCTGAAGTTGTAAAATGGTTCTTCACGTGTAAAAAGACTTTTTACTTGTGTATAAAAAAAAGTATCGGAGATATTTCAAATATAAAAAAACTATGAAGATTTGGAGCCGAAAAGGTATACAAATTTGTACTAATTTTTACTTCTTCGTAAAAAAATTCACCATGTTATAGCATGTTTAGCAAAACATATTTTTATTGATGTTTTGGACCTATTTGTTTCCAATTGCCTCTCTGCAACCCACATGCTTATATAGCATGCAAGTACACTGCTTTATTGACATTATTATGTTTATATGAATGTGAAGATATTATATAGACAACTTAAGCACTATCATTAAGATGACTTATGTAAAAGTTGACATGGTATCGCAAATGCATTATTGCCTATATTCACTTCCTTCCCCACTTACCTTAAAGACCTACAATTTGTTCTACTATGACATATATAGTACAAAACACAATGTTTATAGGCCTCCCTATGTGTTTATATGCTTTGGGAGATATTATATAGATAATTTAAGCACCATCACCAAGACAACTAGTTTAAAAGCCAACATGGTATGACTAATGTATTTATGAATAAAGAATAAGGAGAAGACTTGCATTTGTGTGTTTTGATCTTATTGATGAAAGATGATTTATACTTTGATCATTTAGTTATTTTAAAACTTGTATTAGGATGCCCAAAAAATAATTAATGTGGTCAATTTTTATGGACCATCTCTCATGACTTCTTTTTTTCTTTGTTTTGGTGAATCCAAATTTTATTACTAGAAAATGAGCTAATAGACAACACTATTTTAGCATTGTCATTATTCTTTTTTTAAGAAAGTAAATCTTAAAAATTTAATTTTAATGTAAGAATGTGAGTTGTAAAATCTGTAATATTTTTCAATAATCCAAACCGTTAGATTTTTAATTTTACTAGATAATTTCAATAAACTTTGATATTATAATAACAACTAATCATATCTTATCAATTACGATAAATTAGTTAAGAGAAAAGAAAATATGATAACGCATAAGTCTATTTCTATTAAACTTGATAGTGACTAGAAAAACTATTATATGGTTACTAATTTGATTTCGATCAACAATATTCAATAATTATTCACCTTAAATAGTCACAAAAACAAGTATGATGAATATTCTAATCAAATAAGCTTCACTTGAATTTAAACTTCAAATAAACACTATTGACAATTAAAGCATTATCACTCAGACGGCAATAATTGAAGCCAACATAATATATATGTGTGTGTGAAGGAAATGTTCAGTAGTTGTGTGTATTTTTTACTATGTGATTTTTATATTATTATTGAAAGTAATTTATAGGTTTAATTATTTTAACCCATAAAAAATTCTCTTATGGTCAATTGTTGTTAGCTGTCTTCCATATTTTTTTTCCTGTGTTTTTTTCCCTCTTGCTTCTAGTTTGATATTAGAAAATAAGTGGACTCCTAGCATGATATAGCACTATTTTAGCATTGTCACTTTTTAAAATAAAAATAGAGCTTAAAATGGCTTCATTTTGAGGTCGGCTGCAGTCTCCTGTTATCAAATTTGAAAACTTGTAATTACATATTCTAATGCATAAATATTCCGGTTCACCGGATAATTTCAATAAATTTTGATTGTTTTACTTGTCTGGACTTATTTTTAAACGAGGTGTAAAATAATTGGCAGTTGTATTTCGACAAATAATAAATAATAAAAAAAACCTAACTTCTAAGCAAAGTATCTAATCTCACTCGTCAGCGGCTTATGTCACTCTAACACGTGCACCCTATCCGTTGGTCTATTCCTCAACACCTCACAAATCCTCCGCAGTGGAATATCCCTCCACGTTACGTTCGGGATAACGCCACGTCATCCAGTACAAGTCAACGCCCGATAGGGTAACAAATCCAGGCGTAGCGGAGGATTGCCACGGCCGTCCGCACCGGAACATTTTCTCCCAGCGGCGAACTGTTTCCCCCCCGCACGGCACCACTGGCCCTTTCCCGAAAACTATAAATACTTTTCCTTAGCTCATTCAATGTGTGCCCTAGGTCTCCACTGCTGCTCTCCCGGCGCTCGCTGTCGCAAAATGCTCGTTGCGCGCGGACGGCTACGTTTCTCGCTCCTTCCCCGCACATCTGGAACCAACGCTCCGGCTCCTCGCTCCTTCCTCGGCCTAGATCTGCACCGCCAGGGTTCAAGCCGCTGTTTCCTTGTAAATTCGTGAGGAGAGGTGTGTAGGGTTTGTTTTCGGACTGGAAATGGTCGGATGGGCTGTTTTCTGTGATTCCTTTGTTGTCTGTCGCTGTTTTGGGCTCGCGCCGCTGTCTCGGTGATGGAAGCGGTGGAGGTGCCACTTCCGTCGGCCGTGGCGGCAGGGTCAAAGCTTACGGGCTCCGAAAGTTTTGCGAACGCTGGGGTTAGCGACAGATGCAACAATTTGAGTGGTCAGAAAGGTGAAATTCGCGGGGTCACTGTTATTACCACTGTATTTCGATTATTATTATTATTTTGCCTGGGTTTGTTATTGTATAGACCATTGATGTTTTTTTTTTTTTTTGGTAATTTTTAGCATTCTGTCAATTTTGGTAGCTAACACAAATTATGGTACCAAAATTAATTTAGTTACAGTTTTGGTTCTCTAATAGAGCCCGTTTGAGAAAGTCTTAGATTAAGTCGTTCAGTTTATATTAAATTGTAAAATTTTTAATGCAGAAAATATTGGCTTAGATCCTCTTCCCCAATTTTTGTTCATCCTGATATAATTACGATATCATCTGTTTAATTATTTAAAATAATTTATTTGTTTTGAAAATTCGATGATATGACAATCACTTGGGCTATTCGTGTGATTGAACAGAGGATAGAATAAAGACAGGGACAAAAAAATCGAAATCTTTACCCAGAACATCTGTAAAATTATTGCACTTTTGCATGGCTGATGGAAGAATGAGTTTTTGTTCCTGGTTGTTGGGGATATCTGAGTCTTGTGTTTGGTGGTTACCTTTCTTCTACGTGGTAAAAGAAGAGGGGCTCCTGGGCGGTGGAAAAAATTCTATGGCTTCTTAGATTAAAGATGGTCACGTGTATGAGTAGAGTTTTACCATGTTTCTGTGTAGTTTAATGGCTTTAGAAGAGGTTGTTTCCCTTTTTCCACTTTCCTATTTGTCAATAGTCAATACTCTGTGGACGAAGCTGAAACAAAATCATGCTCTGTCTTGTTTATTTGAAATTTAACTTTCTTTTCCAGCACTGTAGTCCTCATTTTCAGATTGAAAACTCCGGATTGTTAGAAGAATGTATTATCCAACCAATGATCATGTGATTAAAGTTCAACATGTGCGCTGGAGTGTTTGCCTTGTGTATGAGGCTTCTCAATTCTGTAAACAATTGATAAGAATTGTTTTCTTATGTACAAACCACCCTGAGCACAATTTAGGGGAAAACAGTTGACACGCCATGTGGTTAAAATCCCAACTGTATTTCTTTTGCTGGGCTAAATTTTATTTTAATAGGGTTATATAATAATGCTAACACAATAAACAGAAAAGGTAATTAAAGGAAGCGGCTTCTCAATGATGTATTTTGCAGAACTAGATGAAGCTTTGATGACCTGTAACTTCCATGACTGTACTTTAATGGTGCACTTTATTAATTTAGCTTTTTAGATAATTCTAATTATAGGGAATGGGACAGGTGCTGGTGCTGCTTCAGAATCTGTGTCCTGGGTCAAGATTCCAGATGCCAATGCTTGCTTGCATTCTAGTGGGTCATCCATATTTCCAGGTGATAATGTGTCCAAAGAGCTTTGTACTGCAGGCAAAGATTGTTTTGTCCTATCCACTTCCAGACCTGAAGTTAAAGAATTACAGCTGAAAGCAGGAAAAGTGTCAAGAAGTGGCAGTGGTTTTGCTAAAAGACTGCGGGCAACACAAATGGAAGATTCTCCGAGTGAAGCTGGAGATAATAGACTTAGTAAGCTTGGACTATCTATTACAGGTAGTGAATTTTCAGCATCCCTAAATGATTGCTAGTGATATACAACAACTTGAGAAGGATACTTATTTGTTCACATGAAGTCCTTACTATTGTGGATCTATATGTTCTAGGACTGCTCTGAAAATATAAACTTATCTTTTTGTCGTTTATTTCAATGTAGATGCCACAACTTTTTTTAATACTAATAATGTTTTTCTGTTCACATTTATTAATGACTGCATTTGCCTTCTTTCTCTCGTACTTCCTACTGTTTTAAGTTATCATTAATCAATTAGCAGGTTTTGTAATCTGTCCTTCATGGGATCTGTGGAATTATTTATGGCTCATGCTCATGTCATTATAGCTTACAACTAGAGTGATTCTTTTGCAAAAGAGCCACCTTAGGTCACAACTACATTGAAAGTACTTCTATAAGAGCATCTGAAATACCTTCGATCAAAATGATATTTTCTTACAATATGATCTTCCCTAATATTTTTGCACAGTGTAGGGTTTTAATGTAAATGCCAGTTCACTAGGCAATACTTCTATTGGTAAAATTATAAGACCTGGCATCCTATATGTTAGTTCTGTATATGTTTTGTTTATTTATTTAAATTTTGTCAGTTGAGACTTAAGCACAATTTTCTGATAAAAAACAAAGATATATTCTCTGCAACCAAACATTTATTTTGTGATATAAGTAGTTATTTTGTGAATTGGTTGAGTTAATATGAAAATATGAAATTCTCCCAAAAGTTAGTAATGCGTCAAAATGGGAACAGCAGTGGTGATATAAATTTCATTATGAAAATGCAGTTTTTTCCCTTTATTTATTTTGCAAACCAAAGGTCATAAGAGGTGTTGAGTATCATACTGAATTATTAGTTGTGAATGGTGATGGAAATGTAATCTAGTTACTTTCCTAAAATAAATAGTAGAAGCTTAGGCTTTTGGCTAGAAATGGCACTGCTGTTGGGTTCTCATAAAAAACATTTATATTCTAGAGAGATTATATTAGCGTGTGTAGAAGACTTTATCATTTTCTTAGTGTGTGAAAAACTTGATATTTTTTTTCGAAAACTTAAATTAAATTTGGTGTTTTCTCGTTGTTACCATCAATAATTGTGGTGGGTAGTTCAGTTGTTATGCTGGGGGGAGAATCTTCCTTTGATACCAAAATTAGTGGAAGAGGTCAACAAGAAAAGGAGATTTTATGAAGGTTGATGCAGTGAATAATAAATTAGTTAGTTGCTCCTCCGTGTAAAATAATTAATGTCTATATTGAATTTAAGCAAGTTAAGGTTGCATATATTAACTTGCGATTGTTGGTTATTTTTAAATATAAAACATAGTTGTTTCGCATTGTTATGTGCGTAAACTAAACTAGACCTTCTATTATGTATTGGCAACTTAACCTTGATTTTATGTTTTTCTTCTTTGCATTCTAGAGAGAACTCAAGTGGTTAAACAAAGGAACAACCTTAATGGAAAGCGAGGTGAAAAGAGAAATAGTAAAGTTATGAGATCTAAATATGATTCATTCTCTTTAAAGACTCCTTCATTGAACTTCAATACATCTACTGGTGGGAGCAACATTTTTGGTATGGCATACTCTATCCTTCGTAGTTTCTTTCTTGTTGTTTTTGTTGTGCTTCTTGAATGATTTTATTGATTCTTCTTTTTCTCTTGGATTGTTGGCATTGCTGCCAATGTGTTCTTAATCTTCTATACCCTATATAACCTGCTTTGTGACCCTTATATTCAATGTTATAAAATTTGCCAATTCGTGCTACATGGTAGGGAGATGAATTAGAAATTAGTTGAATTAATTGGAAAAAATTTTAAAATTAATTTAATAAGTATATGTTCCAAAATGATAAATAATATGAATTCAACTCAACGTTATGAATATATATTTCAATTATATAAAAATAAATATAAACCAACAATTTAATTCCAATATTTTCTTAAGATTAAAATTGCATAAAAATAATTAATTCCATAACATTTCTTTAATAAATTGAATACATATACTTAGAGGACAGGTTTCAAAATCAAAGAATGAAGAGAAATACGTATTATACTTGTCATTTTATTATCTTAATTAATTTATAAGTTTACCTTTTAAAATAATGTTGGAGCTTGTAAAGAAATGGGAGATTGAGATGTTAAAGAAAAATTAGTGGTTGCCAATGTTGGAGAAAATCTAATGTCTAGACTCCCCATCATACCTAGTCTTGGGAATTGTAAGAGACAAACTTTTTTTTTTTCACTTGGATGCTCTATAAGACTTTTTTTTTTGTAAAATATCCCAGTAAAATAATAACAATTTTCTCAGGGTTGGTATATAATAATAATAAGAAAAATGAGTAGTACGCATTAATCATGGATTAATTGGGCCCACATCGATTACTCATGGATTAATCAATTACATGCTAATAATTGATCGTCAATTTTGTCGGAAAATGTCTGACAATGTTTTTCCTACCAATAGTGATTAATCGTAAATTGTTAGAACAATATTTATACTTTTGTTGTCACAAATTTTAATTCTTTAAAGCCATCATTTTCAAAGCTTTTTTTGGTCACTTTGTCAAATATACTATAATTCCGATTAATACTTTTAAAATCTTTAACTATTTAGGAAGCTTTAATTGCGATTTGAAGAAACAAAGTGAATCATGCAATTTCTTGTGAGCCCTAATTGCAATTTGGAGTTTAGTTGACATAACAAGATTTTAAAATTGTAGACTGCATTTTAAAAATAAAATAAAATTGTGGCAACAAGGCATAAAGATTATAGAGCAGAAGAGGTTACATATTTGGGTGAACGAGATTTATGCAAAGGAGATTTTAAGTTTGAATATTTGTACATGAGCACTGTTAAACATACTCCTAAAGGTGGACTAGCATTTGTTAAATTGATTTAAATGATCTTCTCTCTAATCCTGGGCTCCAACCTATCATTTTGAATCACTATCTAATCTTAGGAATAAGATTTGTAAAGCCTACTTTATTGACCCCATGGGACCCTCATCATGGAACTTCTTGGGTATGCCATTGACACCACTCTATTGTGTGTATGTTGTACTTATGTCCACAATTACAAATATGTCCTGCTGCTTTGTAACTTATTTAGATTGTCAAATCAGCTATCCAAAGAGAAATGGAATAACTCATCTTAAATAGTAACTTGCAGGATTCTTAGTTTTTTATGGTGGGCTGTTTATCTGTATATTAGCTTCTATAAATTCTTTTTTTAAATTACCTTACTTTGTTCTCTTAATCTATTTCTTAAATTTGTTCTGGTTTTTTTTTAAAAATACCTTACTGTGTTGGTTCTCTTAATTTATTTGATGGAAAATAAATATCTTAATAGCACAATTACATTCCACTAAATATCCTTGTGGAAATGAACATGCACATAAATACATCTTCGTAAATGATGGTCTATTTGTGTGGCCATATTGCCTTGACTTACATAGCACTACATCTCTATTTATCTCAAAAAAGTAATATGCAAATGCTTTGCTTAATTTTAGATGTTGCAATTTTTTCTGATGAATGTTGTATTGTGTTGTACTAAAATAAATGTAGCGTGTTCTAGTTGCTTTATCCCATTTGTGTTCCTAATTTATGAAATTACAGTGCCTCATCTTTCAAAATTGTCATGAAATGATTTTTATTTTTATTTTTATTTTTATTTTTATTTTTTTTGCATATATAAAGTTGGTCTTGATAGTTGAGATTATTCTTTCTTTGGTTTTTTATTTCTGGACATGGTGCGGTTTCATTTTTTTTCTTGGATTTTATTTACCTTCTCATGTACATGATCTTTGGAGCTGTATTTGGACCTTTAATGTCAGGTGTATTTGGCTTGAAGTCAGATTTTGTTGATGTAACAAAGCATGAGGACGAGTTGCTGCTGGACGTGCTTCTTGATGGCAGTTACAAGCATACTACCTTAAGTAAGGATACAGGAAGGAAAGCTGCAAATGTCAATGGTAGTCTTTTGGAGTCGGTCAGAAAGGCTTGCTCTATTCTTCAGCTCCGGAGGCCTGTATCTCCTCAAGGTTTTCCTGAGGACGATAATTGGTTGAGCAAAAAAGTATCCTCTTTCCCATTGAACTCTGGTCCTAGTACCACAACCAGGCTTGAAGGCGATAAAGGGGATGCATACGCAGCTCCCTTTGGGAAGGTTAGATTCTAGATGAAGTATCCTTATGCTCGCTTGGGAAAAGAAAAAAAGAAAATAGAAATCTACCTCTTTCTGTTGGATGGCTGTTGAATATATAATTTAAATATAAAATTTCTAAAGAAATGACATTGTTGCACTTGTTATCCAATTGAACATATTCGTTTCAACCAAGTTGCTGGAACTCGACTGAATATCAAAAAAAAGCCATAATTGCTGTGTTGCTTTACTTTGTTGGTGCTAGGTGATGATGTTGAAATTTTTTATTAATACTGTTGTGTTGTCTGGTTGTTAAAGATTGAGGATTCATGTCGCAAGCCTGAAGTTCCAGACAACACTATTGCTGCCTCATCTTATGAACCTAAAGATGTTTTAGAGCGTTTGGCACTTCCTCCACCGAAGGATTTGGAATCTTTGCTTATAGACACTGCAAAGCATACGGTATCCTTAAGGACTACTACTGACACACGTTCAGGCAAGCAAATATCTCGTCAAATTAGTCTCCCAATATTTCCTTGGTCACATGCTTCTGGAGGGCATTTCAAGGTCAACTCTGATGCAGCCAAGTCATCTACAAGTCGGAGCACATGCCAAGTTAGATGGGTGAGAATAGGGAACCCCAGCCCATCTGTTAGTGGTGTAGCTCCATGCTCTGTAGACTTGGAATCTCTCACCTTTGATCACAATTTAGTTCCTTCAGTAGGATCAAAATCTGGCTTTTCAGGAGATCGAAGTATGCAAACTGAACATGGTCCATCTTATGCGACCTGTTCAAGAGCTCCGCAGGTTTCTCCAGGTGACACTCCCTTTGAGAATTCTTATAAATTAAACAAGCCAGTTTTTAGAAGTTCTAATTATATATTTTCATTCAGGCAATGCAGAAGTCGGGGACTGCGTGAAGAGTCAAAACGATGGTGTGTGTTTT
Organism: Taxillus chinensis; assembly: GCA_023512835.1. NCBI lineage: Eukaryota > Viridiplantae > Streptophyta > Magnoliopsida > Santalales > Loranthaceae > Taxillus > Taxillus chinensis. Next base: position 4,659,571 of record CM042089.1, read on the forward strand.
TAGCTCATATTTTTACACTTGTTTGACTTTGATACACAAACGATGACGAGCATTTATATGCTTATATGTGCCATACATGTGTGTGTTGTACCTTCTGCTTCCTGATATACTTAACGGTAATTTATTTTGTGAATCACAGTTGGTCTAATCAATGCAATGCGCCTCAAAACCATGACATTGCATATGTTTATAGATAAAACACACGCAAATTAATTCATTAATAGTCCATGCAACATGATAATAATTGATTAATTATTTGTTTTGAAACCTATCTTTATGTTTGATCTATATATCTTTCTCATATTCAATTTTCTTTGATGACAGATGTATATGTACATTCCCCTAGGGGACGGGTTGCTGCTCAGATACTCTATGACATCGTGGTTCATCCGCCAAGGTTAAATCCCCAAGGTGCGATAGGATGGATGAAGAAGCCACCTTCACAGGGGACCATAAAAGCATGTCAGCCAAAATCAAAGGAGAGACCTGAAGAAATATTTACCAGATTGGATACAGCAGCTGGAGTTCTGCTCCAGAGCGATGATGATACAACACATTTTAAAAGGCTGAAGCACTCTACTGAGAAAAAAAAAGATCATGGCCTCTCCAAGCCTTTTATTAAAGCACCAATGAGCTGGTCAACTCCGAGGTCAAGTAGATCATCTCCCATCAAGCCATTGAAGGACACACTTGCACAGATGAGACATTTTACTGCCACTCCTAGGCATTCATCCAGGGAAATTCCATCTGTGAGGGCATTGGAAAAGTCTTGCAACAGCCAGCAGAAGCTGAGGAGATTGCTCCCAATGGATTGGAACCGAGCAAAGGGCAAACTGGAATGACATTTCTGTGGTCTTTTGGATGCTGGCCACTGAAGGGCTTCATTTGTATCATGTTGTGAATTTATCAAGGTTGGCGTCAGTAGGGGTTCCCATTTAAATCTGGTTTAGTCTGTATATATTTTCGTGAGGTGGCCTTAGGGGGTTCTGATGTTGTAACATTAATTTGGAGGCTGGTGGTGTAGAAGCACAGCCGGGTGGTAATCTTTGCCTTGTAGAGGAAAATGTTATATGGCAATAGAAATTTCTGTTCTTTCTTCCCCTCTTCTCTAATCCCAAAATGGAAAATAAAAAACAAAACGAAGTATTGGAATAAAACCTCGTCTGCCTGTTGGGTGTCTTTGTTTGGATATTGGATGTAGGGGTTTCAGGTTTGGATTGGAATCTAGAAGCTTCTTGTAGGCCATGACCTACTGGGCGGTAATACCTGTTGTCATTACTTACCCTTTTTCATGCACGGGGAACAATAATTTCCTCTAAAATTGCAGTTTTATAACACTTCCCACCTGTCTTCACCTTACCCAAGCAATTTCACTATTCAGCTTTAGCTTTATGGCTTTTTTGGTTTTTTTTTTTTTTGGGTTTTTTTAGCCCTTATTTCACTTAACCGAATTGATTCGATCAAGCCTATGAGCGCAACGGAGAGTTCCTTCTCCTACCAAACATGGGCTTCAAGCCTATGCTTTCTCGTCCTACTAATGCTATTTCAAAGTACAATAATAACCATTTCCGACTTTTAGACCTCAAGAATATCCCGCGAGCGGTTGGGGGGTTACTTTAAGAATTATTACCTACCCTGTACGTATATATGATTATATGTAAGCCTCTATGTGAGGAGGAGGAAGAAGAATACAATCATTTCATTGTTACTTTTTGACGTTGTATCAGAGCAGAGCTTCAATCATCGGTATTACTCGGTCTTCTTATTTTGTGAATGAATCGTTCATTTTCTTTTCATTATTTGCAAATTGTATTTCTTTGTTGTGTCTGTTTCCTATGATTTTTTAAGGTTCTATATTACACATATTTCACTTCATTCAATTTGGGAATTCCGCGATTAATTCCGTCCAGACTCCCTCTTCTGTCGCCCGGTCATCTGGACATCAATAACGTCATATATGATTTTTGGCACTTCACAAAAGGATATATATATATATATATATATATATATATATATATATATATATATATATATATATATATATATATATAGAGGGTTCTTCATCTCCCCAAAACCAGACGAGGCTATATATGGTTGTTCATAATGTCAATGATAATTCCACTGCTAACTTTGGAGTCAAACTATCAATTATGGCACAAACTTATGAAAGTTAACATAAATGGGGTTGGTAGGTGGGGATATATATATATTACTGGTGTTGCTAGAAGACGACCCCCACCTGACAGTACCCGATTTGTTGCTTGGGATACTCATGGGAATTCTACTCAAATCCATGTCATTCGAGGTGATGCATATTTATTTATTTACTAGCTCGTTTTGATATTGCCAAAGAGATATGGGATTCAATTGCTGCTACTTATTATGATGGATCTAATTTTGCCTGCATGCATGCATACATGGGCTAGCTTCACGCTAAATCCTTTCAGATGTCACGAAATGAGGAGTTTGTTGCAAATTACTTTGCTAGCTAGCTTGAAAACTATTTGGCAGAAATTGGATCAAAGGTAGCCCAATCCTATGACATGTGCTGCGTGCCGATATTAATACCTATATATCGCCTGGAGAAAGATAACATACGAGTTCATGTTTTCCTAAATGGACTTGATTCATATCTAGATGGTGCAAAGGGAAAGCTTCTCCGATTAGCCCAACCACCGCACTTTTACCTATGTTTGCAAGGATGAGGTGAACCATGAAACCGTGGAAAGCATCCATACTGATGAAGTGTCAATTCTTAATATGTCACGTTCGAATGACTAAAACTCGACATTATCAATGTTAATTCAACATATATTAACAATAGGTATGATGCATTAGATTGCAACATATATTTTTATTTTTTTATTAAATTTAATTTGTTCAAATTATTCTTCTGTAATCTTATTTTTTTTCTCCAGAAAAATATAAGAATACGTTAGAAATTTCAAATGAGTTTTGGAGTAAATAATAATGTAATGTATATTTATCTAAAATTATAATTAAAGTTAGTCAAACTATTAAAAAGAATGTTTTAGTTAAATTTAGCTAATCTATTGGATTAATTGTGTTCTTGAATAACAGCCTATATGATTGTGTAATTATTGTGATTGTGTTATTGAATAACAGATTATTTAATGCTTCATTCGTGGATATTATTGTGCCCAAGGGCACCTGCATCTGGTCTGATGTTTAGTCCATGATGACGAATGACGATCACGGTACACCTGATCTGATGAGAAATTTTATATTTCATGAAAACGTGATTGACCGAAAGCAAAAAAAAATTAAAAACATAATGATCATGCAATTCAGGTAATAGATTTGGTAGGTGATCTAAAGTATGAAAACTTGACACGTCTAAAGAGCACGAATGCATGGTCATAACTAGTTTTTTTCTTAAATTAAATTATTATTATTATTATTATGATTATTTGCCGTAGATGCGATGTGTATGAAAACGACTTACAAAAAATAGAATTCGCCGTTCTTTTATATTTAATATTACGGGAATATTGAATATGTATGTATATATATATATATATATATATATATATATATATCCAAAAGGTATCTTTATGCATGTCGACTTCATTATTTGGCAATGCCATTATTTGTGGAATAGGAATTATAAACACAGTTTTCGAAGCAAACGGAAGATGAAATGTAAACACACATACAAATACTAAATAAGAAGAGTGAAAAAACATAATATATATGCGTCACTCCAATGTCGTGTCCTAAAAGCCGAGTTAGACTCTTCCCGACTAAATACATGCAAACCCAAGAATATATATATATATATATATATATATATATATATATAAAGCAAACTAAATATAAATTTAGCAAAAAAAAAACTTTGTTTTGAGACAAGCATTCTTAATTAGTGTTTAATACTGGATATTAGTCATTAATTAATACGACAACCGCCAAAAACATATATTTGGATTTTGTGAGAAGAATTAAATCTGATTCTTTAATTTCTGTTGGATGTCATTAAAAGAGTTCTTTAACCAAACGTTTAAGCTTAAGTTTGAGCTGATTTTAGTTGGATTCATTTTAGGTTGTATTTGAATTACTTCTCGCAGTTGATGAGACTTAATTAAAATTTTGGGTTAAATAACACTAAATTCCAATTTATTTGTTAGGCACGAAATTAATTAAAGCCCGAATGACGTCACGATATTGATGGAGCCCTTCACCTACGGGGCTACGACCAATTAACCACCTGCATTTTTACATCTTCCCGTGAACTTTTGAAACTTGAAGACCGCAAAGTGGATGAACGAGTGATAGGGTAAAATACTAAAATGTAAATAATTTAAAAAAAAAAAACGTATACAGTTAGGATTAATGGAGCTAGACCAAAAAAATAATATAATATAATATAATATAATATAATATAATATAATATAATAAAGGACCCTAATGCAAACAACACAGTCTATGGTCTCTTACTTGCCTACAGCTGCAGCCACCACGCTCCCATTGGACCCGCGTTTGTCAAAACCACGAAACCGTCGGAGAGAAGGAATATAAATATAACTGTCGCCCAACGCCCCCAACGACAACACCAGCTCCTTAATTCTTCGTCGTCGTCTCTCTCATCTCTCTCTCTCTCTCTCGCTCTCTCTCTCTCTCTCTCTCACGGACGTCTGGCTAATAGGCGCGTAGCTCTACCAGCTCCATTCCAGATGAATCGAACAATGAGAGACTCGGTTCCCATCCGAACGGAGAGCGGAGCAACGTCTCCCGGAGCTGTATCAGCGGCGGCAGAGGAGGAGTTCGTGGAGGTCACCCTCGATCTCCGGGATGACGACACCGTCATTCTCCGTGGCGTCAAGCCGGCGGACTCCACTCCGATCACAGATCCTGAAGTGGACGGCTGCAGCAGCAGCGGAGGGACAGCAACGCCGCTGTCAGGAGCAATATCACCGTCGATGCAGCGGAATTCGTCAAACCGAATACGGCAGTTCTCTCAGGAGCTGAAAGCGGAGACGATGGCGAAGGCAAAGCAATTCTCGAACGAGCTCAAGGGAAACCTAGTCCGTCGATTTTCGTGGAACCACTCACTCTCGATAGAATGGGCGTCGATAACGGCAGTCTCCGGCGGAGGCAGTGGAGGTCTTGACTCGGCAGCTCTGGCGGCTCGAGAGATCCGCAGGCAGAGAGCAAGGCTCCAAAGGACACGAGGCGGCGCTCACAAGGCGCTTCGAGGGCTGAGGTTCATCAGCAGCTGCCGGAGCCACGGCGTGGACGCGTGGAACGAAGTAGGGACCAATTTTGAGAAGCTGGCCAACGACGGTTTCCTATATCGCACCGACTTCGCCCAATGTATTGGTATGTATGTATGTATGTATGTATACCTACGTACGTATGTATGTGTTGTCTCTCAAACACATTTAATTGATTAATTAATTAATTAATTTGGTCCCGAAATGGAGTAGGAATGAGAGACTCCGAGGAGTTCGCATCGGTACTGTTCGATGCTCTGAGCCGGAGGCAAAGATTGAAGGCTGAGAAGATCAGCAAGGACGAGCTTTACCAGTTCTGGTCTGAAATCACCGATCAGAGCTTCGATTCACGGCTTCAGATCTTCTTTAACATGTATTCATATATAGTTTTTCAATTTTACCATAATTAATATTAAATTAATTAGTTATTATTGTTACCGATCGACGTACGGTGCAACGCCAAAACTTTGAAATTTTAAGAAAATCGATAATATTCGAAGTCGTGTTTTTATGAAATGACAATAACAACACGTTGTTGCAGGGTAGACAAGAATGAAGATGGCAGAATCACCGAAGAAGAGGTGAAAGAGGTACTTTTGCAATAACCCCCGTATAACTATTGGTTTATAAGATAATTTCAATTATGTATTTAGAGGTTAATTTGTAATCAACTCGATCGCTAGCTGTGGTTAAAATATAGCTAGCTATTGTTGCGTCAAACACACACACACACACACACACACACATATATATATATATACATGCGCTAGCTAGCTGCAAGTGAATTAGTTCAGTACTGGATGTTTTAAATTATATACGAATTAAATCCCATCCACCATTATAACTTATTATTTGTCACTGGATCTGGATATATGTAGTATGGATTCAATGTACGTATTGTCATCATTTTGGTATTAGTCTAGCTAACTTACAAGTTATAACTCATTCGTTTAGAGAACAAAACACACACAAATATATAACCTTCTTGATAATAACGATCGTGTGAAAAAACATGGGCGTAATTTTAATATTTTTTTGAATTATTTTGAATGAATGCACGTGCCATCCTTTGTTGATGGTTTTACACAAGCGAGTGCGTGTACCTCACGCACATACACATATATGCAATATATTTATTTGCTTCCTTTAGTAATGATAATTAATATTAGCCAGTAGGAGAGACTGCTAGGCTAGCTAGTCAGGATTGGGTGAGCTGACACGCGCGTACGGTTGAAATTTCAATACCCAACAAACCCAAATTACAAAATTTTCAAATAAAATAAAATAACTTAATTAAATCGCAAGGAGAAGAAACAACTACAAGCAGAAGAACATAATTAAAAGTTAAGGATAACCAACGGAGGTAATGATTAGGTAACCAACAGAGAATATAATTCGTCTACTTCGCGCGGCCGGTTACTGATTTGCTTCGTCTACTGATCAATGTCAAAAGTTGTTCAGGTATATATGATTCGATAACCAACAGTTAGGATATAATTTATTATTTATTATTTTTGGTGTGCTCTGTGCAGATTATAATGTTGAGTGCAAGTGCTAATAAGTTATCGAGATTGAAGGAACAAGCAGAAGAATATGCAGCCATGATTATGGAGGAATTGGATCCGGAGAGGCTTGGCTACATTGAGGTGTGTCTTTCACTCACGTCATACAATGCTAATCTAATTTATATATAGTATATTTTATTATTAGAAAAATAATCTATGCAACCAATTTGCATTATATTACTCTTATTATTAATGTTTAATCTAGTTTTTAACATTAATTACTATTATATATATAAATGGTGCAGCTTTGGCAACTGGAGACGCTGCTGCTCCAAAAGGACACGTACCTAGGCTACAGCCATGCCCTGAGCTTCACGAGCCAGAACCTTCAGGGGGTTGGAAAAAGGGACAGCTCGATCCGAAAAGCGAGCACACGAACGCTGTACTACTTGGAGGAAAACTGGAAGAGGATGTGGGTGGTCTCCCTGTGGGTCCTCGCCATGGCAGGGCTCTTCACCTGGAAATTTATTGAGTACAAAAGTGTGAGTGAGTATCGGGTGATGGGATACTGCCTGCTCACCGCCAAGGGCGCGGCCGAAACCCTCAAGCTCAACATGGCCCTCGTGCTGATGCCCGTCTGCAGGAACACCATCACCTGGCTCAGGTCCACTAAAATGGGCCTCCTCGTACCCTTTGACGACAACATCAACTTTCACATGGTTGGTATATACTAATACTATGCGTAACCCACCCACTTTTTATTTTATCTATTTATTTATAGAATCATAGGCCCTTATAACTATTAACATTTAATTATTTGTATATACTGTATATATATATATATATATATACACTCCTACTGTAAAGTCAGCACTGCCGACTGGCCTTCCCTTGCCAATTGCCATCAAAAGATACGTGCGTGGGTGATGTTGAACTTTAAACTCATGAGTGTGCTTGTTTACACTAGATAAAACTTTCTTTGATGAAGCATATTAATTAGGATAAATTTGTTTATTAAAATTTTTTTTTCCTGCTCATGCATGCTGTATTTTCTTGAAATAAAAATTACCATTATAAACCAGATGACTAGGAAATGCAAACTGATGTGCCATTCCCTAGTTTTAGGGAGGTACTTGTTTAGTCGTTAGTGTTGAGTATAGAGTCTCATAGTTGCTGTCAGGACCTTGAAGAGTAGGGTGGCTGTTGCACGGAGCACGCACGACACGTAGCACTCGTCACGTACGTACATGTGTTGTGTAGATTCAAAAGACGTTCAAAGCCCATTATTTTGATCCATTGTAACTCCTATTCGTGTGCGTACGTGTGTGTGCGCGCGTCCTGTCCTGTCCTTCATCTCTGTATGCTGTGCTGTTCCTCCTTTGCACTGACAAACGATTAATTTTAACCTCAGAAGGAACTTTTCCCATTAATGTTTTTTTGCAGATCATTGCTGCTGCCATTGTCATCGGTGTCATACTGCATGCTGGGAACCACTTAGCTTGTGATTTTCCCAGGCTTGAAGACTCATCCAGTATAAGCTATGAAAAATATGCGTCTACTGACTTCAGCACAATAAAACCCTCTTACGCGGATCTAATTCGAGGGCCTGAGGGTGTAACTGGCGTTTTTATGATAATCTGCATGGCAATTGCTTTCACACTGGCAACACGATGGTTCAGGAGGAGCATTGTTAAACTGCCCAAGCCATTTGATAGGATCACTGGATTCAATGCCTTCTGGTATTCACACCACCTCTTTGTGATTGTCTATATTTTGTTGATCATCCATGGTGAATTCCTCTATCTTGTGCACAAATGGTACCTCAAGACGGTAAGATCTTGTGATTTTTTTCTTTTGACATTGTATAGAAGATACTTATTGCTGTTGGCCCCTCAAATTTAGGGGCGTTGCCTCTTTGTTGGTTAGAAATTGTTTAGTGAGAATCTCTTATAATTTGCTCCACTACAGACATGGATGTATCTCGCTCTTCCCGTTCTTCTATATGCAGGGGAGAGGACTCTGAGGTTCTTTCGGTCTGGCTTCTACTCCGTCCATCTTTCAAAGGTAAGCAGAAGAGTAATTGGTTTCTGAAAAAACAAGCATGTTGTGAGCTTTAGAACTATACTTAATTGTAATTGCCCATACATTGTCTTTTAATTTGATGATTATTTTTAATATTATTATTTCTTTTCCTTCTTTTACTCAATTAATAGTTGCAGATATAATGTTTGTTACATGTATGGTGTCAGGTTGCCATCTACCCTGGGAACGTTCTGACATTGCAAATGTCCAAGCCTGCCCAATTTCGTTACACGAGTGGACAGTATATGTTCGTCCAGTGCCCAGCTGTTTCTCCATTTGAGTGGTACATCACTGTTATTGAGATGCTTTGTGTCTTATTTATTTTATATTTGTAGAGGAATATTAGACTCACCTGTAGAATATGTTCCAACTTTTGATGTTATGGAGGACACCCGTCAACTTGCCAAAACATTCCCATAGTGTAGGCGCTTTGTTATGGATGCTAGGAAGTGGAAAAAAAAAAAGTTACAGACCTTGTATTTCTTTTATTTAGAAATTATCAAAGTACTCAATTTTGCTCAATATGTCGATGAATATGAAACAAAGGAAAACGAGACATTTACTCTGTGATACATTGTCAGAATTGCGACTTATACTGGAGGTACACTCGATAATGATATTGAAGCAAGTCTTTAATGAGGTTAAATTATGGTTAATGAGTAGTTCTTTGATCAACTTCAATTAGTCATGGCGACTATTCATCAACTTTGATGCCACAATTCTTTATGCTAAGCTTTTGCGTTTCTATGATATAGGCATCCATTTTCCATAACATCGGCTCCCAGTGATAACTACCTTAGCATTCATATTCGGCAGCTAGGTGACTGGACGCAAGAGATCAAGAGGGTGTTCTCACGAGTCTGTGAAGCTCCTGTAGCTGGCAAGAGTGGGCTATTGAGAGCTGATGAATCTACGAAAAACAGGTATCATACCCTTGATTTCATTATTAATTCAATGTCCAACCCTCTTCTTGGCTGCAGTCTATGATGCGAATCTTATGTGGTCTCGAAAATCATCTCTGGATTTCAGTTTGCCAAAGCTCTTAATAGATGGGCCTTACGGTGCTCCAGCACAGGACTACTGGAAGTATGATGTCTTGTTACTTGTTGGCCTTGGAATTGGAGCAACGCCTTTCATTAGCATTCTGAAAGATTTACTCAATAACATTGTCAGCATGGAGGAGCAGGCGGTAAGTGGAAATTTCTTTGCTTAGTTTGAAGCATCATTGAGCATGTTCAGAGTTTTTCCTTTCATTTTGTCTTAACTTATCATAGTGATTTCGAGACTAAATATGAGATTGACACTCCTATCGTAAAGAATTTCAGTTCAGATTTCTGTTTTCAGGATTTAGCTTCAGATTTGAGTGTATCATCAGATCAGAGACCGTGGCCTGCTGATTCACTATCGGTAGGTAAAGGAAGGAAAATTTTGAAGACTACCAATGCTTACTTCTACTGGGTAACAAGGGAGCAAGGGTCATTTGATTGGTTCAAAGGAATTATGAATGAAGTTGCAGAGCAAGATAAAAGGGTAACCGAGAACAATAAATCATTTTGTATCCAGCCTAATCTTTTAAGAATCTACTTGAAACTAGGCATTCTGATTTTCAGGGCGTGATTGAATTGCACAATTACTTGACTAGTGTCTATGAGGAAGGGGATGCAAGGTCTGCTCTCATCACCATGGTCCAAGCACTCAACCATGATAAGAATGGTGTCGACATTGTCTCTGGTACTAGGGTAAGTTGCCTCATTCTTAGACTTGTGTGCACACAAACAGAAGCGTTAGTGTCCCCTTCTGTCGATAATTATCCATGTTTTGCTGTGTGTGTGTGTGTGTGTGTGTATCTAGAAAGAGAGAGTATAGGAATAGAACGAGAGTTCTACCACCCTTACATTACAGTTGCATCTACTATTTTGCCAAACTTGCCTATCAAAAAAAGAAGACTCAAAATAACAATGTTATTGCAGAAGAAAACAATTACAGAGTTAGAGAGAAAGGAAATTAAAGATATATAAAGAAAATTTCTCAAATTGGGAATGAGATCGAATGCTTGCCCGTAGGACCTTTAGGAAAATTGAATTAATCTCGTATCCTTTTACGTGTGCTTGCCCTTGGAATGCCAGGTGTCACGCCTGCTTTATTTGAACCAACCATTGATCCTCGTACCCTTTGCTGTATGAGTTGAACTTTTGTAAACCATGAAAAAATTCAATGAAAAAAAACATTCCCAACATTAAATTACATTTGTATTTACAATCCAGGTAAGGACCCATTTCGCAAAGCCTAACTGGAAGAAGGTGTTCTCGAGATTGTGTTCCAAGCACACTAACGCAAGAATAGGTGAGTCGACTGTAGCCACTAGACTGATATAGAGAAATTATGAAGTTTTGAACTTTCTAAAAAAAGCATTATTAACTCCGTGTTTGGAAATGTCAAAGCAGGGGTTTTCTACTGTGGAGCACCTGTCTTAGCTAAAGAACTCAACAAAATGTGCTCTGAGTTTAACCGTGATGGACCTACCAAGTTAGAATTCCACAAGGAACATTTCTGAACAATTTAGGAAAAAATTACTTATGTGACACTATTTTAATTTTTGGGGAGTCTAAAATAAGCATTTTTGTAATGAAGTAAATAGGAAGAGGCATTTGTCTGTGTGTGTGTGTGTTTGGGGGGAGATTACAGAACAGTTTTGGGAAGGGGTTTACGGTGGAAAACTGATAGAGAATGGGTACTGTCTGTACAAATATGTTTGTCAAGATTGTACAAATATGTTTCCATTCAGAAGAAAGGAGTCTGGTCGATGACAAAACTGTTATGTATTTTGTAAATTAGTACACAGCTGCTTCAATGGAAAAGTTCACTGAAGTATGATGAATTGAATGGTGGTGACGTGAAGATATGGGTGTTAAGTTAACGACTGCAAGAAGCCCCTTGCCTTGGCTTCTTGCAACCCTCTCGATGTGGGGTCCATGGTCTGGTTTCATCTTTTTCATATTTGTTGATCATTTTTTCATGCGTTTGCATTATAACTCCAAAGCAAAGGCCTGACTGCATGTGAAAGCGCTATTTCTCTAAATGGCTTGATTACGCATGTAGTTCAGAAAATTTCCACGAAACTTTTGTTCATCATATATATATATACTTTTAAAATTCTATATTAAACTTTTCATTTAACCAGTTAAATTATATATATATATATATATATATATATAAAAATCATACACTGCAACTTAATCAATGGGTGGGTAGAGGTCATCCATCTATCCATCAAGCTCGTCAAAGAGCAGTAACTTAAACATTAAAGTACAGTGAATGGCATGTATGACTTTTCAATTTATTTAGTAATAGTTTTTTTTTATAAAGATTTTCAAAACTGATTCGGAATCAGATTTTGAATATTAACCAGAGCACCCCCTAGGGGGTAGGATTAAACTTGAGTTACAATAAATAAATAAGCAATTGAATGTAATTTTAAACTTGATTTAAAATTATGTATCAAATTCCCAATTATGTTAATAAAAATTTCAGATAATCATTTATTATTTGGTCAATAGTCAACACCGTGGAAACGCGGGGAAGGTGGCTGTTACCTTGACCCCACGGCGCTCATCTTTTGTTATTATGCCGCGGAGGCCAACCAAAAATTCATCACTCCCACCCGACTCCCCACCGCACCAACTCCTCTCCTTTTACTTTTACTCGTTCTTGTCTTTCGCGAGGAAGGGAAGAGAGAAGAGTCGGACGAGTCGACTCATGGCAGAGCGAGAGCAGACTCGTCCCCTCGCCGTGGCCGCCGGCGCCTACCGCGTCAGCAGCGACGAAGACGTCGACGCCGCCAGCTCCAAGGACCTCCTCAGGCGCCACCGCAGCCGCCGATGCGTCAGGCTCTGCGGCTGCTCCATCGCCGCTCTTCTCTTCCTCACCGTCGTCGCCATCATCCTCGCTTTCACCGTCTTCCGCGTAAAGGACCCAAAAATCACCCTCAACTCCATCTCGGTGGGTCAGCTCCAGCTCTCCGGGTTCGGGTTCGGGTCCGGAGCCCCCGCCCCCCGGCTCAACCTGACCCTCGTCGCCGACGTCTCCGTGAAGAACCCGAACGCGGCCTCCTTCAGGTTCCGGAACGCCACCACGGAGATCAGCTACAGCGGCGTGACAGTCGGCGAGGCGAGGACGCCGGCGGGGTTGGCCAGGGCGAGGCGGACGCTGCGGATGAACGCCACCGTGGAGGTTGATTCGGGGCGGATCCTGGGGGTGCAGGGCTTGCTGCAGGATGTGATTGCCGGGTCGCTGACGGTGAGAAGCGTCACCAAGGTCCCGGGGAGGGTGAAGATATTGGGGCTGTTCAGGAGGCACGCTGACGTCAGCATGGACTGCAACGTTACGGTCAACATTGGGAGCAGGTCTGTTCAGGGACTGAAGTGCCACCAAAGCGTCTCTATGTAACTTAACTATAGTATACTGTTTTTTTTTTTTTTTGCCTTTTTTCTTTTATTTGATCCAACTAGTTAGTAGTTAGTAGTAATTTTATTTTGAAAAAAAAAAACAACTATGATACGTGCATGTTTGTTTCTAGAACTTTAATTCATAGGAGTGTTTAATATTAATTTCCACCTATATTAATTAGTTAATTTGCTTAATTAATTTATTATTATTTTAAATAAAGTATTATTTTCCCCTCTCCACGTGGAATGTTTTCAAACTTCAATCGTAACGGCCGTTACGTATCTCACTGACTATATCATCCATCTTAGCAGATAGTTAGGGATTAGCGACGCGACACTCTAATAATTAGACAAAGGCTCGTTTCGTATGTAACAATAAATTAACATGGAATGTTTCCTTATTTTTTAATATATTTAATATGTAAGATAATAAATTAATATAATTATCAATATATATTTTTAAAAAATTATTAATAAAATTCAGAAGTCTCTCTGCCGCGGTCTCTTCCCCAGCGCCTAGCAGCCGTCGAATGGTGATACCACTTTGGAGATCGACAAGGGGGGGAAGAGAGAGATGCAGGGGAAGGAGGCTACCGTGGCATGGAGATCGGTGGTGTAGAACTTGATGGGGAGGGAGGCGTTGGGAAAGAGAGAGAGCTGCAGGGGGGAGGGGGGCTACCATCCTACCATGAAGCTCGGCAGGGAGAGAGGTGGCAGAAGGGGTTGAGTTGATGCCAGTGGAGTAGCTGCGTGGGACTGAGTTGGCAGCAAAGACGAGGAGGCACATCGAGTGAGCAAAAAGGAAAAGTGGAAGACAAGAAAAAAAAATTATTTTTTTTCTTTTTTCATATCAAACATAGCCTAACTAGTAAAAAAAAAATGTACATAATAATATTATAAAATTATAACTTATGTGATGTGATGAATTAATCCATGAATTTATTTTTTTTATCTATCAATTATATACTCGTAATAATATTATTAATATAAACAGAGATGGGGACCAACGAGCAGGGTGAAACAAAAATCAACGCCGTCGCGAAACTCAATATCGTGGGGTGAAGTGGAGACCAAAAGACACTTTATTATTTTCGGCGTGAAATGGTGGTGGGAGATATGCTGCGCCGCACGATCCAACTTTTTTGGTGCATCCCTTCCCCTCCTTCCTTGCCGCTACTCATTTTTTTTTTCTTTCTTCTTTCCATTTCTTTTTCTTTTTTTTTTTTAATCCAAACAAATCAAACTTTTAATCCACGCAAGGCGACGAGTCCAGTCCAGGGAAGGAGACCTTTTGCTTTTTTTTGCTTCTTTTTTTTTGTGTTTTTTTTTTTTTTCCCTTTTTTTTGATTGGAGCCCCTTCATCGTTCAAAATACTTGCAAATATTTAATTAAAACATTCTAATAATAACAACCCGATTCCCCCCTTAGCTGAGTAATTTCTTATCACGCTACCTGGATTTATTAATCTGTTCTTCACCCGTACTTGAACTTCCATTTGTTAATATTGCATTTATTAATCTGTTCTTTCATGTTATTTATGTTCTAATGTTCACTCTATGTTTTATTTTTAACAATTTTTTTTTTGATTTTCATCTCTATATATTTCTTTTGTTATTTTCTTTCTTAGGTAATTAAAGGTAGAAAATTACTAAGTTATTTGTACTGAATTATGTAATAATGGATTATGCATAGAGTTTCTACAACCTTAAGCCTTGGATATTTATTTATATTATTCATTAATCTCATAATAATTAAATGACTTGTACTATATATATATATATATATATATATATATATATCCAATTTAAAATGATTCAAGGTTTAACATTCATCACCTATCAGATCCTTTTCTCCATCTTTTATTTTGGAGAATATACACCAAAACCAAAGAATATCTATATCACCTTAACATTCACCACCTTCGTCAATAAAAACCTTGATGTCAATCACTGTTTGCCATATAATTTAGAGTGATGAAAAGATCTATATTTATTTCAACCACGAAAAGGTTTATCACCTCTCAACCACTGGATCCTCCCTAACCCAACAACTCCATGACCAAATTTGGTGTGCCCATATTGGGTTTAGGAAGAGGGAGCATAAAAGGAGAATGACACATCATATCTAGGGTTTATGACAAAGACGATCATGCCCTTCTTAAATTGATAACTAATCCCATACCTCTTTTTACGAACACGTTATTCAATTTTCAAAAGATAAATATATATACATATAATTTTAAAAAAATATTTAATAAGCCTCATACTAGCTAGTTACCAATAACATTTAAAAATATTATTGACAATCTGACATCTATTCGTACACTGAAGCCTGAACATCTAAATTCAAAATCTGAGAACCACTTATTATTATATTTATTCTTCTTCTTATTATTAGTTCTTACATGCATGCTCCGTTGCCCCTCTTCTCATATTTTAATTTCGCTCAAATCATCCGAACACGACCGCCTCGACAAATCCACCAATTTTGCGTGAGACGGGTCGCTCGATGATCTAGAGTGGAGGCCACTAGCATCTGAATCTACATAATTTTAAAAAAAAAAAATCAGATAGAACCTAAGAATTTAAAAAAAAAAACTAAAAAAATGAGAGCAATTTAAAAGATTGAGAATACCTCTGCTGGCATTGAACGATCTCTTGCAGTGAAGGATGGCGCTCTGGATTCCGTCTTGTTGCTCCAGCAGTGAATCGTCTCGCCTCCCGCTGGCACCCGCGGGAAGGGGCGGAGCCGCCGCCACCGTCGCCGACGCCGAACGGCTCTTCCCTAATCGCTTGCCCACCAACCGCACACCAGCCTTAATATTCCCCTGCCTCTGCGCCCCTATTTCCGACGAGGCCACCTCCTGCACCGCCGCTTCGCCGGAGCTTCGGAGCTTCCCGGACAACCGCAGCTTCTCGCCGTACCGCCGCGAGACGCGGACGTAGAACGGCTTCACCAGCTTCATGTACTTCCGGAATCGCCTCTCGTCGGCGACGGTTTGTGTCTCCGGCGGGTTTATGGCGGAGGACGGTGGAGGCACAGGCACCCTTTTAGAGCCGCCTTTGCTGCTGCTGTCTTGTCTGGTGAACAGAGACGCGATCGGCACCTCCTCAACTACCTTGAGGAGCTTCACCCTTACAAACTCGCTCTCCCCCCCTCCCCTCCGCTCCTCCTCTCGCGCCGGCGGTTGCGGTTCTTTCGTTTTCTGGTGCAACCTGGCGCCCGGGGCCTCCTCGGCCGACGCTGCGGAGCCTTTCGAATCCGCTCTCTCCGACGCCGCCTTTGATTTCTTGAATCGGAGCATAAAAACTCCAAACTTGGTAGTCGATTTCAACAGCGACACCGGAAACTGGTTCTTCGAGGCCACCGACACGGATTCAGGGCAGCTCGAGACCGGCGGCGAATATTCCAGCGCCGTGAACGGTTTATCGCCGTCTCCGTCAGGCTCAGGCGGAGAGAGCCTGAGGCTGTGATCCGTGCGGCCATCCATTTCCGTAACCTCGTCCGTACAATTCGGGGACGACGACAGAGACTCCCCCGCGTTTTTTTTTCGCTCTTCTTCTTCCTCGGGGACGGCGAACTCCATTTCAAAGAACGGCCCCTCTTCGCCGCCGTCTTCCTCGTCAGTCTCCGCCGCCGGATGATCGACAGCGGCGGCTGAGGGGCAGCTAACTCCGCCGGCAGATTTCCAGTACTTGAGTAAGCCGCGGCCTTCCATAGTCAGCAGAGTTGGGATGCGACAAGAAAGCAGAGGAAATGGTTCGAGATCCGAGAATGATGGGGAGTGGGTTTGTGGGCAGATAAAGAAAGTGGGTTTTGAGTGAGCGAGCGAGCGAGCGCAAGAGTGAGTGACAATCGGAGAAGGGAAGGCCTTTGGATTGCTTTATTGAAGGTTGGTTATGGGTTGGGTTGGGTGGGTGGGTGTGACTACTGTGCAACTACTGAAATTCGGGTGTGGGCCTGCTGCTGTGTGCGCGTCGTGGTGAGACTGTGATAGCTTTTAATGGCCTTCATAGTTCACATGTGTACTAATTTATTGTGGTTGCAGGCAAGTAGCCATTTGAGGAGATGAGTCATAGGGGGACAGAGCTTTTATACAGAGAAGTGGAGACAGAGAGTCCGCGCGGGTGTGAAGAGGAAAGATAACCAAAACAAAACAAAAACAAAAACAAAAAAAAACAAAAAGGAGAATGAGACACGCTATGCGATAAATTGCACAAATGTCCCTTCGCTACAATCCCCTAGATTTCAAAAGAAGAAGAAACAAAAAAAAAAAAAAAAAAAGGTATTGCGTTGACTGTAAAATGTCATTTGGATAAGGGTGAGATTGGGAATTTGGTGAGTACAAGGTTTATCGGTACACCGGTACACCAAAGGGTACTGTTTTGGTGTACCCTATCCTAGGAAGTTATTTAAAATAAGTAGGTGATGTTTTAAAAATTATAATTTCAAAAGTGATGTTAATTTCAAAAACAGATATAAATTTATCAAAATTTAAAATGATAAAATTATCATTAAAATCTGTTGTATAAGTTACATGCATTTACGGTTTTTTGTTAAACTATAGGATTTATTTTAGAGTTAATGTTAATATACAAATTATTTTAGGATTTATCTTTTATGATTTATATTTTTACTCTTATAATGTTAATATAAAAGTTATTTTATTAAATAAAATTATTTTTTATATGTTTTAATAAGTATATTTTTTCATTAAATAAAAATTATATACTTTTAATTAATTAATTTATTATTATTATTATATTTTCATTAATGAATACTAATACTGAATACTTTACTATTCAATTCGGCTGATAGAACAACCCTCCCTCACCGGTCTAAAATAATTTGTGTTTCTTTGTTTTGTTTACGGCGGGAAAGATTAAATTAATTGATGGTGAATAAAATATAACCTTTTCTTCTTTTAGTAGAAACAGTCAACTGTGTGGCGTGCACCAGGGTTTCTTAATTAATAAAGCAGAAGAGCAGGTAGGAAGAAAGTAAAAAAGACGTGTAAAAAGCGTAAAGCGGGTACAAATAATGTTCTGAGCATATTTTTTAAATGTTTACCCAAGCAGGGAAGCTATTGCCGCATACAAAGAAGTCACGTGCCGTACGAGTTGGCTACTCATATGAACAGTAACAGAAATTGCTTCTCTACCCATATTCGATGACTTCAAATCTTTTGTGACTTGTGAGTGAATACGGGCACGAAATCAAAGTTGGCTTTCAAAGCCAAACTACACAATTTTGCACGTTTGCCTCAAAAATTGTAATGCGAACTAGAGTATCTTTTATAACATTACTAATGATACGTGCATATATTATTTTTCTTCCACAACCACAAGCCTCAACAAATAATATATACATATAATCAAAATAATAAAACCTAACCAAGTTGTATGATCACGAGTTTGATTGTATGTTTTTTAATATATTTTTTAAAATAATAATAATACTGCTTTCAAATGAAAAGAAACAAGAAAAAATGATATCACACAATAATAAAGTTAGAAAACGACAATTAGCTCGATCGCAGGCTAAATTTATTTATCATGCCTTAAGAAAAGGGGGAAAAACTGAAAGGACCACTGCATCATGCTTTTCAAGACAGAGAAGATAAGTGTTTTAATTGACGTGCTGTCTCATTGAATGTAAAAGTTGGAAAAATTTCATGATAGGTTTTATTTAGGTCTTTTGAATTACTGTAAGATTTGGTACATGGATTAGAAATTAGGAATAGGATCAGCTTTAGGCAGATTTTCTGTTGACATGTACGCTGAAGCAAATGATTATTGTATGTGCTTTGTGCAACGTGTTCACATGCGGTTATGAGAGTATGTGCGTATTCTCCTGATTACATTATACAATAAACACTTGAAAATATGACATTGGAAAAAATAACTTTCAATTGGTGATTTTACTTTAAAATTATTTTTTTATTTTCAAACTCAATAAAAGTTTTAACAATTAATTAAAATATTAATTTCTTCCATCAATAAGAGGAGAACAAATATATTATTACATGTGGATAGATATAATAATAACTAATAATATAGACAATCTATATTTGGTTAATCATTTGAAAGTTAGCTAAATTTACAGTATTTATAATTGTCCCAATGTATGTTGTTTTTATTATTTACTAGCTAAATTTTAAATATAAGCCGTCCATTGTGAGTGTCCTAATGTAAACTAGGCCATGAATTTAGACCCCTAAATTAAACACACTTATTTAACGGATCATGCAACATCTAAGATTACTCGTACAAGCTTCTTATACATTAGTGATGTGTCAATATTGTCACCTTTACGGTTTTACTTGTGTTGTGTGATTTTCTGTTTTTATCGGTTTGCATGTTACAATAAAGTGATTAGAACAAATAAATCACCACGTGCAAATATATAGGAATTGCTCGCAAAAACATAATTTATAAAGTTTATCATTAACCTACCATAATTTACAAAATACATAGTTTGCATAATATGTTCAAATACTCAAAATAACATAATCACCTTTGGTATCTAACATAATCTATTAGCAAATCTCTAAGCACCTTACTAGTTAAACGTTACATCAAATTATTAAATTCATGACATAATTAATGAATAATTTCAAATAATAAGGGGCAATAACTCACAATATTATTTTAATTAACTATAAGTTTTGAATGAACCACCAAAATATATGATAAACCATCTAATTAATTAGTAAAGAATTAAACGATAACAAAATTATAAAATAAAGTAAAATCTTAATAAAATTAATGAGAACCTACTAATTCACCTACACTTTATTAATTATGATTTGAATTAAATCCAAAAGGCCCAATTTAATCACATGTAATTTCAAAGATAAGGGAAATGGGAGCAAAATAAGGAATATGAAGGAAAGAAGGCCCTTCGCTATCCACTAACACCACCAATGACGACTTCTTTATTGGATTGATAATGTCGGTCAATTTTTTTATTACGACTAAATATTCATTTGCAAAGCAAATGATCGCAAAAGAGTTAGCTTCTTGAAGGAATTCACCTTTTCATATCAAAGTCCTTATTGAAGTGTCGATCTAGATAGACTTAACGAACAAAGCCAATTATAGAACAAAAAAATGGATAGTTGATGCCCGAATAATATTCCAAGACTCAGATGCTATTTGCTTGTTGATAGTCCTTGGATGGCATGATGGCATGATTTGTGAATGCATATCATTTGATATGTCATTGGATGCCATTTGTTGGCATTGGTTGCGTTTGACTATGTTGATACTTATTTCGATATGGTTAATGTTTGGTAGTATAAAATACTAGTATATTAATTATATATTTTCTATATTTAATTACTTATTTTATGTTAATATTTATTTTGATTTGCAGTTTTTTTTATATTTAATTACTGGTATTTTTGATTTACATGTTAGTATTTTTTTCGAATTAACATTCCAATAAAAGTCTAAAGCACACACTACTCTAGAGATTAGAACTAAAACCATAAACCATACCGCAATCATTAACCGTGGCTTGCCAAAATTTTGTGCAAATTATTAAAAATGGGTCCTCATATAAAGCGAAGGAACTATAGTCCTCGTCAGGCTATAGCTGCACAACCTTTTCCAAACGCTTTAGCTGCTCTTTCAAAAAGAGAGTCAAAGTTCCTATGGGTAGGGTACATGTTGGTATTTGTCTGTCTCGTGCTTTGATATTAACTAGCTTTTGGGCTTAGCATGCTTCTGCTCTGCCGCCATACATTTTGGCTCCTTCTACTCTAATTTTAATATAAGGATTAAAATTATGCCTTGCACCATGGTGGAGTTAAGTCCATGGGCATGCAATTTTGATGTAGAAGTTTCATTTATTTTCATTCATATTTATATTTTTAGGGGTATTTTTTAGGGGTATTGCAATTTTCTGACCCGCTCCACATACCCCGCCCCCTCACCAGCCTCAACAAGGTATTGAATCGGGTCTGAATCTTGTCGGATCCAAGCCAACTCAATAATCTTTTTAAAAATAAATTAGAAAACTACTGGTCAACCTGTCCCGTCCCACATCAAATCGAAATGAAATTAGGTCGGAACCCATTGCATTTGCCATCCCTATTTCCTTTAAAAACTATTGAAATAAAAACTCTTTTACATGAGACGTCCCATCACTCATGTCCTCTTGCCTCATCGGCACTCGACAGACAGTCGCGGTTCCACCACGCTCCCTTTTGTTCTTTTCTGTTATTTAATTTATTGGGTAACTTAACCATAGTAAATAATGTGCACATTTGGAACGGTGAAACTGTTTCGTGGGTTCATTTTATCAAATGATATTATTTTTTTAAATCAAATTATATTTAATTACATAAATCTAAATTATTTACTAGCCTTATAAATATATACTTTTTAAAAATAATTAAGTGAAACATTTTTATTTATTTATTTTTAAAATATTTTTAAAATTTTAAATTCAGATGATTTTTTTATTATTCATAAATAGTTTTAAATTTATTATTTTTAAAATAATTATATTTTAAAAAATATATTATCATATCAGATAATTTAGTGGATTGCATTAATACCAAATAATTGTATTTGAATATTATTTTATTGAATTGAAATTATATATATATATATATATATATTTAAAAAAATAACCGAGAATAATAGAATGCGAAAACAATAAATTTAAATTAAAATTAAGAGAAGGATTATAAATAAGTCAATATATTTCGTACCAAATGAATTTTAATTAAATAAAAATTACTTTAATATTTTAAAAATAATATTCATCTGCCGCATCGCACCCCATCGGTTGCGGTCATACTAATCCAGCAGAGACGCCCAAATTTGTAGGACCGCATGTTGCATGCAGCCATGGGACTCTCTGATAGTGATAGCCAATCGGACCGACCGCGAAGGCCACAGCAACCCCTACAACCACAGCCAAGGCATGCATCAAACCTTGTTTTTCGGGGGACCAACAAGGAGAAGTGATGAGTCTTGGCCAACGTTAAGGTTGAATCATTCGACGCCGATCTTCTGGTTTGGAAGAAGGTGGAGCGACTGAGATTAGACAATGATCGAACGTACGGAGGAGATGCTAAGAGAGAGGGATTTGGTTATAGAGAAGCACATACATACACACACACACACACACACACACACACACACACAATATATATATATATATATATATATATATATATATATATATATATATATATATATGGGTGTGCGTGTGTGTAAGATCCATATGAGACTTGAGAGGGGAAGATGCGTGGTTCTCATTTGATTCGTGATTTAAATTTAATCACCTGAAAGATTGATTAGTGATAGTGAATCTGCCTATGTTGTTTTGGATTTTAATTGGTAATTTGACTTAATTTTTTACCAGTGATTTAATATATGTATGAAGGGTAAATTGGATATCTTTCTTTATTTTATGTTTTTATAAAGAATAAATATTTATGTAATCGGCTCGTGATATTTTTGTGTAATCGTGAAGAATTGGACGTCTATGATTTTTTTTTTTTACTCTCCTTCTAATGAATTGATAGGCTGCCACGTCGTCACGATTATCCAAAAATTATTCAATCCCGATTGTACCTAGAATTGTCCTATTATGAAATCATGATATGAATAATCATAATTTTTTTTCCGGTGATCTATGCAGTCCGTAGTTATTTCTTACATTGGTGATTATGAATTATTAATGATGGAAGTGAAAAAGGATAGATATGAGATTGGCAGGTGACTAATGTAGCCACTAGCCGATAGAGGCTACTAAAATATGAAGAGCTTTAAATTATTATTTTAGTATAATAATTAATATATTATTGAATTTACTATTTGAATCGTAAAATATGAATGATTAAATTTTATAAAATGTCATTTTAACTAGAATACTTTCAGGCAAATAGAGCCTCAACAAATAAACTCAAGTTGGCTGAGCTTTGTTCGACTCTTTAACAATAATAGAATTGATTATGACAAATAAGGTTTATGGTGATATCGCGGTAAACCAACTCTTTTTTTAACTATTATTCACATGAGTTATTATATTAATATATCCACTCAAACCATAATTTTTATATATATATATATAGGATTTTACTAAAATGTAAATACGATGTTAATTTATTAACGTGATAATTTTAATGTCAAGTATGAGATAATGAAAATAAATGAAATGTATTTTTTTTCCCATATTTAATATAATACAGGAAAAGAAATAAGTAATTATGCCCTTAAATGAAATATTCTTTATTATTCTCAGCATTAAATTTATAAATATTTTATTGAATAAATGAATAATTATATTCAATAAAAAAATTTAAAAAAAAAATCACCTCTCCCTCTTCGTATCCCGCCAGCCGCTGCCCCTCCCCTCTATAATTATTTTAAAAATGATAGTACGTAGTCTACATAGAGCTCAACGGCCAAGTTCAACAAAAACAAATTGGCCTTCAATTTTATAATATAATAAAATAATATAATATAGATACACATGTAACTAGATTAAAAACCTCAATAACTTTATCTCCCGCTAAATTAATAATTTAATTGATTTAATACTTTGGCGGTATGTATGTAGGCTAATCATGGTGTACTTAGTCAACAGTGTAGTCGTCAATGATGTTGAAAATAAACTAAAATAATGTTAAAATTTTAACATGTTAAATAAAAGAGTAATGGTACATACATGTCATTATATGATCGTCGAATAATCGTGACGATATGTTGAAGGTAGAAAACAAATTTCACATTAATCACAATGATACCGCAAGTAAGTATACACACCAACTAATATATGTAAAATTATAATTCCATAAAAATACCTCTATTCCCAATTTGATGTGATGCTTAATTGGCGGGAGGCATGATAACTCCGTGATGTCATATCACAGCAGAAAATATTTAATATTATTTGAAAAATTACTCAAACGTGAATGACAAGATTCAACCTGATCACTTGTTATATGAGTAACAAAATCTTGTAACAATTAAACTAGAAAAAATTGTAAAGTTGGAGCCAGGTGTGTGGGTATTATATCATTAATAGAAAACTGAATATAAACTTATAAGGGACACACGAATAAATTTTATAATTAATTATAATTTTGAAATGAAAATTTATAATCTTTTTATAATTAAAATGGCTAATAAAACTTTCAATTCAAATTTGTAATTAAATTTTAACATTTTAGTTATAATTAAATATTAAATTTCCTAAAAAAAACTTAAATCAACATATATAATTAAATTTTCAATTAAAAAAATATAGTTATAAATCATACATCTAATTTAATTATAATTTAAAATTTAAATTAATTATTTATATAATTACATATTATTTTTTTATAAATTTATAAATAATTAAATACTAAATATCTGAATTTTAATTCTAAAATTAATTAACAATTTATAATTAATTTATAAATTCTAAATTTAATTATAAAATTATCCTCTAGTTCATTTCTTTTATAATATCATCTTTAACAGTAATATGTATTTTATTTTTACATGTGGAAAATTCTTTATTTGTGAATAATATTTTTTTTGCTTTTAACTCCAACAATACTCTTCATTTTAATTTTATTTGTATTAAAATAATAAATTTTATTATATTTCAAATATAATAAACTATCATTTGAAGAGAGGAGAGAAAAGATAAAAAGTAATAAAATAATATGTGAAAAATAAATAGTAATTTTTAAAAAAATGAAGACTCACTATAGCTTTTGTATGTACGGAGAGTCAAATAAAGAGTTTGTTAGAGCTTATATTTAACATTTGATTATCTATTTATAGACAATAGAGAGCTTCTTTAAGTTACTTAAGGTAACAAATTAACTATTCTTATCTTCATTAAGTTTTTTTTTTATGAAATAATGTAATTAATTTCTATTGACATCGCGTCACATAGTCATCATATTTCCTTCTAATTGAGCGCTACATTAATTAATTTAGTGACTATAAATACATTTCCCCAAATAAATTATTTTTTAAAATACCAATTGCGCATGTGACAAAGTGTCACAATGCCATTTGGTGCGCTCGGAGTACGCTTTTTCTTTTTCGTTAATTGATTAGAAAACCATTTATAAAAATTTAAAAAACTCAATAATTAAATCAAATTTGACAACTGCTAAGTTCCTTGTCTTTAATAAATTTGCATTACTCTACTAAATGTTCACAATCATTTATTATATTATAATAAAATTAATTTACACAATAGATATGACATTAAATATTTTTTGTCATAATTGAAATTCTGACTAGCAAGCAAACGACATTTTAAAATTCCAATGTTTACACTGCCGACCAATCCAACAAATATGATACAGCTTCTTTCACTTCATGAGATGACAACCATGATATAACTAAATCATATTTTCAATACAAATGTCAAATGGATAGATACGTCTATTGGTAGTGCCCTCTATAGCCTAATGACCAAACAAGATGGCTAATAAAAAAGGCTGTAAAAAGGTTCGAGTTTTCACCTCTGGGCCACGTTATATCAGTAAAAGCCAGTGTTTTGATAACCAGGAGATTCAAAACAAGTAGGGAGCAAGATACTACGATCGCTTTCAACCGTCATTCATTTCGTCAATAGCCTTAAACCCTATACTATCAAAAAGATGAGCCATTAACAAATAACATGCTTCGGCTCATCGCTGTCTCACATCTTTTGAGTTGCATTTTGCCGGAGGATAAATAGGCTCACAACAACTGACCCAACAACTGCCTAACTTGATTTCTTCTGTTGACCCGATACCCTTGCTGCTGCAATTTTGACAACAGGTACATCTTCTGAGCAGATACATTTCAATGCCGGGTGAACCTTGAGGTCCCCAATCATCAGCTTTTGACCAGCATCCAACTCGCTTAGATCCACATCAATGTAAGGAGGGATTATGTCAGCAGGGCATAAGAATTTCAACGTCTTCCTTGCCACATTCAGGTAAGACCCTGCAAAGTTTAGAAATCAAGTTTCAGTTGACAACTGAGATTACAAAAGACCATGATGACAACAATATGGAAAGCACAAAAAAAAAAAAGATGATGCAGAGCTCAAGGGCCAGCTCAAGATACAGTACATATAAATCATCTTTCAAACCCTCCATCATATGATAAATAGTAAGTATTA
Source organism: Taxillus chinensis (assembly GCA_023512835.1). Lineage (NCBI taxonomy): Eukaryota > Viridiplantae > Streptophyta > Magnoliopsida > Santalales > Loranthaceae > Taxillus > Taxillus chinensis. The sequence goes on from CM042089.1 coordinate 4,685,977, forward strand.
CAAAATCTACCTTGCAAAAGTTCAGGCCCCTGCTCTTTTAAAAATCATCAATAAGAATATGGAAATATCAATTTTTTTAATAATAATAATGAAAGTAATATCAAGCACTGCCACGCGTAGTGAAAAGAAGTCATATAAGGATATAAAAATCTTTCATCCTGACTTTTCATAGAAAAATTTCCAGTAAAAACATGTCTATGCAGTATAAAAATGCCAAAACCTTTCTTCCAGATATAGTCCCCGTCATCTAAAGAAGGAATTGAAAATAAAATTTTTATAGAATCCCCAAAAATAAAAACAATGTTCAATAGGCACACTATTGATGATTAGTGTCAGAAACCACATACTAAGCTCAATTGTGAAGTTGAGACAAGAATAGAAAGGGGGGGGGGGACACCTTTTTTTCAATCCCGGGGATACATCTTCTCCTCTGAATACCAATGGAACATCAACCTTCAATAAAGCCTTCGAAGGAGCCCTTATGAAGGTAACATTAAGTACTGCATCCTTGGTAGGATGCATATGAAGCTGCAGCAAAAAAATTCAGTGAACAAAACCGGGATGGACAAAGGACCATAAAAACTTTCAAAATCATATTTGAATAAATGATAGCTTTGAGATATGTTCTTTAGTCGCAAAAATACAAGTCAACATAACCAGGGGATGGGGGGCTCTTAAAACATATATTTATTCATACTTTGCTATAGAGTTACAGCACAGGAAGTTGAAGTACTATTCATTTAGAAATGATACCCATGAGATCATGCTTTACAAGCCACAACCACTGTCCACACCACTATATCTTGTCTACTACTGGAAAAAATCTATGCAGTTCCACAGTGCCTCTTCACTTAGCTGTTTCCTTCGCTGATGCCCTTCTCCCGAGTGTATGAGGTTGTTCTGTCCTCTCTCCTCTGAGAAGCCTAAGTTATTTTTCCTTCCCTCTCTCCTCTCTTTCACAGTAACGCTACATGGCTGGAAAAGTTTTCTCCTCAAAATATTTTTCCCATAAAACAAGCTCATTTTCCCTAAAACCGCCTACATTTATAAACATCAAATTAAGCAAAATGTCAAGCCTAAATTGATCACTCCTTTCCTAATTGCGATCATTTTGGAAACTACACATACTTTACAACTTAATTTTAAGTCAGAATTTTTAATTGAGTCCAAGATATACCCACTCCAAAAGTTTGAAACTTTTCTGACAAAGAATTTTCTTGTCCGATCCTAATTAAAAATCCTAGTCCTCCTTGGGGGCTTATTAACAAGCCATAGCAAATTAAGCGTCTATTTTTGACTCTTTTCAGCTCCATAAAATAATTAACCAAACACTATGCATGAAGAACTCAAACTCAAAAATTAGCCAGAAACATGAACCTACAATGTATTAAACTTGACAATGAAAACTTTTATGCAAACCTTTAATATTAACTAATGAAAAAACCTGGAAGAATTAAGGGCCAAACAAACGTAAGGGAGTAACAGTTTTCTTTAAGATTTTTTAGGTTTCTGTAGGATAAGAAAAAACCTGGTTATCTTCTGCAGTGATTCTATCACTTAACTAGATAGGTGTTGTGTCATAAGAGAATAAGAAGGAGTTTCAATAAGAGCCTATTCACTCCCCCCCTCTAGGCTCCAAGGGACCATCAAAATCCGAGTACCAACCAGCAATTGATTTTCACAACGTAGGTAAAGGTTAAGGGCAAACCGTTAAAAATTACTGTTTGGATTAAAATTTTGGGTTTTGAATCAGAATATACAGAGTACATCCACAATTTCCCGCCTTACTTTTGCACTTCAGTGCATCTAAAGAAGGTTGGTGTTAGCTGTGTTATCCTATCCGCTAATGACTTAAACTACTCAAACCTTTTGTTTTGATTTTGCCCCCTACTGTTCTTTTTTATTTTTGTAATTAGTCTCAGCAGGGACTGCAAATCCATACAAATACAATACAAAGCACCCAAAAACCTGTTTCTGAATCATGAAAATGAATAATACATGCATACCAACAAACCCAAATAGATATTAGCCAAATTTTCAGGGTATGACCATATGAGTTCAAAATTTCATTCGCATGCTAGAGTAGCAAAACAAAGATGCACGCATATTTTTAAAGCACATGTATTGAACATTTGTTTTACAGGCAAGAGAAAGATTTAAACTAAATCTGCATGACTTTTATAAAGCCCATTTCTCATTTTTTGGTGATTCTCTGACAATTTGCATTGATTTCAAGAACTTGTAGTGACTATTTTCTGTAAATTCTATCTCTGTAACACTTCATGTTGCTTTTCTGATTTTTTTTCATTTCAGCAATAGTAAAAAAAAACAGGCATTAATTGAAGGCTTTCTCTTAATCCTTCTCAGTGGTGCGATCACACAGTCTCAAGAATAAAGACAAACTAATTACTGAGTAAACAAGTTGATCCACAAATTTATAGCCTTGTCCTGAAATGAAATTCCATTCAGGAACATGGTTCCTCGTTTTGCTTCCAAATGAATGAACGATTATTTCAAATCAGTAACCTTTGCCAAATCACCCCAATATTTCAAAGTGAGCATCAACACAACTCCTGATTTGGTACCAATGCCATTAATCGACCATCCGTCAATTCATGATTACAGGCTGTGTAGAAGCAATCAACAAAATGGGCATTTGCTTCAACACATTTGCTTCTATTATGCATTCCCAGAATTAGGATGAATACCATATTATTATTGTTGCAGCCTTGAAAATTCAAGTGAGTAACATCTTCGAATTAGAAAAATTTGCAATCACCGAGCGGGTATTCATTTATGGACGCATTTTCAACTCACAAATCAACGTCACAAAAATTCATGACAATAGAGCAAAAGAAAACACACGCGCACACACAAATGATTAAAACTGAAAGCGCAAGTCACTTGCTAAAATATACCAAGCGAGGCAAAACGCGGACATTCTCGATAACCTCGTCGGAGGAATCGAAGTTGGAGCGGACTTGCATGTTGAAGAGCCTGGAGAGGAAGAAGGATCGGCCGACAAGGGTGACGAGCTTCTTGATCTGGCCTGTGCGGACGGAGATGAGGCGCTTGTTGCCGCCGTGATGGCCGTCCTCCTGCTCGAAGATGATGCTGGGGACGCGGCCGGCCTTGCGCTCCTTGGCGGAGAACCTGGAGCCGGAGTCGGCGCGTGGGACGGCGAGGATAGTCTCCGCATACTTAGGATCGGGTTTGGGGAGGTCGTCGAGGTAGGTCAAGGGAGCTTCTAGGTCGTGGATGACGGCGGCGACGGCGGGGGAATGGTTGTAGCGGCGGAGGGGGAGTGCTTTGGCGAGGAAAGAACGATGGGCCCACATTTGGAGATGCGCACACTACCCGAATGAGAGAATGTTGGAGGGTTTTGACCGAGACTTGGCGTGAGACGCAGTTCATTTCCGTCTGGTCTAAAGAACATTTTAGGGCACTTCTAAATTTAAAATTTAGCTTTAAAAAAAACAGGTAAAATTACAAATATTAACTGGGCTCGATAAGTCTATGGTCCTTCCAAAAAATAAATAAATGCATGATCAATTTAGATATGGTTAATTTGTTAAAATCTCAGGTAGTGCTGCCTGATTGGTCATTTTGCATTGTGTACTAATTTTCATAGATTTCTTGGTTTCATGGTATTTTATATAAATTATGTTGCTAAATGCTACTGATTGGTGCATTTATGTAAATCACTTACTGGTTAATAAACGGTACTTATGTTAAATATATTTATTTTTATATCTATTTTTATATCTTATTATTATTTATTTATAATGGGCTGATTTTTTTTGCTTTTTAAATTTTTTTATTTGCCTAATTTGCATTGAAAGTTTATATGGTACAGGGGAAAATTTGAAGAGATAATAAAAAAAAAAAACCCTAAGGCATAAAATCCAAATCTAAACGCTAAAGTTTATATTAGCAATTAGCAGTTAAGCTTTAGATTAGCAATTAAGCTTCAAAATATAAAAATATGATCCTACCTGGCCTATAAAATTCTAAACGGGCCCATGAAGCTTAGCTTCAGATTATAAAACTATATCAGATTTTTTTTTTCATTTTTTGAACTTTCAGAGCATCTCCAATGTAGCCTAGCTAATTTAATTAGCAAAAATAATATTTAATTTGTTACAGTTGGGGTTTTGCTAAAAGTATGCTATTGCTTTTCTAACAAGATTTTTTTGGCACCTTTGCTGTTGTCTTTGATTGGATGAAACAGATGTGATATTCCATTTATGTTGTTGTGCCTTTTATGTATTCAATACTTCTTGCACTAATTTTCATTCTTAATAAATGTGGCAAACAAAAAATTAGACATTCAAAAATCTTAGCCAATCTTTAAAATTGCATTTTTGATTAAACGTGCCGATCTTTCGAGATTGTTTTTGCTCAAAATATCGTTCTAATCATCCAAAAATCTTAAAAGACAATAATCTACGTGCGTCTTTCATTTGAAGCTTTAGACATATCATCGTTATAATAAATACCAAGGGGCACATTAAATAGATGTCCACATGAATAGAGCTAATCCTTAGCATCTTAATAGAGAAAAAACTATATAATACTAACAAATGTTTATATTTTAAAAAAATAAACTAAAGTTGTAAGGCTATGTTGATATTAGTTTTGTTAAAGAAATAAGTTACACGAGGGATATTATATGATACGTGTTCACATTGTGAACTACCCCATTGAGTTAGATTTTTCAATTATAACAAATTATAGCTTTATCGACAATTGAAGAAAAATATATTACACACAGAAGTCATCAACGAGTTTATCTAATTATAAGGTTTTTTGGTATGAATGACCCAGGTTTAGATAAGACATAAATGTGTTGCATAGTAATATTTATAGTGCAATACATTTGTCAAGAATTTAGCATTTCATTATACAACCAAGCATATAGGGCTTTGTTATCATTTCATTTAATCATTGTTGGATGATGAAATATTAACACATGTTAAGATTTATTAGTAAGAATCAATAAACATGTTAAACACATTGGTCACTATGGACCAATTAGAGTTATGTATGATTTTATTTGGTCTTCAAAGATAAGACAAATTAAAATCAATCCTTCATTGAAAATTTTATAGGAGGAAATAATTACGTTGTTTTGTAGTTGAGAGCTAACAAAATTGATGGAAGGCAAGCCTTTTTCTTGAACATTACAAGTAGTTGGCAATGCAAGAAGACACCAATAAAAAAGCATGCCATAAACACCTCCAATCCAAAAAAAAAAAAAAACAAAAAAACGGGTATCAAATTTTCTTGTGAGTCTTGGTGAGAAAAAAGAGAGTTTGAAAGATAATTAGTAGTCAATAAAATTCTTTGGTATAATTAGAATTAAGATTTTTTAAATTTAATGCATTTTCGTAAACGTAAAACATTTTTCGAAATATATAGAAAAAAACTGGTGTCTATTTTTTTCTCACTTGTTTTTCCCAACAGGAACACAGTGGAGGATATGGAACTAGTGGACCGAGCGGGTCTCAAAGGCTTGGATATCATCCACCTTGGTGACCTGCACGTACCCATATAATCTCAATACTTGAAGGCCTTTCGGTATTAACAGCACTGGTAGTCAGTAGTCTTGCGGTCCTACCAATCTCTTTTCGAAAAATGATGATGGAGATCATTAGAAAACAAGGTTAATATTTTAAATGATTAACGAGAAACGTATTTTTTAAATTTTATTTATGCAGAAAGTATTAATGTGGAAGAAGGTTTATGTAATCCATAGCTTCGTCTTTGTCCGAAAAGTCATTGCCAAAATGGTCACCTTTTTCATCTACAGTGTTGTGCTTTCTCATGACCATGTTGGTTCATGAAGCTGTGGTTCCAATTTGGGGAGCTGATCTACACCCGTTCCATCATTGCCATCCTAAAATGCTGTAGGAACCCCAAGGTCTGGACCTTCTAGCTAGTTTATTTGATGGTCCATCCTTTCTCTTATTGCAATGCAACATCACGATTCCCATTTTTAACTCCATGATATTTTCATTGATCCTGCGGGTCTATTTACCTCTTGTTTTACTGGATCCTTTTCGAGATTATCATGTCTTTGCCCGGACGAAGGCCAGCCTCATTAGTCTTCTTGAAGTTAACGAGTGGGTAGTTATTGAACTATAATTTTGGCCGCAGTTTTTTTTTTTTTTTTTTTATTTTTTTTTTAAATTTTTTTTTTTAAAAAATTTTTTTTTAATAAAAAAAATTTTAAAAAAAATTTTTTTTTTTTTTTTTTTTTCCAACCCCCTTTTTTCAAAAAAAAAAAAAAAAAAAAATTTTTAAAAAAAAAAAAAAAAAAAAAAAAAAAAAAAAAAATTATTTATTTTTTTTTTTTTTTTATAAACAACCCAAAAAAAAAATAAAACCCAAAAACCCCCCCCAAAAAAAAAAAATAAAAATAAAAAAAAAAAAAAAAATATATAAAAAAAAAAAAAAAAAAAAAAAAAATTTTATAAAAAAAAATAAAATTATAAAATTTTTTTTTTTAATTATTTATATAAAATGTTATTAGTTATAAAATTAATTTAAAATTAAATTTTTATTAAATTTTAAATCTTGAAATACGTATCAAATTGTATAAATTTATTAAAATTTATACTAATTTTATATTAAATTAAATTTATACTAATCAAATTATATAAATTAAAATCTCAATATATAAATTTATTAAAGTATTTAATTATTATATTAATAATACTTTAAATATTACCTAAAATTATACTAATTTTAATATTTTTTATATTAAAATTATGCTATTTTAATATTTAAATTTAAAAAACATAATTTTTAGTAATTGTATTGTACGTACGATTAGGCAGAGAATCCGAACTGGGTGCGGAGGGGCGGTGACTCGCAATTTGCAAAAGTAACGTGGGCCGACCCAATTTTCAACCAATGATTGATTGATTGTGACGTGTGACAACCTAAGCCCGCATGTGGTGTGGGCCATAACCACCAGTTCATAAGGTCAGGTCTGCCCCTCTGTGACGACACACACTAAATCGAGAACATCTAACTACCGACCGTGCGATTTGGATCCGTTACAACCGCCACGCTCGACTGATTCAATCTCCATTTCCCAACCCCCCTCCCTTTCACGTCAATGTCCGTATATGTGGTATATATGTGATTCTCTGAACCCTTTTCGGCGGTTCGTTGCAGCGCCTTACGGACGGGACCCGACCCGACCTTACCTGACCTTCTCTCGTAGCCATGGTACGTCTCTCTAAACCCTAGTCTGTACTGTAGAATGCACATCCCTCCCTCCACCTGCTTCGCCTCCGTGGATTCTTCTTTTCCGTCCTTCGATTCGATCGATCGTTGTTCGTTTTTTCTTTTCCTTCGTCTCCGCGTTTGATGGCGTTAGGGTTTTTTTTAGGACATGTTCGCCGGGAATGCAATCCGTTTTAGGGCGTAAGCGTGGTTTTTTTTTCTTCTTTGGTTTGGATCAACGTAAGAGAAGGTATATGTGGAGCAGTCTCGATGAGGATGTCTGTCGCTGGAGGCATTGAGATTAATGTGTGCTTAAATTTAATCATTGTATGATCGGTCATGGATGAATGTGGCGTGCATTCTATTTGGTTTTCAGTTGATTGTTTTTGGGGATAGGCTCTAACCGAGGGCCAAACACGTACCGTGTTTTTGTGGCGGCTCATGGTTGTCGTAAGCTTGTGTTTAATGGATGGAGGGGATATATGAGGAAATTTTATTGGCACTGAAATAAAGGTGTCATCAGATACAAGCATTGTATTAATATTTTTGTGG